>NW_010729131.1:678213-733908 GCF_000365185.1 Nelumbo nucifera
AATCTGGTTCAAATGGGTCTAGGGTTTGATCTTTAATTAAAGATTTAATTCAAGAAATTAATCTGAAATTAAATACTGATAAAAGAAAATCAAGAATCGGTCAGATAGGGCTGTTCACACAACCCATCGTGCAAAACAGAGGTTAGATCACAGTTTACACTTTCATAAACTGCAAAACGCAGATAGCGATTTTCCCATCTGCGAAGTCTCCTTCCTTGCGCCGTCATCTTTGATCCAAAATAAAAATAAATAGAAAACCTAATTTCTATTATATTTACATCAGATCGAATGCCTATATATTCAGTCTAAAAAATAAAAAAAAAAAAACGTTTCACAGGCCAAATGTAATAAAATAATCAAGAAAATGCAAAATCGCAGATTACTTGCACCAATAAAGATTTCGATCGACATGTGTACGAACAGCCCATAAATCAAGAAAATATAAAGAAAAATTCTAAATAATAATCAGATGTATAAAATTTAATTTCAGATTAATCGCCCATCAACTTGGAACAAATTTTCTAGAAAAACCTTATATCTACAGAAATCGGGTAGAACACCTTCTACCCATTTGCGCAAGTTCAGATTTGATCCAATTCGGTTCAAGATTTGAAAACCTGGCTCTGATACCACTGAAGGGATGAGATATCAATCGTATGGACGCTCAAATCTTGCGGAATAGAATCGGCGAATTTCAAAAATTTCTCTCCATCCCACTGGGAATTGTATTCCCTATTTTAGAAATATCATATTTTTCAATGATCAATCTTGAACCAAGAACCGAACCAGATCTGAACAAAAGCAGTAGGAGAAGGTTGTACCTGATATGGAGAAATAGTATCTCCCAATGGAGGTGTTTACAATAAATGTCATAAGTACATCAAACTGATTGGAGCTAAGGGCATACAAAATTGTTGAACACCTACAAGTTGTTCAATCGATCTGCAACTACCGCCACTACATCTGATCAACCACTCTTTTATTTTCTTCATTCTCTTTTTTGTTATTTTATTTCTACATTCTTTTAGATTTAATTCTTGTTCGTTTCTCTGTTTTGCATATCTGATTTTGTCTGGTTCAAGGCTAAGGTGTCTCGAGTGGTTTGAGGGTTGTAGAAAGGAAGGACGCCCGGTTCTTGTCAGGAGGGGTTCCTGCAAGCTGTACGGCCAATCTGCAGCTACCGCCACTGGATCCGAATTCTGGATCAACTTTGTTTATTTCTTTTATTGATATCCACACTTTGTTAAATTCTGAATTTTAGTTATTTTGTTTAATTCTGAATCTTTTAATTTCAGCAATAATAGATTTTATTTTCTTATTTTTTTGCAATTCTCGATTGTATTCTCTTGTCTGAATCTAAGTACATATTAGTTTTTCCCTTGCTTCTCTCTGGATACAACCCGTTCTCATCCCTTTACTGTGTTAGTAGTTGTTTGAGAATCGGAAAAATTGTATAAATGTTTAAACTGGTGTTTTGGGGTGTTTAACGATGCGCTTCTAGACACACCATCGACCTTCCTCTGCATGTTGGTCATCGATTCGGGACCACACCGTGTTGTCTGACGCCTTGGGACATAACTTCGATCCAAGCCTTGTATTGCATTCCCAAGGGGTACAAACTTAGGTGCCCAAGAGCTAGTGAGAGACCCACAGATGCTCGGTCGGATGATCTCTGTGTGTACGAGCACAGCCTGATAGCCGGGTTGAGATTTTCGTTGTGTAAGGGGTTCATCAAGGTGTTCAGGTGGTATTGGGTACTTCTTGTTCAATTAATGCCAAACTCTTTTAGGTTTTTTGATCGACCTTCTTTCCTATTGCTTCATCCATGGCCTTGAGATTACCTTGGGGATGGTTACCTATTTTCTTCAACTAAAGCACCACCAGCAGGGGTACTTTTATTTCTCGCCTTAGTAGCGCATCAAGGTGTTGGTCGGGGCACCCTCGACGGTGAAGCACTGGAAGGAGAAATTCTTCTTTGTGCACTTTCCTGGAGGCTCACCTTTGCTGGCCGAGCTCTAGAAGCCGAGGACAAAAGTGAAGGTGCCTGCCCCTACCCAGCTTACAGAGGAAGAAAGGGTGTCAATAGGGATGATCGAGGAGGTTGATGTAATGGAATACACATCCTTCTCGAAGTTGATTAGTGTCGGGCTAATGAGTGAGGGAACCGGTCTATGCACCATGTTGATTTTACTGGTCTTTCTTCTTTTTCGAGCTTTTTGACTTGTACTGCCAATTGTTTGTCATGCACAGGTGCTCAAATGGCCAGCCGTAAGGAGACCTCCCGCCGTATGAGTGCCGCGGCAGATAGGGCGCGAGCTGGAGGGGCTCAGGGGGTTCAGCCCCGAAGTGAAGAGGCACAGCCAAAGTCAGTGAAACACACTCCTCGGAAACATAAGAGGTCGAGGTGAGCCAATGAAGAGGTTGTGGTAGTTAACCTGGAGGAGTGTGCTCTGGCCATTCACTCTCCCCCGCCCCCTCTACGGGATAATGTACTAGAGGGTGGTGACCCCGTGGTCTACGTGTCACGGTGAAGTGTTCAGCCCAAGGACAGGCTAGGGATAGAGGGTGTGGCCGAGCAACTTCTTCATGGTTTGCTGATGCCAGCCATTAGACATGAACTCTCCGAGTCTTCAAGTAGTGCTCTGGAGAGCCTGGTAACATTTCAAGCCATGTCCGTAAGTCTTCTCGCTTGCTCTAGTTACTTTTGTTTTGGGCGGTCACTCTTGTTGTGTTGACACTTGTTTTTTTTTTTCTTTGGCAGAATGCTTGCTTGGAGATTGTCAGGATTGAGCATCTTTGGACGGTGTGATGCCTCTATGAGACAAGGCATGCCAAGGTGGAACGGTTGAGGGCTTAGTTGGCCGAGCTTGAGGTTGCGCGGGCTTGGTTGGCCGAGCTTGAGGCCAAGAACACCCAATTAAGGAGCAGCATAGAGGAGAGGAGCGAGACCATCCGCAAGCTGAAGGACTGCATCTCCACCCTTAAGGGGGTATGGGAGGTGTTGAAGAAAGAGGCCAACGAGTGGGTAGCCCGGGAAGAGGAGGAGGCGATCTCTAGGTTCAAGGCCTCACAAGAGTAGCAACACAAGATGGATAACTTTGCCTTGCGCTACGGGAATGAAGGATTCTACCTTTATCGAGACAAGGTTTTGCGCCGACTCCCCAACACTATCGAGGTCGTGTAGGGCTTAGGCCCATATGATCCTGTTACACCTCCCGAGGGTGACATTGCTGCTTCTGAAGTGCCTGAGGAGGTCGAGGAATGAGGTGTTCACCTGCCGCCACTACTGTTGACTTTATTATGTTCTTTTGGTGTTTGTTCCCCACTTTTTTGTTGTTGTTGATGTATAGGGCTCGGTATGCCGAGCTTTCACACTTGTAATTATCTTTTGTCGTTAATGAAAGACACCTTTTGTTCCAAGTTGTGTGTCCCTGGCCGAGGTCTAGGGAAATTATTTTTAGTGGTTAATTATCTTTTTTTAGTCGAACTTAGTTGTAAGCCTCAGTCTTCTCCTGGCCGAGGTCTAGGGTAGCTGAGATCTTGAAGTCCTGGTCTTTGACTTTCACTGGTCGAGATGCTTCCGAGTTCTCATCATTTGGGGAAGCTCAGTTGGCATCTGGTCTCGAGGAGCCTTACGCTCTTATTGGGCTGGCCATTCCTTGACGAGCTTTGGTCTGACGGCCAGTCAAGAAAGTGTGCGAAGTTTGATGGCTGCCCCCTAGCCTTAGGAGGCGGAGGTGTCCTTTCTGTTTTTGGCTTTGGCCATCATTGGCCGAGTCAATTGGCTGCCTTTATTGACTATGCATTGTCGAATGCATCGTGGGCTCTGGCCGTTAGGGTTTGGCTGAGTCAGTGCATGGGTGCCTCGGCCGTTAGAGTTTAGCTAGGTGATGCATGTTGCGCAGCATGTGCTATATTGTGCAGTGTGTTGTGCGGTGTGTGAATAGTGTGTGTCGTGTAGGGTGTGTTGGACAACTGATTCTAGAAAATGTTGTTTTTATTGATGTCGATCATTGATAGTACATTCTTAGATTCCTTGGTATGGGCTTTCTGTCGAGGTATTCTAGTCTGTAGGTTCCATGTCTAAGGACTTTGGTCACTTTGTATGGTCCTTCCCAATTCGGTCCGAGCTTCCTTCTCCTGGCACGTGTACTATGACCTTGTGAAGGAGGAGGTCACCTATCTTGAACTCTCTTCTTTGGACTTTGGAGTCGTAGTATTTGGCCATTATGTGTTGTTGTGCAACCATCCTAAGGTATGCTCAGTCTCGTACTTCTTCCAATCTATGAACTATGCGCCGTTGTCGGTGATGAGAACCCGAGGAATGCCAAGCTGATAGACAATACCTTGCCAGAAGAAATTTTGGGCATTTTGTGTGGTAATGTATGCTAGGGCATCGACTTCTACCCACTTGGTGAAGTAGTCCACTACAACCAGGAGGAACTTCTTTTACTTGACCGAGGTGGGGAAGGGTCCGAGGATATCCATTCCCCACTGTGCGAAGGGCCACAGACTAGTGATCGCCTTTAGGGCGTCTACTGGCTGGTGATGGAGATCAGAGTGCCTTTGGCAATAGTTGCACTTCCTAACCAGCTGGGTGGAATCTTGTTTCATGGTCAACTAGAAGTGCCTTGTGAGCCAACGTTCGAGCGCCGGGGTGATCTCCGTAGATACCTTCGTCTATCTCCTTGAGGACATAATCGGCCTTAGAGGGGGGAAACACCTTAGGTAGGGGAAAGTGTGACTGGTGGTAAATCTATCCTTGTGAGGGAGTATCGGGCCGACCCGTGTGCAAGTCTTTTGGCTTTGGCTCGGTCTCTTGATAGTGTGCCATCCTGAGGTACTGTATTATGGGGTCCATCCAGGATGGGCCGTGCTGAACAGGGAGAACAAGAAAGGCCATTGGTGCGATGCTGGGTAGGGCCAATGTATCTATTCAGACCGTTGTGTCGAGGTTGGTCCGTGATGAGCTAGCTAGCTTCGAGAGTGTGTCAATTCGTATGTTCTCAACTCGAGGGATCTGCTGAATGGTGAAGTGTTTGAGCCGTTGAATGAGCTCCCTTGGCAGGTAACTTGTCATGGTCGGGGTCCATGTCTCAAACCGGCTATTGATCCAGTTGACTACTAGTTGAGAATCGCTGAAGGCCTCGACTTGCCAAGCATTGAGGTCTAGGGCAAGCCCAAGTTTTGCGATTAGAGCTTCATACTTAACTTCATTGTTAGAGGCCTTGAACTTGAACCTGAGGACATGCTCTAGTATCGTGTTGTCCAGACCGAGAAGGATGAGCCCGGCCTCGCTACCTTGCTTGTTGGATGAACCGTTGTCCTGGGAGAGTCCATATTTGCAGTGTTGCGACTGGGTCCTGTGTCGTGAAGGTGCATTTAGCGAGGAAGTCGGCTCGGGCTTAGGCATTGATGGCGGACCGAGGTGCATAGTCAATGTCGAACTCGCTCAGCTCCACACTTCACTTGACAAGGCGGCTAGATGCTTCTGACGTCTATAGAACTTGTTTAAGAGGTTGGTCGGTGAGCACTTGGATGTTGTGGGCTTGGAAGTATGGCCTGAGCTTTTGTGCCGAGGTGATTAAGGCCAGGGCTACCTTCTCTAGACTTGAGTATCGGGTTTTCGCGCCATTAAGGACCTTGCTGGTGTAGTAGATCGGCCTTTGTACCCAGTTTTCCTCCTTGACTAGTACTGATCTGACCACCTCATCTCCAGCTAAGAGATAAAGCAATAACTCATCTCCAGGGCTCGGCTTTGTGTGGAGAGGTGGCGAACTCAGATACCTCTTTATCTCTTGGAAGGACCGTTCACATTCCTTGGTCCACTAGAAATCTTTCATCTTTTTCAGGGCCTTGAAGAAGGGCAAACATCGGTCCACAGACTTTGACATGAACCTGATGAGGGCAGCTACTTGTCTGGTGAGGCGTTACACTTCTTTGTAGGTCCGGGGTGATTGCATGTCTAGGATGACTTGGATCTTTTTCGGATTGGCTTCAATTCCTCTCTGCATAACCTTGAACCTTAGGAATTTGCTGAAGCCAACCCCGAAAGCACACTTTGTAGGATTCAACTTCATTCTATACTTCCTGAGGGTGCCAAAGACATACTTGAGGTCGGCTAGGTGGTGCTCGACCTTCTTGCTCTTCGCTAGCATATCGTCTACGTAGGCTTCTATGTTGTGGCCAAGCTAATCCTTAAATGCCTCGTTCATCTGTTCTCTAGTAGGTTGCGCCGGCTTTCTTGAGGGTGAAGGGCATAGCCTTATAGTAGTAAAGTCTGTAGTCGGTGATGAAGGCGGTCTTCTTCTGGTCGTCTGGATGCATTTGGATTTGGTTGTAACTTGAGAACACATCCATGAAGCTTAAGAGTTCATGCCCCGCCATTGCATCAACGAGTTGGTCGATCTTCGGCAAGGGGAAGCTATCTTTGGGATAGGCTTTGTTTAGGTCAATGAAGTCAATGCAGATTCTCCACTTACCATTGGCCATCTTCACCATCACCATGTTCGCCAGCCAATCCAGGTACTTTACTTATTGGATAAAGCCAACGTCGAGCAGATTCTGGACCTCTTCGTTGATCACTTGCCACCATTCTGCAATGAAGCTTCTCTTCTTCTGCCTAATGGGTTGGTAGCGTGGATCGGTGTTCAAGTGCTGGGTGATGAACTTCGGGTCGACCCCTGGCACGTCCATTGCCGACCAAGCAAACATGTCGGCATGGTCCTTCAGCTGTTGTATGAAATCTTCCCGAAGACGATCTTCCAGGAGGGATCCGACCTAGACCGCCTTCTCAGGGTCTTCTTTGGAGAGCAGAACCTGGATGAGATCTTCGATGAGCTGGTTGCACTGTGTCTTCAGCTCGTCTCGCAGGTTTATGCTCTCGGTGGTCAGCGTCTTTGCGGCTTGGTGCTTTCCTCAGCAAGATGTTAGGTAATACTCTCTAGTCTCCACGTGCTACTCCCACTCCATATGGGGTCGGGAATTTCATCGCAAGGTGGAATGTGGAAGCCCGCAAAGCATTCAGGGTCGGCCGACTGAGGATGGCATTGTAGAACGAGAGGCACCGGACGACAATGAAGTTCACCATTGCTGTGGTTGTTATGTCACCATCTCCAATCAATAGGGGCAGTGTAATCTTCCCTTTAGGCATGAGGAACTCCTCGGAGAAACCCATCAGGGTAGTGTTCACTGGGGTAAGACGTTTTTTTCCGATGTTGAGCTGTTCAAAGGCTTCTTCGAAGAGGATGTCAGCCGAGCTACCCGTGTCTACCAAGATGTGCCAAACTTCGAAGTTTGCTATCTTAGTTGTGATCACTAGGGCGTCGACATGTGGGGTCTAGACTCCTTTGAGGTCATTGTCAGTGATGGTGATTGGATCCTCTTGCCTTTTCTTTTGCTCCCTGTCGTCGATCTCAAGGAGTCACGCATACGCCTTGCAGCCTGAGCTGCTCTCCCCTCCATAGGCCATCCCTCTTGAGATCACGACAATGGCTCCGGTTGGTGGAGTTCGGCCTGGGGGTCTGGGATGTGGTTCCTTCTTCGGTTTGTCCTCCTTAATGTCGATGAATCTACCGAGGTATCCATGCTTGATCAGGTCCTCGAGGTGGTGCAACAGATTGTGGCAGTTGTTTGTCTCGTGGTCGTGGTCCCAATGGAATTCACAGTACTTGTCCATGTTCCTTTTGTTGTTTTGGGATTTCATCTTCTCCGGCCACTTGATGTAGTTGTGGTCATGAATCTGCATCAGAATCCAACCGAGAAGCGTTCAGTGGCGTGAAGTTTCTAAAAGTCAGTGGTGGAGTCCTCGGTCTTTGGTCTGGTYGGCGGTCCTATCTCTTGTTGTCTCAGTCTGCCCTCTCAGTCTTACGTTCATTGGGGTCCCTTCTCTTTCTTTCATGTTGTTCTTCCTCATCTCTCAACTGTGCTTGTGCTTCTTCGGCATTGATGTACTTTTGGGTAGGGCTGTTCACAAATAAGTTCAAACCAGACAAACCGACCGAACCCAACCTGATTTGGTTAAATTTTCTTCACAACTAGTCGGTTTCAAGTTGGAAAGATGGGTAAACTGATAATTCAATTCGGTTTTGGTTTTCATATATAATATACATATTATATATTGGTTTTAAATATATATATATATATATATATTGGTTTTAAATATATATATTTCTGATATATTTCAGTTTTAAATATATTTCCAAAAAAATATATTCTGAAATATTAAATATAATATGTATTTCCAAAATATATATATTTAAAACTGAAATATATATTTCGAAAATGTATATATTTAAACCAAAACTGACCTAAACCGACCAGGTCAGTTTTTCTTAATAGAGGGTCGATTTTGGTTTAATCTTTAGGTAACCCGAGCAAGTCGGGTTAGTTGAAAAAAAAAACTACTAAACCAACCCAACCCGACTCGTGAATAGCCCTACTTCTGGGCATTGGTCATCAGCGCAACCATAGCCTGAGGAGGGTTCTTCAAGATCGAGAAGTTGAATGGAGAGTGGCGTAGGCTGTGCATGATAGTTGTGACAGCCACCGACTGGTTCAGTGATCAGACTTGAAGGGCTTCGGAGTTGAATCTGGCCAGATACTTTCTGAAGGACTCTCCTTTTCTCTGTTGTACTTGCATGAGGCTTGCCGAAATCTTCTAGTGTTTCTGGCTGGCTATTAACTACACTAGGAACTGGTTCTCCAGCTGCTCCCAAGAGGAGATAGAGCGCGAGGGAATGGAGGAGTACCACGTTAGAGCCACTCCCTTGAGGGTCAGCATGAAATCTTTGTACATTAGGCCTTCAGACGAGTCATGCAGCACCATCTAGGTCTTGAAGGCTTCAAGGTAGTTGTTGAGGTCTGTGGATCCATCATACCTTTCAAACTGCGAAGCCCGCCATCCGGCTGGGGGGAGTTTGCCCATAATATCTTGGTTGAAGATTGGCTCTTTGGCAGGCTAGTTGTTGGGTTCCACAGGCCAAGCCATGGGAGGAGCCGTGCTTCTCTCAGCCTAGCTATGCTCTAGCTCGGCCAGGCATTGTCCGAGTTCCTTGATTTCTGTGTTCCTGTTGCCTAGTATTGGATGCATGGTCCTTTCTTTCTTGAGTATCGTCGGGTGATCCTTGATTGAACTGGATTCGGTGATAAAGACAGGCGGCTATTGAGTTCTTTTGTCGAACCTTTCTTTCACCAGAATCCGGGCAGGTCGGTGTGTTCGGTTGTAGTAATCATGTTCACGAGATTGGGCCGAGGAGACTGATCTTCTTGATGTTTGTTGTCTTTCTTGGTCAGGCCACGCCTTCCGCTTGTCCGACTGGTGCTTTTTGGGGTCCTTAGGGCGAGGATCGGCCACAATAAGCGTCGGGGTAGGAGGAGGGATGGCCTGAGGAGGTTGCACTGTAGAGCCCAACGCCTGCATCATCGCCAAGATCTAGTCGACCTTTTGTTGCAATGCCTGAAATTGGGCAAGGTCGACCGCGGCCTGTGGCTGGGGCTATTGTTGAGGCTCGCGTTGCGGATTGTGGTGAGAGTGGGATCCCAGAGTGGGGCTATTGTTTCTTGAACTGAGGTTGTAGTCAAATAATCTTGCCAACTAGGCGGAGTCGAGGTGGAAGGACAAAGCCGAGCAACAAGATCTGAAACCATGAACAAAGTCAGAGGCTCGAGGAGTTATTCCCTGGGTAGGTACTTTGACGCTCAAGTTAGTCAAGAATGGTGGGTGGTTAGGCTGAACAATTGAGAGAACAATGTTGGTCCGAGTAGAGTAATAGTTCTGGTGCTAGGAAGTCAAAAGTCCCTTACTTCAAGCGGAGATTACCTACTTATAGCCGAAGATCCGTGCCCAATTCGAATGAGGCTTGAGTTGTCCGTCGAGGTCTTCAGGATAAGACTTAATCCCTAGCGGAGCTGTCCTCCTTATCTGTACGACGCTCTCCTGTCTTGGTTGCGCTTATCTGATGACGTGGTACAAACGTGGCCAAAGTGATAAGGCAACCATGGAGGTGACACGTGGCACCCGGGGCCTACTTAACCATAACCCGAACAAATCATATGCTTAACTATAATTTATAAATTATAATTTTTATGTCTTAATGTTTTATGGGATGGAAAAAACCCAACTCTTCTATCCGACCATAAAACATGCATTGGCACAACTTCTAAGTGAAAATATAATTAATAATTATTTATTATTTATTTTCAAAAATTATAAAAAATAAACAAACATTATTCAAAAATAGTTATTAAAGAAGA
Organism: Nelumbo nucifera; assembly: GCF_000365185.1. Next base: position 688,468 of record NW_010729131.1, read on the forward strand.
AATTTCAATTTCTTTTTTTGATATGATAGATCATCTATAGAATTATAATATATTCAATCATTGTGATCAAATGATAAAATATAATTAATTAATTATTTATTTTTAATTCTAAAATATAAAAATAATAATTATTAAAGAAGAAATTTCAATTAGTCTTTTGGATATGATAAATCATCCATAGAATTATAATATATTCAATTGTTATGATCAAATGATAAAATAAAATTAGTTATTATTTATTTTTTAATTCTAAAAATATAAAAAATAAAAAAATAATAAGGATGAAATTTCAATTGATCTATGGATATGATAGATAAATCCATAATTCCATAGATCTAAAACATATTTAGTCTTTATAGGTAGAGAAAAAAATTATATTTTCAAATTTTTTGTTAATTTATATTTTCCCCAAATATCTTCATGAAATTTCCATAAGTCTACTGATAACACAAAAAAAGTTGTGATTTTAAATGTAAGAAATATAGATCAACATAAACTTAAATATTCAAGAAAAAAAAGAAATCACAAGATATTATAAAAAATTGGAAAATTTACTTATTTTTTCCATATTTTTTCAAAATTTGAAAAATCTTCAAAAAAATTAACGATTAACACTTGTTTCTTGCAAATTTTTGCAAATCTAGCACTCTAGGAATAGGGTTTGGAGTTTTAGAGTCATTTGGAGGTGAAAGAAGCATTATTTTAGGGAAAAGAAGCTTGCTTTCCCCCTTTATTTTTTTTTCAGTTTTTGGTCGTATATTTTTCATCGATATGCTCCAATACACCCTCGATACGGGTCTGATACGCATGAAAAAATATGAGACGCCCAATTTTCATGCGAGTCTCGTATCTGTTTTCCAAAGATATGATACGATACGCCTGATACAAGGCATATCGTATTGGAATTTTAAACCTTGACAGCAAAAGAAAAAAGAGAATGCAAGGGAGGAGGTGGAAGAGGAAGATGAGGAAGAAGAAAGAGGAGGCGAAGGAAGAAGGAAGAAGAGTATGATTGATGCATTTAGAGATAAAAGTTTGAATGAACACTGTTCATTTGGATGGGCATGTGCATTTTGGCACAAGTATGAACCAGCTCAAATTGGACCAAAATGTGAGAAGCTCCATTTTTAGCTTTTTTAAATAAGACCTAAAATGAGCTTCTTGCATCTTTTTGGTTAGGGTTTTTTGGCATAAAGATCTTTCTCTAATTAAACCAAAAAAAGACATAAATATGGGCTTCTATAATTTTAAAAAGCCGATAGCCCAAACAGTAATACTTGCCAAACGAGGCCTTTATTAATGGTGTTTTTAAGGCAAAAATTATATTAATTTCAGGTAAATGTCAAGCAAGATCCAAATCCGATTTATTAATGGTATTTTTAGTCCAAAATTATATTAATGTCAAGCAAGATCCGAATCCGATCTTAATCCGATGGATTGGGCCTTGGGCTTTTACATCTAGTCGTTTAGTGAATATAAGGGCTCCGTGGCCGCCACTTCCGTAGAGCTAGCATCGACCATCTTTGAAACCAGGGTTTTATTAGAGGATAAAAGCGGCGAAGGAGAGAGTGAAGAGATCTCTCCAAGACTCGAACAGAAGCGGCGTCCCCGGCGACGGACGGTTCCCGGTGAGGCTTCCATTCTCTCCTGTTGAAATAATCTGTTAACTCATATCTCATTCTCTGGTTTAAGCTGCGATTGTTAGGGCTTTTCTTTGTTTTCTCTTCCTTTTCAGTTGGATCTTGGTTGTATCAACTTGTTGCATTTCTGAACCGATATGTTAAATCTTGAGAAGCACTACTTGATTTTTCTTTGATGATTTTGTTTCCTTGTTAAGTGATGCGGAGGTGTCATCAAGTTCCTAAATGAACTTTTATGTTGCCTTCTTATTGATAGGGGTGGTTAGAGGATTGTGAGATCCGAAAAATGGTTGGTTTCATGAACTGTGATGCATTTCTGTTGAATTCATTACTAACTTCTGTTTATTACTTGTTAGTTTGTGCTGAATCTTTGGACTGATAAGTGCATTACTTCCTGGTAGACTGACTAAGAATTTGATTTCAAATTGATTATAATGCGAAACAGAGCATCAGACTTCTTGTATTGCGAAAACAACTCGAAGAAATTGTTTAGCAACTTGCAGACTAATCTAGTTTAGATAAAGGAAACGAGGTTCCAATTCGAGAAAACGCTAATAAACATCAAGTGTTGTATTCATTATAAAAAAAAAACATCAAGTGTTGTATTTTCCCGGTGGGCATTCCTAGAAGAAGGTCCATGACCACCACAGCAGCAATGTCTCTCAAATTCTTGGGACGTATAGAGAATTAGAAATGGGAGGCCTCTTGTTGAATATAATCAATTGGCATGGGAAAATTGGAGGGTCCTTGTGTGCTTGCCACCAGTGTTAATGGACCTTAATTTGATTTCAATTTGGCTTTAATGTGAAACATAGCATCAGATTTCTTGCACTGCGAAAATAACTTCAAGAAATTTCTTAGAACTTGCAGACTTATCTAATTTAGATAAATAAAACGAGGTTCCAGTTTGAGAAAACACTAATAAGAACCAATGTTGGATTTTCCCTGCTGGCATTCCTATTAAGAGGGTCCATCACCACCACAACAGCAATCTCTCTCAAAGTCTTGGGACGTATAGAGATAAGAGGCCACTTGTTAAATATAACCAGTTTGGCATGGGAATATTGGTGGGTCCTTCGGCACTTGCCAGTTGCCACCAATGTTAATGGACCTTATACTAAGTCAGCATATCTACATGATATTAGGCTTTATTGGCACAGCTTGTTTTCCTTTAGATAAGTATCTTCAATGAATTATTTTTGGATAAATCATCATTATCATCATCATCCAAGCCATATCCCAACTATATATGGGGTTGGCAACACGAAGTCTGTTAATGGATCTTGATTTTGGATAAATATTGCAGCCATTTGTTGCTGGAATACAAGTTTTATACTCTTACTCTTAATGTCATTGTTCAGGTAAGTCATGGTTAAGCATAACAATGTTGTGCCCAATGGGCATTTCAAAAAGCATTGGCAGAACTATGTCAAGACTTGGTTCAACCAACCGGCTCGCAAGACTAGAAGACGCATTGGTAAGAAATTTTGTTCAATCAATTTGTTTCTATTTCCTGTTTTGGGCTTTCTTTGTGATCATGAATTCACGACGCTAAGTTATGGTTGGTTGTTCATGTGAATTTTCCATGACAAACTTTTTCAGCTAGGCAGAAGAAGGCTGTAAAGATATTCCCTCGGCCTACAGCTGGACCTCTTCGCCCCATTGTTCATGGACAAACCCTCAAGTATAACATGAAAGTTAGAGCAGGAAGGGGATTTTCTCTTGAAGAGCTGAAAGTAAGATGGTGATATTTTATCATAATTTCATGTGTACTTTTTTGGTTCTACATATGAATTTTTCAGTCATCAGGAACAGTTTCCCAGAAAATGATGGGTGAACAATTGTAATATTTGAAGTAATTAAAACCTGTATATTGCTATTTCCAACCCTCGGATTTGGAGGAGATATTATAATCATTAGATATTTGAAGTAATTAATGCCACTGGGAGGAGATATTATAATCCTTGAATGTATTACAATCCTGCAATATCTCAAGTGATAGATAATGTCTCAAATGATAGATTTAGGTATATATTGTGTTCAGTTGGCTCTTTGTAATCTTGCAATTCTTCCTGGATTTTGTTTTTCTGCTTCCTGAACCTTGTTACCCTTTGTGCTTTCCAGGCAGCAGGCATTCCAAAGAAGCTTGCCCCTACCATTGGCATTGCAGTTGATCACCGCCGCAAGAACCGATCTCTGGAGGGTCTTCAAGCTAATGTTCAGAGGCTGAAGACTTACAAGGCTAAATTGGTTGTCTTCCCAAGACGTGCCCGCAAATTTAAGGTAAACACAAATTTTGAACCTTTTAGTCAAGAAACCCTGTAGTTTTTAATTTTAAGCATTGGATCCTTGCTTCCATGAACCATGTATTTCTACTAACACTACTCTTGTTCCAGGCTGGTGATTCTAGTGCAGAGGAACTGGCAACAGCCACTCAGGTCCAAGGTCCGTACATGTGCATTGAGCGTGAGAAGCCATCTATTGAGCTGGTGAAGGTTACAGATGACATGAAATCATTTAAAGCTTATGCAAAACTGCGTGTTGAACGGATGAACCAGCGACAAGTTGGTGCAAGGATGAAGAAGGCTGCAGAGGCCGAGAAAGAAGACAAGAAGTAGTAAGTTGTGACTAGTTAGACTTTGTAACTGTTGACATAGACCATCCAAATTTGAGTTCATTTCTTATAGTTTTGTCCTCCTGATTTACCATATCAAACCTCTTGAAATCATTTTGGATGTATATCCGCTATTTTTATATCTATTATTAGAGCACTCTGGTTAAACTCCTGTTTTGGGGGGATTGTGTTCTGAGGAGTAGATTTTCATGAAAGGAGGTCCTGTTGTTATGCAGGTTTGGATGGAAGATTTAATTTTCTTTGGCATGCAAGTTTTGTTCAAATTCTTTTCTTTCATGCCATTAAAATTCTGCAATGGGCAGGGAATGCACCTGCTTTGCGCTTGAGGAACTGATTTATTTGCCAGGGATCATCTATGAAGGTTTCAAAACCAATATCTTGTCCTCGTCTTTGTCATATGTTTTGACAATTACAGATGAAATCCACTCCGGATTTTCCCTTCAACTTTAGTCCACTTAATTTGTGACACCCCAAAAGAGGACGGTAACCAATTGGTAAGCCCTCTTGGGTTTCTAAGTTTTTATTAGGGTGAATCTTCTTTTGGTTTTCACCAAAAGAATAACTGGTTAAAACTTAAAAAGTTTGGCTGACGTCAAATTTTATTGACATGTTGAATGGGTTTGAAGGGAGAAGTGCAAATGCACCGGATGAAATCGTTCCTGTGGTTAAAATGAATTGGGCTTCTTAGATATTCCTTAAGGCTGTGTTTGGTTGGAATGCAAATAAATTTGCACTGATGCAAAATTATGGCAGTTCAAATGATTGGAGTGTAAGTTATGACCTATTTTTGTTTCAAAATTTATCTAATGTTGTTTGGTTGCAATTTAAGTAAGTAAATTAAGACATGAAGCAGAATAAAATAAAGGGAAAATTCCCGATTAGTACCCTGTACTTTGGGCCTAGTGCCACTTTGGTCCCCAACAATGTTCAAAATTTCGTCACGTATCGGCCGATACCGGTTGATATGTATCGTTTCAGCAAGTTTTCAGCACGGTACATGGTACCAAATTGAATGTGCCGTATCTATTCGTCCTATCGTGTCCGTATTGTTGAGTATCGGTGCATTTTGACATTGTATCGATCGATATGCTATTGGTATGGTAGCGTATCGATCTATCGATCGATATAGTACGATTTTATTGTGGCGGAGACGCAAATATAACTCCCTTCGAAAGAAGACTTCTAAACTCATTTTAAAAGCCTTTTTTCTTTTCCAAACCCTTCAAAAAGTTTTTTAACCTTTTTAAAGGCTCTAATCTTGTAAAAATTTGCCAAAACATCTATAAATTTGTAAGATTCAACAAGTTTTTCAAGGTTGTGAAAAAAAGGAGTGAAACTAGATATGTTTTTTCAAATTTCTTTTACATTTTTAGCCAATGTTAGAAAAGATAAGGGAAAAGAAAGTGGTTTGCCCCCTACCCCTTCAATTGGGGGCTTCACCCCCAGACTCCCCCATCTCCCTTTTAAAACATTGATATTTATTTTTTTAATTTTTAGAATAAAATATGCAAAATAATTATTTCATCTATTCTGTCCATAAATCCATTCAATTTTTTGTTACATATTTACTTTTCTTAATTTTAATTTAACTTTTAGAATAAAACATGCAAAATAATTATTTGAATAAAAATAAATAATTATTTAGTTTTTAGAAAATTAGAATAAAACATGCAAAATAATTACTTGATCTATTATGTCCATAATTAGATAGTATGTTTATATTCCCAACTTCCCGTTTATTGATTATAATATGTTCTTTCGTAAAACCCACTAAAATGTGTTATGTTTATGCATAAATAGCTCATTTATGTCTTATATTTAGTAATATTGATGTTTATTTATGATTTATTAGAGTATTTATAGCATTTCCATGTGTATCCTAATTTTTTGTCCGTATCCATATGTATCCAAGGCGTATCCCGATACATTTTTTAAATTTTCCTTTCCGATACGCATAGCGTTTCTGATACTTTGAACCTTGGTCCCCAAACTTTCAAAATGTGACAATTCAATACCTACTATTAACTAGCTTTTAACCCTATTAAGTGGCATTTGAAAATGATACAATGTCCTTCAAGTGTTATTTAATTTTCTTTATCAACCATCTAAATGTTGACAAACAAATAACAGTCCCAAATCTTTGCTTTTTCCATTCAAGAAAGTTGGAGTCATGTTTGAGTGGGCATTTTGGTGACCCCAACTTTCTTGAATAGAAGAGACAAGGATTTGGGGCTGTTAATTTTTTGTCAATGTTTGGATTGTTGATAAAGAAAATTAGATGACACTCGAAGGGCACTTATGTCTTTTTCAAATGCCACTTAACAGTTAATTAATAGCAGGTACTGGATTGTCACATTTTGAAAGTTTGAGTACTGAATTGTCACATTTTAAAGTTTGGGGACCAAAGTGACACTAGGCCCAAAGTACAGGGTATTAATTGGGAATTTTCTCTAAAATAAAATCCAAAACAAAATTAAATGACAATTTGCGTTTTTTTATTTGCACTTCCATGCATTTGTACTAGTGTAAATAAAATTGCACTGCAATTACAACCTAAAGGATTGGTGTCCATTTGACCTTCAACAACTTTCTGCCTTGAAACTTCTCTTGCCGCATGGATGACTGAGGATGTTTTGGTTCGGGGAATGAAGTGTCATTGTCTTTTCCTTTCGCCTGAGGGTGTCAATGGACTAGGAACCAATTTAAATTAAAACAAATTGAATAGATTGAAAGGTCCAAACATTGAATTGGACCGGTCCAAAATATTTATGGTTTGGATCAGACTTGGTGCATTTGTAATGGACTCACATTGGATTGGATCGAATTGGACTAAATCCAGTCCCCATTTGAAACCCCTACTTCTGCCAATGTTGGGAAAGAAAAAGAAATTTGAGGATGTTTTGACTACCATAACTATGAAAAACTGCAACATGGAACCATTGGGTTATGTGAGGAGGGGGAATGAAGACATGGAAAAAGCTAATAGGTCCCTGGTGTAGATTGTTTTCCTGGGGCTGTGCTTGTTTGTAGGTGCAAAACTGAGCCGGATGCAAATTTTGCACTTGGTTCAGCTTTGCATTTGTTTGTTCGTACTATTATGAATTTCATTCTCATTTGATGCAAAATTTGTACTTTGTCTCATTTGTATTTATTGATAGCACAAATTTTGCATCACCACCTTCCTTATACCTCAATTCTCACAAAGGTTTAAACATTAACATGATACACCTAATACAGGGTGTATTGTATTGGCATTTGAAGGCATGATAGCGGTGCAATGGCACAAGGGCCATTTGAGTGTTTTAAGTCAACAATTTGCTATCTAATATTCATCCAAACTTTTTTACATAAACTATTGTTAAATCAATGAGTTCAATCCATCTTACAGTTTTTTTTTTTTCTAGCAATGGAAATCATTTAAAATATGTATTTCTTTTACAATTTCTTTTGGAAATTTCTAATTCTTTTGGAGAAAATCAATAGATGTAAGAAGTTTGAATCATTAGTCTGATTGGATATACATAAGCAATCCAAATTATAAGATCGTTCTATCATTGACTTTCATGGAAAGGAAGAACTATAAGAATGCTTTCATCTCACAACAATTTAATGTGTCTTGTAATGAATTTTAGTAGATTGGAGTCTCAAACATTGTTTGATGTATATCCCCCCCACAAAAAAAAAAAAAATAAATAAAACACTAGATTTAGTTTTACTGATGTATCTAGGAGATTTGTAAGAGTTGTGTCAAAGTATCAATGTGTATCATTTCTTTTCACCATATCAGTGCATATTCAAAGTGTATCTTGGCATGGATTTGTATCTATGTGATATTAATATTTTGAACCTTAATTCTTTTTCATATAAGGTGGGGACAATATCATCTTTGATAGCACTCTTTCATCTTCCTGTGATGGGGCTGGTTTGGTGGTGAGAGACCATAATGGTTCCTTCACAGTCGCCTGTTCTAAGGTTTTCGAAGTGTGTTCCCCTGTGGGAAATGAAGCTTTAGCATTAATATAAGCTTGGAGCAATCTCTAGAGTTTCAATTTCACCATGCCATTGTTGGGAGATGCACTTATTGTGATTCAATCCTTGGTGAGACCTCTAAGGCTGTGTTTGGTTTTCTATTTTGGTTTGTGGTACCTTTGATGTGTTCTTTTCAAAAAGACTACTCTAGTACTCTGAGCAACTTAATTGAATGAATTGTCACCAACTAAGGGGTGGTTCAGTTGGTATGTTATCTAATTTGTTCTAGCATAGGCATGAATTTGATTTCTGCAACCATCGACTTTGGGGGCGGGGGGGAGGGAGTTATTAGTAGAGTATATCACCAAATACCAAAAAAAAAAATGAATGATTTGCCTTTCTTAGGTGTAAAAAAATCCTAACTTGCCATTGAATATTGAAATTTCTCAAGTTCTAGGATCATTCTTTCTAAAATGATTGTTTTTTCAAAAGAAAAAAAAATCTTTCTAAAATTATCTATTTACCATTACAAGTAGAAGTGAAAATCCTAGCATTATAAAGGAAAATATCATGGTGCTCCACTTGATGTTAGCCGGCTTTGACCTAATAATTCCAAGGACATAGATGTAGATCTGGCTGAGTTGGTTGTAAGGCATCTCACATAGGTTTAAACTGTGGATAGGTTTCTATGGACATGCCTTAGGATCACTTAACCTCTTTTCTAATGTTTAGAGATTGCTCATGCATCCGTGCAAGCTTTTAAAAATAACATGCATTGCAGCTCAGAAAAGACCACCCAACTCTTGTCTACTATCCATTTTGTGGGGAGTTGATGCTATTTGATTCAACGTGATCTGAACATGCAACAGATAGTTCTACCAACTTGGATGAAGCCGAGGTGGTAGGATGGAGTTGTGTATTGAGTAGATCTATAAGCAAAGAGATAGTCAAAGGCACGAGGATGAGGTCCCCAGGGAAGGCACTCCAACGCTCAAGACAGTAAGAGAGTGGTAAAGTCAGTCGGGCTGAGCTATTGAGGATGAGCTAGTCTGAGCCAAGGAAAAGGTATGAGAGCTAAGGGAACAAGAAAGTAAGAGAGGTAAAAGATGGTGAGCCTTAGGGGAGATGCCTTTAAATAGCCGTGTGTTTGTGTTGTATTTGGATACACTCCTTGTGGGGTTGTAGGGATGAGGCCACCCACCAAGGTCTTCGAAAGGTTTCGCCTTCCTTGATGCGGGTGCTTATCCTTGGGAGTGTGCTTTGGAGTTCGTTTGGTGCTCGGTTAGACTTCATCCTTGCTTGGTGCTTCAAGTGTTACGTGCTCTTTCTACTTCCGTAAGATGTCCTTCACCTTGTCATTTTCTTCATTTTCTTCGATTTCTAGTAGTTTCACCTCGGGGGGTGAGATTGAGCCAAATCCTTAGCAAGAGGTCGCCAAGGTTAGGGCCCTTGAGACTAACGCCAATGTCGTCTAGGACAATGAGGAGTTAGGTTGCAAGGGCATAATCAAGGCCAGGGAGGTCAAAGTCGGGGGGACTACTAAGGTTGAAGTTGGGATTCCATTAGAGGATGAAGTGGAGCAGGGCATCCCTTTGAGGTTTGGGGAGTGATTTCCCTCGGCCCCTTGTTGGCTATCAATGAAAGACATGATTCAAATCAAGGAGGCATATAGCAAGCATCCAAAGATTGGTGAGAGGGCAACCTCGGTTCAGTCCAGTGAGATTTGCATGTATAAGCATAGCCTGATCGAGGGCTGAAGGTTTCCACTAGATCAAGGCATTAAGGCCATGTTGAGGTGGCATTGCGTCTAACTCATCCAATTGATACTGAACTTCTCCAGGTACTTGGTCGGATTCCTTTGTTACTATACTATTCATGACATTGATGGAACTTTGTCGATGTTTAAGTACTTTACCTAAAGAAGCATTAATAGGGCGATTGGCTCAGCCAAACGCCAAGGTGCTTGTTGGAGCCCTTTCCTTGGTTAAGCACTAGAAGGAGGACAAAAGAGAGGGCCCCAACCAAAGCCAAGCTGTCAAACAAGGAGGTGGCGGCCCTAATATGGATCATGAGGTTGCATGTCTAGTGCTGATTGTTTCTCTTTAACTGGGTGGCCCTGATATGGATCATGTGGCTTTGTGCTCAATATTCGACTTCCTGTCAAGTGCTGATTGTTTCTCTTTTATGTCGTGTAAATACATATATGGTTGTTAGTGATGAGGGAGGATAAGGCTTCCAAGATGTGGCCTAGAAGAATGCGATGGTTGCGACGACTGGTGCAAGTTCTCAATGACGCACTACGGAGGGTACTCCTCGGCATTCGAAGAGGCCAAGGACTTTAGAGAACAAGGTGATTGACATGAACTCCAAGGAGATGCCTTAAAACCGTGGTCATCTACAATCGAATCCTTGGGGGAGTCTTGAGGAGCACACCGCGATCGAAGGGAGAGAAGAGGCTAGCATCTACTTACCAACCTAGAGTATCCGTCTTGGTGACACCTTGGCAACTGAGGGCAAGGATGAGCATCATGCCCAGGGCATTATGTTGCTTGAGATATAGAGGGAGGCTAGTAGCTACATAGCGGGTTCTGGAGAGTTCAACCATGCACCAAACTATGGCCATGAGTATCTTTATTTCCTATTTTGGGTTGGCATCTTACTTTCTACAAGTTGTATGCTCGGTCGTCTATCTAGTTGATCATATGCGTGGTTTTTGTTGACGAGGTGAGAGAGGTCAAGAATGCACAACTGAAGGGGGAGCTCGCCGAGGCAAAGAAGGCCATGAAGGACAAAGAGGATGACCTTTAGAAGCTGAGGAGTTATGTCCATGACCTGAAGGAGGCGGAGGGARCGAAGAAGGCTATGGAGGAGGTTGAGGTGAAAGTGGCTTAGGCAAAGGAAGAGGCCGTTGATGAGTACAAGGCATCATAGGCTTTCTAGATCGAGTTGGATGACTATGCTATTGACTCCTAGTAGGGCAGCTTCGAGTGTTGCAAGAGGGTCATGTAGTTATTTCTAGAGATAGCCCTTGTGGTGGACAAGTTTGGCCCATTCGATCCCAATAAGGCAACTGAGGAGGGCCAAACAATTGAGACCATTGTGCAGCCGGTTAACAAGAAATGTGCTAAGGATCCCTATGTCTTGGAGTGAAGTTTGCTGAAGTCTCTCTTTTGTTTAGTTATGTTAGATTTTTGTATAGCTTGGGATGCTAAGCTTAGTGTAGGTCCCTTGTATTTATCTACTTTGCTTCGCCATTGACTGGGGCTTGTCAGTCCAAGGATACCCTGGGTCTTCGGGCAACCAACGTCTTTGAACGGTTCACTTGAGCCATGCTTGTGGTTATGAAAGTTCCTTTAGCCAAAGACTTTGGCTGAAGCATCTTGTGTTGTTGAACCGCTTCTGGGTCATGTTGGCCAAGGTGCTTCCAAGCTCTTGTTGGTTGCCATGGGGAGCTTGGTGGCCCTTGGTCTCATGGAGCTTGGAGCTCCTTGGTGGGCCGGCCGTGGTCATCAGCTAACTCGATTCCAATACCAAGCTAGGGAGGTGCTTGGATGTTTTCGGCCTATTGAGACCATTGTTGACATCAGGGGTAGTTTTTGGCTATTGTCCTCTAGCCATGGATGGCAAGGACGTCGTTCCCACTGCACCTAGACTAAGTCAAGTTAAATGTTGGGCCTCGATCGTTAATGCTCAGTCGGGTCTAGGTGAGTCATGCCATGCGCATGTGTGTGCGTGGTGCAAAGCAGATGTCATTTTCTTTGTAAAAATGGGGATGCTTCAATGCTTTAACTTTTGAAATTACAACAGGCTTAGCCGTCATTGCATAGGACAAAGTCCCCCGTCTTGAACTCTCTTCAATGGACCTTGACGTCATAGCATTTCACCATCCTCTATTGGTGTGCTGCCATCCTGGTCTGTGCCCGATCCTTGGATTCTCTTAGCAAGTCTAGCTTAACATGAGGTCCTTGTTGGTGGTTTCTACATTTTAGAGCTCAGTTTGGAGTGTGGGGGATCCGATCTTTGTAGGGATCACTACCTCTACTCTGAACACTAGGCTAAATGGCGTCTCTCCAGTTGTCATTCTCGATGTAGTTCGATAGGCCCAGAGAATATTCAGTAGCTCTTCCACCCATCTACCTTTAGCATTGTCCAACCTTATCCTTAGTTCGTGTAACAGAGTGCGATTTGTGACTTTGGTGTACTATGGTTGGAGTCTATCCTGAGCTTTGCACAATACTCCTCAAACTTATCTATGAACTGTGAGCTATTGCCAGTGATCAATACCCGTGGAATCCTGAAGTGGAAAATAACATTACTCAATAGATAAGTTCAACACCTGTGGAATATTCAGTAGCTTTTCCACCCATCTTCCTTTAGCATTTTCCCACCTTGTCCTTAGACCGTGCAACATAGTGCGATTTATGACTTTGGTGTACTACGACTGTAGTATATCCCGAGCTTTGCACAATATTCCTTGAACTTATCTATGAATTGTGAGCCATTGCCAGTGATCAACACCCATGGAATCCTACTGTGGCAAGTAACATTCCTCCATAGGAAGCCTTGGGCATTTGGGTTGTAACGCATGCTAGGGATTGGGCTTCGATCCATTTTGTAAAGTAGTCCACTACAAAAAGGAGAAATTTCTTCTATTTGGCTATGGTAGGGAAGGCATCGAGGATATCCATGCCCCACCAAGTACAGGGCTATGACTAGTGATTAGTGTTAGGGGACTGTTGGTTGAAGGAGCAAGTTGGAGTGTCTCTAATAGTAGCCATGATTCTACATGAGTTATGCTACATCCAACTTCATGGTTGGCCATACGTAACCTTGCTGAAGAGCCTTGTAGGCCAAGGTTCGGGAACTGGGATGGTCATCGTAGATACCTTTGTGTATGTCCATCATCTAGTAGGATGCATTTCAAGTACGACAACATGTGTGATTTGCAATAAAGCTACCTCCTGATTATGTAGTATCAAGCTACCTTGTGTGAAAGTTTTCTGGCTTTGGCTTGGTCTTCCGACAAGGTGATTTCCTAGAGATATTAGAGAATGGAATCTATCAAAAATGGTTGCTACTACACCAGAAAGGTCTTCAAGGTTGATTCAGTAATACTTGAGTGAGCTAGGGTGTCTACTCGAATCATCCCTCCGAGGTCAGTCTGAGATGAGCTGGTGAGCTTGGATAAAGTGTTGGCTCAGAAGTTCTTGGCCCTTGGTATTTGCCATATGGTGAAGTGCTCAAACTGGGCAATGAACTCTTGTACTTTCCTAAAATAACTGACCATGGTGGGCTCCCATGGTTCAAACTGGTTACTGATCTAGTCCACCACCAATTGTGAGTCGTTAAAGGCTCCAACCCGCTTCACTCCAACTTCTTGTGCAAGGTAGAGTCTAACTATGAGGGCTTCATATTCTTCTTTGTTGTTGGCCGCTCTGAAGTCAAATATGAGGGCATGCTCAAGAATGATGTTGTTTGGTCCGATGAGTAAGTGACCGACACCGCTCCCTTGTTGGTTTGATAATCTGTCAATGTGCAGTGTCCACACTAGGGGCTCTTCGACTAGATTGGGGACAAAGAAGGTGCACTTGGCTATGAAATTAGCTCAGGCTTGGGCTTTGATGGTGGATCAAGGAGCATAGTCGAGGTTGAACTCATTGAGTTGTATACTCCACCTTATCAGTTGTCCTAACATTTTTGGTTTTTACAATATTTGCCTGAGGGGTTGATCTATGATGATGCACGTGCTGTGTGCCTAGAAGTATGGTTTAAGCTTACATGTTGAGGTTACAAGGTCTAGGGCAGCTTTCTCCAGGTTTGGGTATCTGGTCACCGCATCCACAAGTACCTTGCTAGTGTAGTAGATAGGCCTCTAGATCTCATCTTCTTCCTTTATCAACACTGAGCTAACCACCTTGTTGCCAAAGGAGAGATAAAGCAAGAGCTGGTCACTCGGGCTTAACTTCGTTGATAGGGGTTGCGAGATCAAGTACTATTTTAGTTGTTGGAAAGCCTACTTGCACTTTTTGGTCCATTGGAAATCTTTCACTTGCTTTAGAGCCTTGAAGAACGGGAGGCAGCGGCCCATGGACTTTGACATGAATTTTCTAAGAACAATGACCCGTCTCATAAGGCACTACACTTCTTTGTGTATTCGTAGTGACTACAATTCTAGGATGGCCTGGATTTTCTTCGGGTTGGTCTCGATCCCTCTCTATGTCACCATGAACCCTAAAAATTCGCTCGAGTTGACTCCAAGGCACATTTGGTAGGGTTCTTCATGCTGTATTGTCTGATGATGCCAAAGACCTCTTCAAGGTCAACCAGGTGCTACTCTCGTTTCTTGGTTTTCACTAGCATGTCGTCGATGTACACCTCCACATTGAGACTGAGCTAATCTCTAAACATGTTGTTCACTAGTCATTGGTAAGTTGTGTTGGTGTTCTTCATCTTGAAGGGCATCATGGTGATGAAGATGGTCTTCTCCTGGTCACTAGGGTGCATCTTGATCTGGTTATAGCCTAAGAAGGCATCCATGAAGCTGATGAGCTCATGCCCTACTGTTGTGTCGACGAGTTGATCTATCCTCAGAATATATCCTTCAAAAAGGCTCGGTTTAGGTTAGTGAAGTCAATGCATATTTCACCTTCCATTGTCCCTTTTCACCATTACTACTTTTGTGAGCCAGTCTGGGTATGTCACCTCTCAAATAAAGCATGCATCTAGGAGTTTCTTTACTTCTTCATTATTCACCTGCTACCAATCGGGGGTGAAGCTCCTCTTCTTTTTCCATATAAGTCGGTAGCAGAGGTCAGTGTTGGGCCAATGGACGATGTTGTCCTAGAGATTGGATGATGTTGTCCTAGAGATCGTCCTCTAATAGAGAGCCAATATGGATAGTTTTCTCCGAGTCATCATCGAAGAGTGGTACCTGAGTCAAGCCCTCCATGGGGTGACCGTGCTGCATTTAGAGTTCATTCCAAAGGTCTAAGTTATCGATGGCAAGATCTTTTTGTGCAAGGGGCTTTCCTTTGCAAACCCCCATGTAGCACTGTTTCGTAGTGTGCTGGTTTCCTCGGGTGACACTTGTGTCGTGCTCGATTGGGAACTTCATTGCCAATTGATACATGGGTACTGAGACATTATAGGGAGACTGGACCTTCGTGACCAGGAAGTCTACCATGATCATGCTCTTTCGTGGGCCGTTCACTGTGGTTAGTGGTAGGGCAATCTTCCCTTCCAGTATCAATAAGTCTCTAGAGAATCCTACTAGAGGAGTACTCATAGGGTGCAACCTTTCCTTCCTGATCTTCATCTTTTGGAAGGTTTCTTTAAAGATTATAATGGCCAAGCTCCCAGTGTCCACGAGTACCCGACACACTTCGAAATTGGTGATGTTGGCTGTTATCACCAAGCCATCATCATGTGATGCTTGTACCACTTTGAGGTTGTCTTTAGTGAACGTAATGGGGGCACCAATCTTGGCCATCTTCGAAGTTTGGTCCTCTACTTGGTTGAGTCATGCGTAGGCCTTCTAGGCTAAGGAACTCTCTCGTCCTGAAGGTACCTTGCCTAAAATAATGGCAATGACTCCAGCATAGAGAGGGTCATAGTCATTAGGTGTGTGAGTGTGGCTAGGGTTGTCTCCATGGCCTCCTCGTTGATTTTCCATGAACCCACTGAGGTACCCTCATTAAACTAGGTCCTCGATGTGGTTGCGTAGGCTTCTACAAATCTCCATGTCGTGGTTGTGGTCTCAACGGAGTTCATAGTATTTGTTCCAACTTCTCTTGTTACCTTGGGACTTCATCTTCTTTGGTCATAGATCTACATTTGTACCTTGGCCCGGGTGGTTTTCAGTAGGGTGAAATTTTGGAATGTCGGAGGAGAGGTCCTTGACCTATGGTCTTTGTAGTGGTTTGATATCATCGCCTTTGTCCTTGTGTTTCTAATCGTGCTAACTCTCTTCTTCCTACCTGTGATGTGCTTGATCCTCCTCGGCGTTGATGTATTTCTATGTGTACAAGAAGCTGAATCTGAATGTCCATAGATCATTCATTATGGTAGCCACGGCCATGGACTAGTTCAGGTTCTAGACCTAAATGGACTCAACATTGAACCTCCCAAGTATTCACATAGGGATTCGACCACTTTTTTGTCAAATCTACATGAGACTGGCCAAGGCCTTACAATGTCGATGACTACTCGTGAACTCTGCTAGAAATTTCTTCTCAAATTGGTCCCATCTCCCATGTAGCCATTGACCGCCGGGGGAGTGTGGCATACCACTACCAAGTCACACCCTAGAGAGTGGATGTGAAGGCCTTGCACATCAAGGCTTCAAAAGTGCCATGGATGAGCATGATGGCTTTGAACCCTTCTAGGTGATTAGAGAGGTCCGAGGCGCCATTGTACTTTTGTCCATGATCTCTTGTGTGAAGATTGGTTCTTTTGAGGGACGAGCTCCCATGGTAGGTAAACTTCGGTCAACATGGATTCACTCGAGTTTGTTCAGTTTCTCATGCATATCTTGGTGCCAAGGTCTGCCTGCTTTGTTGTCTTTGGTGGTGCATGTCGATCTCTAATGGAGCTGGACTTACCATGGGAGATTTGTGGTTGCATCCAAGGCATTCTTTGGTGGGAGCACGAACACTGGAATGATGGGACTGAGAGTGAGCGTTATGGGCTCAGATTCGAGCTTGGAAATCAGATTTCTGAAATGGTCGGGGTTGCTCACGTCAACCTTAGGCTTTAGAGGATCTACTTGGTGGCTTTTGGGGTCTTCAGCATGAGAATCGACTATAGTAGGCACCTGTGTGGCTGGTGGTAGTGCCATCGGGGCATGTCCTTTCTGCCCCAATGCTTCCATGATTACGATGAGGTAATTGAGATGGGGACTGAGCACTAGAGCAGTCAGAGGTATTTTTGGGATGTATGGTCGCTTTTAGTGCATGAGGAGTGAATAGACAAGAAATCGAAGGATTTTTGTGCCGTGCAAGGATGAAGTCCCTAGGGAAAGCACTCCGACGCTTAAGTCAGTAAGAGAGTAGTAAAGTCAGTCAGGCTGATCTGTTGAGGACGAGATGATTTGAGTCGAGGAGAAGGAATGAGAGTTAAGAGAGCAAAAGAGTGAGTGAGGTAAAAGATGGCAAACCTTAGGGGAGATTCCTTTAAATAGCTACATGTCCATATTGTATTTGGGCACATTCCTTATGGGGGTGTAGGGATGAGGCCGCCCACCAAGGTCTTCGGAAGGCTCTACCTTCCCCGGTGAGGGTGCTTATCCTTGGGAGGYGGTGTCATCCTTATCTGTGAGAGATTCCGCTTCTTTCCGAGATCTCTGGCAATGTGATTGGTGCATTGACGTGGTTTGAGGACGTTGGCTACAGAGGTGCCCACATGGTAGCTTCAACTAGCTAGGTCATCGCCCGAACAAGAGTTAGGATCTTTTGGGTCTATCAAGGATAGGCTATCCATCAGGGGCAGAGCCAAGAATTTATCTACCAGGGGCCAAAATTTAAACTAGATTGGGGAGAGAGAATAAAATGGATGGGTCGTTGGGGGGCTAACCATTGGGGTGGAGAGTGTAGGGAGTGGAAAAATATACATGGAAGAGTGTAGGAGTATACTGTATAAGTGGGGATTTCTCTGCCATAGGGCCATGGAGAGACTGTAGTTACAATAGCACACGAGGTCTATTAACCTTACCGTGGAGAGACTGTGGTTACATGAGATCAAGCCTGCGTATCCGTATTCCGAGGGAGGCCAAGTGACCATCTCAACCAGTGGGTCATATGGTTGAGACATGTCTGAATACAGTTTTATATTAAACATTTAAAATTATATGTTTATTTTTTTAATTAATCCATTTTAAACAATAACATATGCATACAAATGTTTGGTTCACATCTGGTTTGTTGATTGCAATTTATTACTTCATAGAATCTGTTTGAAGTAGGTATTCTTGTATTCATACCTAATTTATAGACAGGGTTTATAGTCTCAATTGCATTGGTAAGAATATGAATGCTGAATCAAGGCCAATTTGCACTTTGGTCCAGTTTTGTGGGAATTTTGCACTTTGATAACATTTAGAGTCCAGCTCTGAATACACTGCATGCCCAACATCTCTACTAATCTTTGATTGGTCATACTAGTGTTACAATGTTACCAATTAGGATAACAAGCTCATAATTTTGTTATAATGAATTAGATTTACAGGGTGTTTGACAAGTCTTCCTGCAGGTCTTCAGGGCTTTTTAAAGTGTGGAAGACCAAACTTTTGCCTTTTTGTTTGGTGATTAAAAGACGGAAAGCTAGAAAAACCCACTCTATCGATTTTTGTTTTTTTTGCTGCAAACTCTATAGAAAGTTCGCAAAGTCCAAAATGGCAGAAAATTGGGAACCTTCATATGAAGCTTTTGGTCTTTCCACGCCTCAAATATGCCTCTACTCCATTTTTGACAGTCTGGTAGACCGGACATTTATCAAATGGTCTTGATCTTTAAAGACCAGCTCCAAAGTAAAAAGCTCAAAAACATCTTTTGGTCTGATAGGCTGTCAAATGATCTACTTACAAAGCCTTGTCAAACAGACCCTTAGACTTTGAATGACATATAGAGCTAGGGACACCAATACTCCATCGATCAACCCTTTTCATTTGGGTTATGTTTGGTTTGGTAGAAAATGAGAGAGAAACAAAAAAAATGGTAGACTTTTCTTTTCTAGCTCAACTTCGATCATATTTTATCTCCACTTCAAAGCAAACTTTTACCCCATGCCTTTTGAGTAATGATAAGGTCCACCAACCTCTACATTTGATTCTTGAAAAATAAGTGAGAAAGGGAATCAAAGTTGCTGACACTCCCTTAGGCACTTTGTGATATGTGGATGTTGCATTTGCATACACACACACTGTTTAATACCATACAATAGAAAAAAAAAAGGGAAAATGACTTTGAGCCCTCTCTCACAAAAATAAAACTCATTGATCTAAACACCAGTTATGCAAAACTCTCGATATATGATTCACATGCTCACAACTTAGTCTTTTATTTTTTGCTTGTAAATTATTATTTTTTTTGTAAATTAAAGGTGCACGTATGAACCTGTAATTTTCTGTTTAAGCTTTCCTGTTGCCAAAAGAAAATCCAGCATTTATTCGATGTTTAGATGAAGTAATCCAATAATTGGTGTTTTTGAACACCAGTTATAACTCCTCCACCCATCTAAAAGGAACATTTTTTTTTTCAAAAAAAAGAGAGATGAATTAGATGTCATAGCTCAAAGCATCTAATACATTTTGGCTGCCACCATTTGCCATCTACTAATATATATTTACATGTTTTATATGCTAGTTCAAGGGCAATGGAGTTTAAATTTCTACATGCATATTTGATAGATATTATTCAAAATTAGGGATGTAATTGGATTGGATTCAGATCGGGTTCATCAAAATCAGAATTCGATTTGATTAGTAAAAACGTGCATCAGAATCCAATCYAAAATCTGATTGGAATTCAAGACCTTGGATTCAAATTCAAATCCCAATGGATTTGGATCGGATCTGGATTTAATCCAACTCCACTTTATTCTTTTTTTTAAATGTTAAAAAAATTTAAATACTTTTTGACTTTTATATAAAATAAATTAATGTAAATATAACATACTGAATTTATTATATATATATATATATAAATTCATATATAATATAATATATAAAATATTTTATTTATAATTTCAAATATAATAATATAAATATATATAATTAATAAATATTATAATATAGGGTTTTTATCGATCTCTCCATCGCAGAAATCAAAATTGCCATTAACCTTGTACAAAAACTGAAATCCACGTCAGATCCAAATAAAGATTTGGATTAGGAAACTTCCAATTGGATTAAGAGAACTGTTCTTTAAGGTTTATAAATAGGAGGGGCGAATTGTTCTAGATTACACACACTGCTCTCTGTTCTCCCTCTCTCCTTCTGCTCTTGCCGCCATACATACCCAATTCGATTCTCCACTTCTTGGACTGAAAGAGATCAGTTCCTATCTCTAATTTTGCAAGAAAATCATATCAGATTTCGTGCTCACTTCCCTTGCTTGATCAAAGCTGTTGGATTGCAGTTCTTGCTAAAGGACTGCATTGCTGAACCTGCTTCATCTCAAGCTGCACCATGTTCAGTGAAAGCGGGTTTTGGTACCCTCTTTGGGCGTAAACACCTACTTTTGGAACTACACGTGTGGATTCCGTATCAGGTATTCCTTTCCCTTTCTTTTGGTTTTAGATCTGGTCCGGTTTGGTGCAAGAACGATCCTTGAAAATGCAATTTTTCTAAAACTGGGAATACGATTCCCAAAAGGGAGGAAAGAAATTTTTGAAATTTCGCCCAGCCATCCAGCATGGTTCGTCCATCCACATGATGGATCTCCTCTTCAGTGGTATCAGAGCCAAAGGTTCAAACTTGAACCGAAATAAACCAGATCTGAAGCAAGACCCAAATTGGCAGAACCGTTCTACCCGATTTGCATAGTTAGCAGTTTACTGAGAAATCAGTTCTCAGTTTTTGGGCGATTTGATCTAAAATTAATTTTATTTTATTCTGCAATAATTTTAGAAGTGTTCTATCATTATTTCTTGAATTTTGGGTTGTTTGTGTGATGGAGATCGAATTCTTTATTGGCGCCAAGATTTGCACCCTGATGTAACTAATAGAAAATTAGGTTTTTTTTTTTATTATTTTTTTTTACATTGGAAGAGTTGCTGGAGTGCGTGGAGGAGAAGAAGAGATTTTTGTAGAAAAATTCTGCAATATGCGATTAATAGTTTCTTGTAGGTTTGCAGTTTGTCCAGATCAGATTCGGACCATCACACTTGCAGCCCTAGATTATGTGTTTTTGTTGTGATTGGTTGTCAATATTCAGCTGTTAATAATATCATATCAAAATCTTGAGAATTGTAACATGTTTTGGACACCAAACCCATGGTTCAATAGGGTCTAATCTCAAACCCATGGGTCACGTTTTAGGTGGCTCAAATTCGGTTATGGGCCAAGGGTTTGATGGCCCATCACATGATACAATTTGGCCCACTCTTGGAAAACCTAATTTTGCTAAGTTAAAGCAACATTAGCCCATTTTCAGCATAACTGCTACATGGGCCAAACTGCTTTTTGCAGTTTAGACCATATATCTAGATGATATTATTTGATAACTCATGGGCCTTAATGGGCTGATTGTGTGTTAACTTAAATTAATTAGGATCTTTACAAGTTATTAATTGATTRGATCAATTTGTGGATKTGAATGTATGTGATGTGCTGAATGTGATTCGCACATGGGCCATAAGCACTTGGCCCATGTTTAATCGTATGTGTTTCTCTGCGAACATCATGGCTAAATGCACATCATTTCCATGAGGCCCATCAGATCATTAGTTGATCTCCCTTTTCAATGGGCCCACTGATCAGTTCCTCCCCAAGAGGAACCTTGTGGAACCCTAACCCGTTTTGGGCCCATTTGAATATGACTTTATGAAAGTTAGTGGGAGCCACTCTGCTATGACTTAAATTAGAACTAGGGACTAATTTTAATTTGTTCCCTCCCATTAATATAAGTGCAAGTAATAGGGAATTTCATATGGTGAATTCTCTAAAGGCCTTCCATCATTAGCACGAAAGTAGGCTGAATCGACAATGAGGAGATGCACCATAAAATCGGGCTATCCATTTGTTGGTCCAATTGGTTGGATTGCTTCATAAAGATAATAGAGGCATCATAGACCGATGTGGGAGAGGCCTATCCTAAAATGGAAGACTCTTTCGTAGTACATTGGGGTCCACAATATGATGGATCAGCGCTTACTAGACAAAAAGATTTAACTTAAAATGGCAATGAATCTTGTTTGATAGAGGCCAAAGGGAAAGCTCATTGGATGAGTGGATATGATCCTTCATAGAAAGTGGTGGGGTTTTGCAGCTGAAACAGTTGGCTTCATGCACCTATGTGATTTCCCATATTTCCAGAGACATGCACTTTATCTTCGTCACTAATGTTAGACAGTTGTATGCCCTTAGCTCCAATCAGAATGATGTACATTATGACATTTATTATAAATGAATAAAGTACATATTTGATTCATGTTCTTGTGGTGTGTTTCTGTGTAATACCCTTAAATTGGACACTTATGAGACTCGTGTTAGTTTAGAATGTTCACAGCCGTTGGATAAGTCTAGGGAGATTTATCTTGCCAAGGCTGACACTGGTGTGCTGCCAAATGTTGTGGTGGCCTGTCTCAGCCGCCAAGGTGAGACCCAAGGCACATGCAGTGTAGGTTTACTTGAAACCCTGAACCGGACCAGATTTCCAGTATTGCCTTGGACCTTGGAGATTGATGGGCAAAACTGGAAGTTACACCTGATCCCTAGACTCGATTATGATACTACACTAGGTGTCGGATTGGGCTGTCTTTGATATGCCGATCAGTGAGATTCTTAGAGGGGGTCAAAACCTGGGTATGTTGGGATAGGACTGCTGGAGCAGTCGATTTCAATCGTTGAGATTTGTTTTGCAAAATATATTTTATATGCGAATATATATATATATATATATATATACGGTTTCTAAATGTTTGCAAAAGGTTTTAATTCCCAAGATCCATGTGAATAGAGAGTGCAACACTGTTCCTTGCAGCCGAGGGAGAGATCATCTCTTGTCGGGTAGTGTTTGATCATTATGGGCTGAGAGGTTAAGTGTAAGACCATTGAGGGTAATACCTGATGGGCTAATCTTGCATCTGCCCACAGTCCCTAGGTGTTACAAGGTGGCTTGGCCCAGGGACCACTTAGTGTAAGTGATGGGCCCATAGAGTCCATTTGCAGTTTATGAAACTGCCTACTATGATCTAACCTCTGTTTTGCAGGATGTGATGTGCGAACAACCCTCTTTGACTGATTCTTGCTTTTCTTTGATCAGTATTTAATTTCAGATCATTTTCTTGGATTAAATCTTTAATTAAAGATCAAACCCTAGACCCGTTCGAACCAAATTGGTCCAAACTGGTTGGACTGAATCTAGGGTTCGATCAAGGATGAATGTCAGCCCTAATTTCCCACGGATGGGCCTAAGGATTGATATTTAATTAAGAGTTTAATTCGGCCTAATCTGTAAGGCCCAATTTTAAATTGTTAAAACTGATAAAAGCCCACTTTTGCAGGCAAGCTATATGGGCCGAACTGCTTAACCCTAATTCGGCCCATATACCTAGATAATGTTAATTGTTAATGTTACGGATTTAAATGGGCTTTACATATATTTAATTGATTGGATCAATTTATCCCTACATGTGATGTATGGATGTGTGAT
Source organism: Nelumbo nucifera (assembly GCF_000365185.1). The sequence continues at coordinate 712,080 of NW_010729131.1, forward strand.
GTTCATCGTTCATGGGCCATAAGTACTTGGCTCATGCAAATACGATAGTGGCTCTTGCACACACCATGGCTGAATGCACATCATTGCCATTGTGTCCCTAAAGATCATTGGATGATCTCTGTCAGTGGTGGGCCCCACACCTCTTGAAGAGGATACGTGTGGAACCCTAGCCGATTAGGGCCCACCGAAATCTGGCTTTATGAAAGTCAGTGGGAGCCATTCTAGTTTGACCTAAACTGAACTAGGGCGTAATTCTTGTTCCCTCCCACAATATGAGTGCATGTGATAGGGAGATTCATATGATGAACTCTCTAAAGGCCTTCCATCATTAGCATGAAGATGGCTCCTTCAGTAATGGGCTATCCATTTGCTGTTGGATTTGTCTGTGTTTCATAAGATGATAGGGGCGTCATAGACCGATGTGGAAGGGGCTTCACCAGAAAATGGGAACTCTTTCACGGTACCTTGGCGTTCACAAATATGATGGGTAAGCACTCACTAGAAAGAAATGTTTAACCTAAAATGGCTTTGAACCTTGTCTGACAGATGCCAAAGGGAAAGCTCATATGATGAGTGGATATGATCCTTCACAGAAAGGTGGTGGGGTTATGCAGCTGAAACAGTTGGCTCCATGCACCCTATGTGGTTTCCCACATTTCCAGAGACAAGTCGCTATCTCCGTCACTGAGATAGGAGGGAAATCTCAGAGATGAACAAATGGGAATGAAACATAGATTAAAAGCCATATCTATGTAATGAACATGAATCATATTAGGTTGTGGACTGATGTTTGCTCTTTTATCAGAAAATGGCAAATGGACAATTTGCAAAGCTTCTTGAGGACAACAAGCTTAAGGGCCCAAACTATGCCGACTGGTATCGTAACCTCATGCTGGTCTTAACCTCTGAGAAATTGGATAAGGTGGCCAAGAATCCTGCCTCGGATCGTCCGGTAGATAGGGCTTCTGAGGCCCGGAGAAGAAAATACCAAGAATGGGAGGAGAAAAACTCCCTCGCCCGCTGCTATATCATTGCCTCGTTGGACAATCCAATACAGAGGTAGTTCGATCAGATCGAACTTGCCAAGGACATATTGGACAATCTCAAGACAATGTATGAAGAGCAGAACTGTTTTACTCGACAGAAGGTCTTAAAGCAGTTCATGACCGCATAGATGTCCAAGGGCCAACAAGTTCATGACCATTGTCTTCGGATGATGGGTTATATTAACGAACTGGAGGCTCTTGGATCCGGGCTAGATCTAGTAACCCAGATAGATGCTATTCTCAACTCTTTGCCTCCGTCCTTCAATCCATTCATCATGAATTACAACATGAACAAGCTGAACGTCAGCTTACAGGAACTCAACAATATGTTGTAGAGGGCCCACGAATTAGGATCCTGCTAGCTATAGCAGCATACCATGACTACGAGATTTGGCAAATGGATGTCAAAACCGCATTCCTGAATGGAGATCTTACTGAAGACATCTATATGCAGCAACAACAAGGTTTCATAGGTGCGGGTCAGGAACACATGGTATGTAAATTAAATAGATCCATATATAGACTTAAGCAAACTTCTAGGAGTTGGAACATCCGGTTTGACTCTACTGTTAAAATGTTTGATTTTGAGCAGAACCCGGATGAGCCCTGTGTTTACAGGAAGTCTAGTGGGGACAAGGTTACGTTTCTGGTTCTGTATGTAGACGACATTCTACTCATTAGGAATGATGTAGGAATGTTGATTATGGTGAAAGTATGGATTTCACAACAATTCTCCTTGAAAAATCTTGGAGAAGCCTCCTATATACTGGGTCTTCGACTCTATAGAGATAGATCGAAGCGGATAATAGGATTATCCTAATCTGCTTACATTGACAAAATAGTCAAGAGATACAACATGGAGAACTCCAAGAAAGGAAATGTTCCTTTCAAGCATGGAGTCATTCTCTTCAAGAAGATGTCTCCCAAGACCTCTGAGGAGATTGAGGGCATAAAAGATGTTCCCTATGCCTTAGCCGTAGGGAGCATCATGTATGCCATGCTGTGCACTCATCCTGACATTGCTCAGGCCATGAGTGTGGTAAGCAGATTCCAGGCCAACCCAGGGTAGGAGCATTGAACCGCTGAGAAAAATATACTTAAGTACCTTCGAAGGACAAAAGAGTTTTGTCTGGTATTCGATGGTAGCTCACTACAGATCTAGGGGTATACTGATGCCGATTTCTAGTCAGATCTAGATGATACATCTGAGTATGTTTTCACAATAGGATCGTGTGCTGTTTGCTAGAAAAGCAATAAATAGGGGTCCACGGTAGACTCCACAACCGAAGCCGAATACATTGCCGCAAGTGAAGCTGCCAAGGAAGCCGTGTGGATGAAAAAGTTCATTCACGAATTGGGAGTAGTTTCATCCAGCACATCACCCATCCCATTGTTGTGTGACAACAATGGAGCGGTTGCTCAGGTTAAGGAGCCACGAGCCCACTCGAAGTCAAAGCACATCGAGAGGAAGTACCATGTACTGCGGGAGATTGTTGGTAGAGGGGTCATCTAGATTCAAAGCGTAGCGTCAGCGAAAAATGTAGCAAACCCATTGACTAAGCCACTGACACAGAAAGTGTTTGAGAAACACGTGGAAAGTATGGGACTCCGACTTATACCAGATTGGACGTAAGTGCAAGTGGGAGTTGTTAGACAGTTGTATGCCCTTAGCTCCAATCAGAATGATGTACATTATGACATTTATTGTAAATGAATAAAGTACATATTTGATTCATGTTCTTGTCGTGTGTTTCTGTGTAATACCCTTAAACTGGACACTTATGAGACTCATGTTAGTTTAGAATGTTAACCACTGTTGGATAAGTCTGGGGAGATTTATCCTGCCAAGGCTGACACTGGTGTGCTGCCAAATGGTGGCGTGGCATGTCTCAACCGCCAGGGTGAGACCCGAGGCACATGCAGTGTAGGTTTACTTGAAACCCTGAATCGGACCAGATTTCCAGTATTGCCCTAGACCTTGGAGATTGATGGGTAAAACTGGAAAATTACACCTGACTCCTAGACTCAATTATGATACTACACTAGGTGTCAGATTAGGCTGTCTTTGATATGCCAATCATTGAGATCCTTAGAGGGGGTCAAAACCTAGGTATGTTGGGACAGTTTGAGAATTCATCTGAGTGGGTGATCATAGTGACTGGATTAGCCCCTTTTTTGGACAAAGGTAATGATCGGGGATCACTCTCTCTAATGGAAACCAAGACTACCGGCAACCGATTTCAATCGTATATATATACGGTTTCTAAATGTTTGCAGAAGGTTTTAATTCCTAGGATCCATGTGAGTAGAGAGTGCAGCACTGTTCCTTACAGCTGAGGGAGAGGTCCTATCTTGTCGGGCAGTGTTTGATCATTATGGGCTGAGAGGTTAAGTGTAAGACCATTGAGGGTAATACCTGATGGGCTAATCTTGCATCTGCCCACAGTCCCTGGGTGTTACAAGGTGGCTTGGTCTAGGGACCACTTAGGGTAAGTGTTGGGCCCATAGAGTCCATGTGATGGCTCAGGGGGTTCACTGGGCTTTCTAGTGAATTCGGCTAGGCCTTGTAACAAAGCCTGGGCCGAACCCTTGTGGCTGATGTGTAGATCAATGCTTGGGTCACACGCCATACAAGGAAGCCCAACTGGGCAACAGTTTAGAAGGCTAAATGAGCACTTACTTGTTGGGCCTAAAGCCCATTTCGAACTGGACTGATTTGATTAGTTAAAGTAGGGGGCGGATCTGAGATTAGATTAGCAGATAGGATAGGGTCTTGACCCTATCCACTTAGAGAGTCTAGATATAAATAAGATTTAGATCTGGAAACCTCCTAATAAGATTTGGAGAGGGTTGATCTAATCTACAGATAAGATAAGGGTGTACCCTTATCACTTAAAGGGAATTATGATCCAGATAGGATTTGGATCAGCAACTCCTAATGGGATTAGGAGCTGATCCCTTTAAGGTTATAAAGGAGGAGGGGGCGGCAGCCTCTACACATTACATTCTCACCTACAGAGAGAAGATTACAGAAGAGAGAAAATAGCATCCAGTAAGACTACGTTGATTTCTCCCTGCCGCCTCCTACTTGTTGCCGCCATAACTGCCAGTTCGATCTCCTCTTTCAAGCAGGAATGATCAAGATTGAATATTGATATCAGCCTTTGGAAAAAGGCTGATCTGAAGTTGTGCTCTCAGCCTCCAACGAATCTGTGCCATTTCCAGGGGGAGCAGTTTTTAGATCCTCCCTTGGGCGTGAACACCTTCATTGGGAGATATTGTTTATCCGTATCAGGTATATCCCTCTCCTGCTTCTGGTTTCAGATCTGCTTCGGTTTATGGTTCAAGRTTGATCATTGAAAATGCAGATTTTCTAAAACAGGGAATGTGATTCCTAGATGAGGGGAGAGGAAATTTTTGAAATTTCGTCCAACCTACCTGCAGGGTTCGGCCATCCATATGATAGATCTCTTATCCCTCCAAGTAAGATAGGAGGGAAATCTCAGAGATGAATAAATTGAGATGGAACATAGATAAAAGACCTTTCTATGTAATTAACATGAATCAATTTTAGGTCATGGACTAATCAGTGTTGCCTCTTATCAGAAATGGAAAACAGACAATTCACTAAGTTGTTGGATGATAATAAGCTTAAGGGACCCAATTATGTTGACTGGTTTCATAACCTTAACCTGGTTCTGACGTCCGAGAAATTGGACAAGGTTGCTAAGAACCCTGCTCCGGAACGTCCGGATGATAGGGCTTCTGAGGCTCGCAGAAGAGAGTATCAGAAATAGGAGGAGAAAAATTCTCTTGTCCAGTGTTACATCATAGCATCTTTAGATAATGCTATCTAGAGGCAACTTGATAAGATCGTAGTTTCTAAAGACATCCTAGATAGTCTAAAGACTATGTACGAGGAGTAGAATCATTCTGCTCATCAAAAGGTCCTCAAATTGTTGATGACCACCCAGATGACCGAGAGCCAACAGGTTCATGACCACTGTTTAAAAATGATGGGTCAAATTAACGAACTGGAGGCTCTTAGTTCTCAACTAGATGAGGACACCAAAACTAATGCAATCTTAAACTCTTTACCTCCCTCCTTCAATCAGTTTGTCATGAACTACAACATGAATAAGCTAAAAGTTAGCCTTCAGGAACTCAGCAACAAGTTGCAGAGGTTCGAAGAATTGATAAAGAAGATAAGCCGATAGCCATTAGACTTTTTCATGGGTCGGGTAGCCCGACGGGCCGGATCAGCCCGGCCCGGCCCCCGGATGGGCTTGAACAAGATTTTGAGCCCGCGGGCTTGACCTCGGGTCTAAAAACCCGGCTCGAATTTTTTTCGATCCAGGCTCGGGATTTATCAAAATAGCCTAGCCCAGCCTGACCTTTATGCAAGTTAACCCTAAATATCCTAATTCCTAACTCCTCTCTTCTCTTCTCACTCAGTCGAATCTCACTTCTCACTCACAGTCATAGACTAACAAGCAAACACTCTCAGTTCTCACTTACCGAATCTCACTGGCGAACACCTCAGAGGTGAGTCTAGCGAACACTCTCACCGACGCCACCAATGAACTCCGGCGGTGAGTCCTCTCTCTCTCTCTCTCTTTTCATGGTTCATCTCCTCACTCATTCTTAGAATCTTAGCCCAGTCTCGTTTCTCAAACACGAACTCAGACACCGAAAAACTCAGGCATTGGCGGCGAGTCCTTTCTCTCCCTCTCTTGTTATGTTTGCCTTTTTGTTATATTCTGAAATTACTGTTTTCCCTTTCTCTCTACTATTACGATTTACGGAATTATTCTAGGGATTTTTCTTCTAGTTTCCCCTTTTGTTTATCCTATAAACAAGTTTAGACAACCCAAAATGTTGTATTTGGTAGTCGTTGTTTATCCTGTAAACATGCCATATGATCTTCACTTTGTACAAATTAATAAACCAGTTAACCCAATAGGATTAGAATCAAAAGGCAGATAAATGGGTGTAAGAAAGCTAAAATTTGTGGTTCTGCATTTCTTATGTGGTTTGCAGACAAGGCAAGATCCAAGAAGGAACCTTGTCTCTCATTGGGAGAAGAATTTTGAACTGGGTTTGTTTCTTCTTGAATTTTCAGGGTTGTTAGTAGAGTTGCTTAGGGCTGCTTTTTGGTCATCTTTGGAATGAGAGGGGGCTTAATGAATTGTATTTTTGTTGGTTTGCCTTTTGATAGGTGATTTGAACTCGTTAACAAAAAGCCATCTTTTTGTTAGGTCGGGCCCGGGCTTCGAGCTTTTTATTAGGGTTGGGCTCAGGCCCAAGTTGTAGGCCCGTTGGTCGGGCCAGGCTCGGGCTTGGGCCTAACAAAATCCTGTTTATGTAGAGCGAAAGCTCGGCTTGAGCCCAGCTAGGCCCAACCCTTGAACAGGTCTAATAGCCATGTTTATTGAAGGTGGCAAGTCAGGCATGAGAAAGATGAAGGGCAAGAAGTGGGCTTAGAAGAAAGCAGGCAAGCCGAAAAAGCAAAAGAAGGACAAAGCATCGGATGCATGTCACTTTTGTAAATAGACCAGGCGTTGGAAGAAGAACTATCCTCAGTATCTGGAAACCAAGAACAAAGAAGGTAATTTTGAGTCTCTTGTCATAGAGACCAATATGTTGGTCACTTTTGCATCTTGGTGTATTGACTCTGGGGCTTCTACTCATGCATGTAACACATTGTAGGGTTCAGAGAAAGCAGAAGGCTAAGTGATGAGGAGGTGACTCTTTACTTGGGGACTTCTGTAACAGTTGCAGCTACAACTATAGGAACTGTAGATTTAGTTTTCAGAGAAGGAATTATTAAACTTAAAGATTGTGTTTATGTACCCACTTTGAGAAGAAATTTGATTTATGTTTCAAAATTGTGCAAGTATGGTTATTCTATTTTGTTTAGTGATACGATTACTAATAAACTGAATAACAAATTCCTTACACACGGAGAACTTGAGAATAGTGTCTGTGTCCTCCATCCTTCTCTGGAAACAAACATAACCGAAACTACATTGGAAATTATCCCCAAGAAAAGATCACATGATATGATAAATCCCACATGCTTGTGGCATTACCGACTTGGCCACATCAATATAGATTGTATCACAAGGTTGGTAAAGGATGGTCCTTTGGATTTTCTAACTGTAGAAGATCTTCCAACTTGTGAACCTTGCCTTCAGGGTAAGATTACAAAATGGCCATTTGCGGGAAAGCCTGAAAGATCTATGGGCACACTTAACCTAATACATATTGATGTATGTGGTCCCATGAATGTTAGGACATGTAACCGGCACGTTTATTTTTTTAACTTTCACCGATGATTATTCTCGGTATGGTTACGTGTACCTAATGAGACATAAGTCTGAATCCTTTGAAAAGTTTAAGGAGTTCAGACAAGAGGTCAAGAAACAGTTGGGGAGACAAATCAAAGCTCTTCGATCAGATCAAGAAGGCGAATACCTCTCCAACAAATTCAGGGACTACTTAAAGGACAATGAGATCGTATCACAGTTGTCTCCTCCTGCTACACCACAATTAAATGGTGTGTCGGAGAGGAGAAATCAGACTCTATTAGATATGGTCCGTTCACTTCTCGTCCACTCAGAACTACCTATATCCTTTTGGGGATACGCATTGGAGACTGCAATATACGTGTTGAACCGAGTTCCAACCAAATCCGTTCCTAAGACTCTCTATGAGCTCTAGACCGGTAAGAAAACAAGTGTAAGACACTTGAAGATTTGGGGTTGTCCGACACATGTTAAAAGAACAAGTACTAACAAATTGGAATCCAAGACTAGCCATTGCCTATTTGTAGGTTACCCCAAAAACTCTATAGGATACTTATTCTATAACCCAAGAGAGCAAAATGTGTTTTGTAGTCGAAATGCCTACTTCTTGGAAGAAGATCACATCCTAAACAATCATCGTCAGGAAATTGTTCTTGATGAGGAAAGCTCAGGAGTAGTGGGAGATGTCACACAGGTTTCAGATAACACCCAACCTAAAAGATCTACCCGGGTTTCTAGGCCTCCAGTTCATTACAACTATGATCAAGTTACTTGATGGAAGCCAAGATTAGTGAGGAAGATCCCTTGACTTATATGGAAGCTATGTTGGACATAAATTCCTAGAAGTGGGTAGATGCCATGAGAGTCAAGATGGACTCAATGGAAACTAATGGATCTACAAGAGGAAGAAGGCCCCGATGGGAAGGTTGAGACCTATAAATCTCCTCTTGTAGCGAAGGGGTACACTTAAAAAGAGGGAACCGATTATGAGGAAACATTTTCGCTGGTGCCCATGCTTAAATCCATACAGATCCTACTAGTTGTAGCAGCACACTATGACTATGAGATTTGGCAAATAGATGTCAAAACTACATTCCTAAATGGAGATTTTACTGAAGATATCTACATGCAGCAACTGCAAGGTTTCATTGCTRTGAGTCAGGAGCACATGGTGCGTAAGCTTAATCGATCCATCTATGGACTTAAGTAAGCTTCAAGAAGTTGTAACATCCAATTTGACTCTACCATCAAACAGTTTGACTTTGAGCAGAATCCAGATGAGCCCTGTATTTATAAGAAAGCAGTGGGAGACAATATTATGTTCTTGGTTCTGTACGTACACAACATTCTGCTCACTGTGAATAATGTAGGAATGTTGACTACGGCGAAGGTATGGCTTTCATAGAAATTCTCCATGAAAGATCTTGGAAAAGCTTCTTATATCTTGGGACTTCAACTCTATAAAGATAGATAAAAAATGATAATAGGATTATCCCAGTCTATTTACATTGACAAGATTGTCAAAAGATACAACATGGAGAACTCCAAAAAGGGATTTATTCCTTTCAGGCACGGAGCCACTCTCTCCAAAGATATGTCTCCCAAGATTCTTGAAGAGATTGAGGGCATGAAAAAAGTTTCCTATGCCTTAGCCATAGGAAGCATCATGTATGTCATGTTGTGTACTTAGCTAGACATAGCTCAGACCGTGAGTGTAGTAAGTAGATACCAATCAAACCTAGGACCGGAGCACTGGACTGCTGTAAAGAACATACACAAATACCTTTGGAGGACAAAAGAGTTTTGTCTGGTATTCGATGGTAGTTCACTACAGATCCTAGGGTATATTGATGCTGACTTTCAGTCAGACCTAGATGATAGAAAGTCTACATTTGGTTACATCTTCATGATGGGGTCCTATGTAGTAAGAAAAATAGTCCACAACCTAGGCCAAGCACATTGTCATAAGTGAGGCTACTTAATGAATGAAGTTGTTCATCTTAGAATTTGGAATCCTACCATATCACCCATTCCACTGTTGTGTGACAACACTGGATCTATGGGAGATTATTGGTAGAAAGGATGCCCAGATTCAGAAGGTAGCATCAGTGGAAAATGCGGTAGACCCATTGACTAAGCCACTAACACATAAAGTGTTTGAGAAACACGTGGACAGTATGGGACTGAGGCTTGTACTAGATTGGACCTTAGTGCAAGTGGGAACTGTTAGACAGTGTATGCCCTTAGCTCCAATCAGATTGATGTACATATGCATTTATTGTAAATGAACAAATGTACATAATTTATTCATGTTATATTTGGTATGTTTCTGTGAAATTACCCTTAAACTGCACACTTATGAGACTCGTGTTAGTTTAGAATGTTCATAGCCATTGGATAGACTTGGGAAAGTTTATCCTGCCATGGCTGACACTAATGTATTGCCAAGCAAGTTGGGGTAGCTTGTCTCAGTTGCTAGGGTTAGACCTAAAGCACATGTAGTGTGTGTTTGTTTGAAACACTGAACCCGGACCATTTTCCAGTTATACCTTGGACCTTGGAGACTAGTGGGCAAAATTGGAAAGTTACACCAAACCCCTAAACTCGATTATGGTACTGCACTATGTGTCGGATTGGGCTGTCTTTGATATGCCAATCAGTGAGATCCTTAGAGGGGGTCAAAACCTGGGTATGTTGGGGCAGTCTAAGAATTCACTCGAGTGGGTGATCATAGTGACAGAATCAACCCCTTTGTCGGACAAAGTGAATGATCAGAGATTGCACTCTCTTTGATGAAAACCAAAACTGCCAGCAGTCGATTTCAAACTTGTTTGAGATTTGTTTTGCAAAATATATTTATATGAATATATATATTTATATATATTATGTTTTAAGAAAAGGTTCTTAAAAGGTTTTAATTCTTGGGATCCATCCGAGTAGAGAGTACAACACTATACCTTGCAGTCGAGGGAGAGGTCCTCTCTTGTCGGGCAATGTTTGATCATTAAGGGTTGAGAGGTTAAGTGTAAGATCATTTAGGGCTTTTATACCTGATGGGCTATAACTCACTTAAGTCCATTGTTCTTGTGCCTTCATAGGATGGTTGGACCCTAGGACAATTTAGTGTAAATGTTGGGCCCATTAAGAGCCCATAGTGATGGACTCTGGGGTTCACTATATCAGTAGTGAATTCGACCAGGCTTTGTCACAAAAGTTAAGCTGAAACCATGTGGATTTTTGTGATGTCAATGTTAGGGTCCCACGCCACACAAAGAGAGCCAAGTTAGCCAACAATTAATAAGGGATGTAAGCCACCTCCTTAATGGGTCTAAAGCTCAAAGGTTAATTGGATTAATCAAGGTGTCACATGATTGCTCTGTCATGTGACATGGGCGAATTGGGTATGAATATGGGTTTGGATCAATAGATAGGATAACATGATAAGTCTCATCCACTTAAAGAGTCTAGATACAAATAAAGATTTGGATTAGGAAACTTCTAATTTGATTAGGAGAGTTGCTCCTTAAGGTTTATAAACAGGAGAGGGCGAATTGCTCTAGATTACACACACTGCTCTCAATTCTCCCTCTCTCCTTTTGCTCTTTCCTCCACACATACCCAATTCAATTCTCCACTTCTTGGACTGATAGAGATCAGTTCCTCTCTCTGATTTTGCAAGAAAATCATATCAGATTTCATGCTCACCTCCCTTGCTCGATCCAAGCTGTTGGATTGCAATTCTTGATAAAGGACTACATTGTTGAACCTGCTTCATCTCAAGCTACGCCATCTTCAGTGGAAGTGGGTTTTGGTACCCTCTTTGGGTGTGAACACCTACTTTTGGAACTACACGTGTGGATTCTGTATCAGGTATTCCTCTCCCTTTCTTTTGATTTCAGATCTGGTCCGATTTGGTGCAAGAATGATCATTGAAAAATGCAGTTTTACTAAAACTAGGAATACGATTCCTGGAAGGGAGGAAAGAAATTTTTGAAATTTCGCCTAGCCATCTAGCATGGTTCGGCCATCCATATGATCGATTCCCCTTCCCTTCAATAGATTATCTTAATTCCTATTTATCCTATACCCCACTTTTACCTAAATTATCTCTAACTCCTAATTATCTCCTAAGTTATCTTTAATTCCTATTTATCGTCTCCCCCACTTTATTATCTCTATCTATTTAAAGAAAGTTTTGAATTAACAAATTTAAGAATTATTTAAATATCATAATAAAATTATGTAATAACTTTAAAATATTTATTAAAAACACAAAAAAATTAATTATAATTAGAATTAATGATATTCATATTATTCATAATTTTATATTTTATAAAATTCATCAAGGAATTATATACTAACAATATAAATTATAATTTTACTGATTATTCAATTTATTCAAATGATAAAAATTTAACATTAAAAAAGGAAATAGTATTTAAATATTTCACTAACTAAATGTCTTAAATGAAAAAATACTAAAAATAGTTATATAATTATGTAACAAAATATTTAACATTATGTATTAACTTTAAAATAAATAAAATTCATGAAACAAAAAAAAATGTAAACCTTTTACATATTATTTCAAAATTTCAATAACTAAATATTTTAAATAACAAAATATATAACATAACTAAATTTTAAATAGTTAAAATAGCTAAATTATGTAATAAATTTAAAAAATTTCTTGAAAGTATAATAAGCATAATAATAGATCTCATAACATTCAAATATAATTTAATACTTTACAAAATTAATAACAAAATTCTGTAACAATAATATAAATTATAATTTTATGGATTATTAAATTCAATAAATAATTAATATTTTAAAAATTTAAATAATTATATAATTTAAATAACTAAATAATATCGTAAACTAAGTTCACTTATATCAATTAATAATTCTAAAAAATAAATTTCAAAAAACTAATAGTTATTAATAATAATTTTAAAATCTTAATCTATATTTATTATATATTTATATATACTAAAATTAATTTTTGTTGTATTTTTAGTAAATATTTAATGTTTTTTTGTGATTAATATATTTTCAATAATATATATAAATATATTCTTGTTTTTTTATTTAGCAGAAAATTTAATGTTTTTTATTGTATTTACGTTATAAATTTCTTTTTAGTAATTATGTATTTTTTTATAATTTATCGATTAATATTTATTAGAGATTAAACTATTATTTGATATTACACTATTTATTGACTAATTTAATATATTTTCAGTATTTATTATAATTTTTTAATTATAGTTATTATATTTTTTATTAGTTATTTATTGTATTTCCATTATAAATTTATTTTCAATAATTATTGGAGATTAAACTATTGTTATTTATTAGAGATTAAACTATTAATTTAATTGAAATTAGGAGTATTCATGGGTTGGTTCAATTTGGTTGCAAGTTGTTTCACCAACCAAATTGACCTAATCAAGTTAAGGAGTTGGTCACCCGAAACTAACTGACCAACTCGGGTTGTATCAGTTTGGGTTGATTTTCAGTTTGGTCAGTCGGTTAATTTAAAAAATTAAATTAAATTTAAAAATTATAGTGTCTTATTAAAAAAATAAATTTATGATAAAAAATATTTATGACTATGGAATATTGGAATTTTCTAATTTTCATGTATTAAAAAATATATTTAAAATATAAAATATTAATATATATATATATATATCTATGGTCAAGTTAGCTCAATTCTAATTGATTTACAATGGTCAATTTGAAACTGATCTAACATGGTCATGTTAGGAAATTGTTGAATCAAAAGTGATTGAAAAATATTAGAAACTGATCAACTCGGGTGTTAGACAGTGTATGCCCTTAGCTCCAATCAGAATGATGTACCTTATGACGTTAATGTAAATGAATAAAGTACATATTTGATTCATGTTATTATGGTGTTTTTTTGTGTAATACCCTTAAATTGGACACATATGAGACTTGTGTTAGTTTAGAATCTTCATAGCCGTTGGATAGATCTGGGGAGATTTATCCTGCCAAGGCTGACATTGATGTGCCGCCAAGTTGGTTGGGGTGGCTTGTCTCAGCTGCCAGGGCGAGACCTGAGGTACATGCAGTGTGGGTTTTCTTGAAACCCTGAACTGGACCAGAATTCCAGTATTGCCCTGGACCTTGGTGATTGATGGGCAAAACTGGAATATTACACCCAACCCCTAGACTCGATTATGATACTGCACTAGGGGTCAGATTGGGCTGTCTTTGATATGCCAATCAGTGAGATCCTTAGAGGGGGTCAAAACCTGGGTATGTTGGGACAGTTTGAGAATTCATCTGAGTGGGTGATCATAGTGACAGGATTAGCCCCTTTGTCGGACAAAAGTAATGATTGGAGATGCACTCTCTCTAATGGAAACTGATGAGGGCGGATTTGGCCCTCCAGTGACATTCTGACACTTAGCACCTCATGCCAACTAAGTGCAGCCTCTTAACTAGACTGCTCGAGCTCGCCACTTACAGGCAGCTTGCCACTAGGCAGCTCGCCACAAGCAGCTTATCCTCATGTAGCCTGGCACCTCAGAGCAAATAGGTGACACCCGGGACCACTTATGCAACAAATTGCCTTTGCTAAGTTGATGGTGTTCCACTAGGCATAGCCTGGCACAGGGGCGCCTACCACAGGCGTGGCCTGGCACGACCTGGCAGCCTGGCCTTGACACGAGCTGGCAGTCTGGCCTTGACACGAGCTCCTAGCTTGGCCTTGGCATGAGCTGGAAGCCTGGCCTTGGCACGAGCTGCCAGCCTGACCCTGGCGTGACTTGGCCTTGGCACGACCTGGAGGCCTGGCCCAGACGCCAACCTGACAACCCCGAGGAGCACACCACCATACCCCGTATTTTATGAGATTGTGACTTGTAACGGATATATTAGCTCACCCATTCCCCGACTTAGGCGGAAATGGGCAACCTTACCAGTTGGTGGCTTTATCCCCACCTAACACGAAAGTAGGTCCCATCACAGCGGGAATCCAGGAACTACTCCACCTAACCCACGAGGACTCCAGTATATAAAGACCTCACCCCCCAGAGGGGAACGGGGATGAAAAGGATGGTAACCCCTGCTCTCTAGCTCTCTCATTCTCTAATATCATCTTCAAACTCTCTACTATCAAAGTGCTAACTTAGCCATCGGAGTGACCTCGCCGGGTAAACACCCCCGGGTTCTCTGATTCAGTTCTTGCAAGTCCCTCGGCTCCCGCCGTCTACATGGATGAGCAGATCATCTCCTGTAGGGAGGATGGGTCCCTTAGCTCCCACCGTCTACAAAGATGAGTTGATCATCTCCTGCAGGGAGCAGTCGGGTTTCATGACCAAGCAACTCATCAAGGTAGCTCACCACAAGGCAGTTCGCCACCAGGTAGCTCACCACCAAGCAGCTCATCAAGGTAGCTCACCATAAGGTAGTTCGCCACCAGGTGGCTCACCAACAAGCAACTCATCAAGGTAGCTCACCACAAGGCAGTTCGCCACTAGGTAGCTCACCACCAAGCAGCTCGTCAGGGTAGTTCGCCACCAGATAGCTCACCACCAAGCAGTTCATCAAGGCAGCTCACCGCCAGGTAGCTCATCATGGTAGTTCGCCACCAGGTAGCTCACCACTAGACAGTTCGCCACCAGGTAGCTCGCCACCAGGTAGTTCACCACAAGGTAGCTCGCCACCAGGCAGTTCATCACCAGGCAGTTCGCCACTAGGTAGCTCGCCACCAGACAACTCGCCACTAGGGAGCTCCATTTCAGCCTCTGAGTCACAAGCCACTTGGGAGCAGATGTCACCGACGAGGTACTTAGCCAAAAAATTGATACATCATGAAAAATCTAATACGTGACCAGAATCCGTTACATCAGAAACCAAAGCTGCAGGTAGCAGATTTCAATAATTGAAATTTGTTTTTGCAAAATATATTTATATAAACATATACATATATATTACGGTTTCAAAATTTTTTCAAAAGGTTTTAATTCCTGGGATCCATGTAAGTAGAGAGTGCATCACTGTTCCTTGCAGCCGAGGGAGAGGTCCTCTTTTGTCAGGCAGTGTTTGATCATTATGGGCTGAGAGGTTAAGTGTAAGACCATTGAGGGTAATATCTGATGGGCTAATCTTGCAACTGCCCACAGTCCTTGGGTTTTTATAAGGTGGTTTGACCCAGGGACCACTTAATGTAAGTGTAACACGCCATACAAGGAAATCCAACTGGGCAGCAGTTTGGAAGGTTAGTGAGCACATGGACTTAATGGGCCTAAATCCCAAATCGAACTGGTTTAATTTGATTAATTAAAGAGGGGCGGTTATGGGATTTAGATCAGCAGATAGGATAGAGAGTTATCCCTATCCACTCAGAGAGTCCAGATCCAAATAATGATTTGGATTAGGAAACTCCTAATAAGATTAGGAGGGCAGATCTTAATCTGCAGATAAGATAAGGGTTTATCCTTATCTCTTAAAGAGAGTACAGATTCAAATAGGGATTTGAATTACGAAACTCCTAATGAGATTAGGAGCTGCTCCCATTAAAGCTATAAAAGGAGGAGGAGGACGAACCTCCATTCACTCAATCTGATCTCAGATATAAGAGAGGTCGTGCTGCCACCATTGCCAGTTCGTTCTCCACCTATAGGAGCGATCAAGAAAGGTTCTTGATATCAGTTTCTGGTGAAAAACTGATTTGAAGTTGTGCTCACATACCCCCATCGAATTCTTGTCGAAGGATTCGATTCTTGTGAATACCACCTACTGATTCTGCTCCACCCTACACTGTGTCATCTTCAGTGGGAGCAGTTTTTGGAGATCTCCTTGGGCGTGAACACCTTCATTAGGAGTTATTATTTCTCCGTATCAGGTATCTCCCTCTCCTATACTTTTGGTTTCAGATCTGGTTCGGTTTAGGGTTCAAGACTGATCCTTGAAAATGCAGTTTTCTAAAACAGGGAATATGATTCCCACATGGGAGAGAGAGAATATTTGAAATGTCGCCCTACCTTCCTGCAGGGTTCGGCCATCCATATGACGGATCTCTCATCCCTTCAGTCTTGAACCAAAAATATATTAGATCTGAACCAACGCAAATGTGCAGAAGGTGTTCTACCCGATTTGCGCAGATAATTGATTTTCTGGGAAATAGGTTCCCAAATTAAGGGCTATTGATCTGAAATTAAATCTTTATAAATCTGAATTATATTTAGAATAGTTTCTTATATTTTTCTTTATTTATGGGTTGTTTGTACGGTAGAGATCAAAATCTTTATTGGCGCAGCAAATCTGCGATTTTGCAGTTCTTTTACTTTTGGTCTGTAATTAATTATTTTTAATTTTCTAGAATGAATGTATAGGAATTCAGTCTGATGTAAAATTAATAGAAAATTAGGATTTTCTATTTATTTTATTTCAAGATTGAAACTAGATGCACAGGGGAAGGAGATTTCGCAGATTAGGGTTTCGCTATCTGTGATTTGCAGTTTGTGAAACTGCAAACTGTGATCTAACATCTATTTTGCAGGTTGCATATGTGTGAACAGCCTTAGTACTAATTTTGATTGTCTTTAATCAGTTATATAATTTCAGATCAATTTCTTGAATTAAAAATCAAACCCTAGACCCATTCGAACCAGATTGGACCAAACTAGTTGGACCGAATCTGTGGTTCGATGGGGGCTGTTCTCAGCCATTATTTCTCACTCTTGGGTCAAGGGATTGATGTTTAATTGTAAGACTTAATTCGGCCCACACCTGTAAGGCCCAATTTTAAGGAGTTAAAACTGCTAAAGCCCAGTAACTGTAGAAAAGCTATATGGGCCAAACTGCTTAATGCTATTCAGCCCATATACCTAGATGATATTAATCAGTAATATTATGGATCAAATTGGGCTTCAATAATGGGCTTTACAGATATTAATTGATTAGATCAATTCTATCCCTGCATGTGATGTATGGATGTGTGATGTGCAACGTTCATGGGTCATAAGTACTTGGCCGATGCAGATACGATAGTGGCTCTTGTGCACACCATGGCTGAATGCACATCATTGCCATGGTGCCCTAAAATATCATTAGATGATCTCCCTTTGTGGTGGGCCCCCACACCTCCCCTAAAGAGGAACCGTACGGAACCCTAGCCGTTTAGGGCCCACCTAAATATGGCTTTATGAAAACCAATGGGAGCCACTTTGGTTTAACCTAAATTAAAATAGGGCGTAACTTTTGTTCCCTCCTGAAATATGAGTGCATGTGATAAGGAGATTCATATGATGAACTCTCTAAAGGCCTTCCGTCATTAGCATGAAGATGGGTCATTCAAGTAATGAGGAAACACACAATAAAATTAGGCTATCCATTTGCTACTGGATTTGTTGGAATGTTTCATAAGATGATAGGGGCATCATAGACCGATGTGGGTGAGGCCTATCCTAAAATGGAAGACTCTCTCACGGTACCTTGGCATTCACGAACATGATGGGTGAGAGCACTCACTGGACAGAAAGGTTTAACCTAAAATGGCAATGAACCTTGTCTAATAGAGGCCAAAGGGAAAGCTCATGTGATGAGTGGATATGATCCTTCACAGAAAGGTGGTGGGGTTATGCARCTGAAACAGTTGGCTCCATGCACCCTATGTGATTTCCCACATTTCCAGAGACAATTCACAGTCTCCGTCATTGAGATGGGAGGAAAATCTCAGAGATGAATAAATGGAAATGGAACATAGATTAAAAGCCATATCTATGTAGATAACATGAATCAAATTAGGTTGTGGACTAATATTTGCTTCTTACCAGAAATGGCAACGGACAATTCACAAAGTTGTTGGATGACAACAAACTAAAGGGACCTAACTATGTTGACTGGTACCATAATCTTATGTTTGTTCTAACCTCTGAAAAACTAGACAAAGTAGCAAAGAATCCTGCCCCAGAGCGTCCGGGTGGTAGGGCTTCTAAGGCCCGAAGGAGGGACTAACAGGAATGGGAAGAGAAGAATTCCCTAGCCCGCTGCTACATCATATCCTCCTTGGATAATCCAATACAGAGGTAGTTCGATCAGATCAATTTGTCGAAGGACATACTGGATAGTCTAAGGATGATGTATGAGGAGCAGAATCATTCTACTCGTCAGAAGGTCCTGAAATAGTTCATGACTGCATAGATGTCCAAGAACCAACAGGTTCATGACCATTGTCTTCGGATGATGGGTTACATTAATGAACTTGAGGCTCTTAGATCCGGGCTTGACCATGTCATGAAGGTAGATGCCATCCTGAATTCTCTACCTCCTTCCTTCAATCAGTTCATCATGAACTACAACATGAACAAGCTGAATGTCAGCATCCAGGAACTCAGCAATATGTTGTAGAGGGCCGAGGAACTGATAAAGAAGCATGAGACCATAGCCATATTTGTTGAAGCAGGCAAGTTGGGCAAGAACAAGAGGAAGGCAAAGAAAAAGCCACAGAAGAAGGCTACTAGGTCTAAGAACCAGAAGAAGGACAGAGCATCAGATGCTTGTCACTTTTGCAAGCAGACCGACCACTGGAAGAGGAACTGTCCTTAATACCTGAAATCCAAGAAACTAGGTAATTTTGAATCCCGTGTCATAAAAACCAATTTGTTGGTAACTTCTGCTTCCTGGTGTATTGACTCTAAGGCATCAACTCATGCGTGTAACTCAMTGCAGGGGTTCAGGGTAAGCAGAAGGCAGAGTGACGGTGAAGTAACTCTTTACTTGGAGACCTCTGCAAGTGTTGTAGATGCAGCTATATGAACTATAGAGTTATTTTTCAGAGAAGGATCTATTGTATATAAAGATTGTCTTTATGTACAGAATTTGAGAAGAAATTTGATTTCTGTTTCAAAATTGTGTGCGGATGCATATTCTATTCTTTTTAGTAATACGATTACTGTTAAAAGAAATAACAAATTCATCGCATACGGAGAACTTGAGACTGGTCTCTATGTTCTTCATCCTTCTCTGGAAACTAACATAGCCGAAAATACGTCGATTGATATTCCCAAGAAAAGAATCCGTGATACAGTTAATCCCACGTGCCTGTGGCATTACCGACTTGGCCATATTAATATAGATCGTATCACAAGGTTGGTAAAGGATGGTCCTTTGGATTTTCTAACTGTAGAAGATATTCCCACCTGTAAACCTTGCCTTCAGGGTAAGATGACGAAACGACCATTTAACRGTAMGCCTGAAAGATGTACAGGCACGCTTGACGTTATACATACTGATGTATGTGGTCCCCTGAGTGTTAGAATACGTAGCAAGCACGTTTATTTTATAACATTTACCGATGATTACTCTCGGTATGGTTACGTGTACCTAATGAGACACAAGTCTGAATCATTTGAAAAGCTCAAAGAGTTTAGAAAAGAAGTCGATAAACAGTTACGGAAAGAAATTAAGACCCTTCGATCGGATCGAGGTGGCGAGTATCTCTCTGATGAATTCAGGGACTACTTGAAGGTCAACGGGATAGTATCACTGTTAGCTCCTCCTGCTACACCACAGCTAAATGGTGTTTCAGAGAGGAGGAATAGGACCCTATTGAATATGGTCCGGTCACTTCTCGTGCGCTCAAAGTTGTCCACATCCTTTTGGGGTTTCGCATTGGAGACTGCGATATACATGCTGAACCGGGTTTCAACCAAATCAGTTCCGAAGACTCCGTATGAGCTTTGGACTGGTAAGAAACCAAGTGTGAGACACTTAAAGATTTGGGGTTGTCCAGCACTCGTTAAAAGAATGAGTGCAGACAAGTTGGAATCTAAGACCAGTCGTTGCCTATTTGTAGGCTACCCAAAAGGCTCTGTGGGTTACCTATTCTATGACCCAGGTGAGTAGAAGGTGTTATGTAGCCAAGATGCCCATTTCTTAGAGGATGATTACATCTTGAACAATCAACGTCAGGAAGTTGTTCTTGATGATGAGAGCTTAGGGTCAGTGGGAGATGTCCCACAAGTTTCAGGTAGTGACCAACCTAGAAGATCTACCCAGGTATCCAAGCCTCCAGTTCATTTTGGCTATGACCAGGATAGTTACCTGGTGGAAGCTACGACAAGTGAGGAGGATCCCGTGACTTATACGAAAGCTATGTTGGACATAGATTCCTTGAAGTGGGTAGATGCCATGAGAGCTGAGATGGACTCAATGGAGACCAATGGAGTCTGGACTCTAGTAGATCCGTCCCCCGGGATAAAAGCAATTGGTTGCAAGTGGATCTATAAGAGGAAGAAGGGCCCCGATGGTAAGGTTGAGACCTACAAGGCTCGTCTGGTGGCGAAAGGGTATACTCAGAAAGATGGCATCGATTATGAGGAAACCTTTTCGCTGGTGGCCATGCTTAAATCCATTAGAATCCTGCTAGCTGTAGCAGCATACCATGACTATGAGATTTGGCAAATGGATGTCAAAACTACGTTATTGAATGGAGATCTTAATGAAGATATCTATATGCAACAACCGCAAGGTTTCATAGCTGCGGGTCAGGAACACATGGTATGTAAATTAAATAGATCCATATATGGGCTTAAGCAAGCTTCTAGGAGTTGGAACATTCGGTTTGACTCTACTATCCAAAAGTTTGACTTTGAGCAGAACCCGGATGAGCCCTGTGTTTATAGGAAATCCAGTGGTGATAAGATTCATTTCTAGTTTTGTATGTAGATGACATTCTCTCTAGGATTACATTCAAGACTTTAGATCTGATAAGACTCTATCCTTGGAGATTACATTCGAAATTCGGACTCTTAACTCTTGAATTCGAGTTGGGCTGCTTTAAAACTTGGGCTACTTCAAGGTACTTCTGCGAGTTGGGCTTAAGTTGTGAAATGGGCTTGGCTGTGAACTTGCTACGACTTCGGGCTCATTTTCGTACTCGATGCAGGCCGAATCTGTCAAAACCCAAAACATAAAAGTTGTGAGCCTTCCTTTCATCTTTCTAATGGTTCTTGAATTCTCCAATTCGGAGTCCGGAATTGAGAGTTCGGCCCAGATTACTGACTGTCGCCAAAACTGTGCAAAATCACCCGATTTGCCCTGTTTTCTTCCAATTGCCTTCTTTATTGCCCTGGATCAAAATACAAGAGTAATGAGTTCATTTAAGTGCTAAAATAATGTAAAAAGATGAAAATTAGGGGACAAAAATAGGGTTCCTTTTAGTCTCATCACATGCTTCAGTCCTGTCCTGGTAACCTTCCCCTTTTCGTCTCTTTCTCCCCTTTTTCTTATCCAAGAGTGTTCGCAAATCACCATTCGTCATGGTCCCAAGTTAAATCAATAGTCAATGAGACAAGCCTTCCCGGGCTGAAAACATCCTTGGCTGAATGGGTACTCATTGCTTTAACAAACCAATACAGCCARATTCACTTACCTTTCTTTGTTTCTTAAGCCAAAACAAGGTGTGCTTATTGCCATAAGCTTGCTATGTATCAC
>NW_010729131.1:741076-833857 GCF_000365185.1 Nelumbo nucifera
CATGTGATGTATGGATGTGTGATGTGCAACGTTCATGGGCCATAAGTACTTGGCCCATGCAGATACGATAGTGGCTCTTGCGCACACCATGGCTGAATGCACATCATTGCCATGGTGCCCTAAAATATCATTGGATGATCTCCCTTCGTGGTGGGCCCCCACACCTCCCCTAAAGAGGAACCGTGCGAAACCCTAGCCGTTTAGGGCCCACCTAAATCTGACTTTATGAAAGTCAGTGGGAACCACTTTGGTTTGACCTAAATTAAAATAGGGCGTAATTTTTGTTCCCTCTTGAAATATGAGTGCATGTGATAGAGAGAACCACCTGATTTGAAGTCGTGCTCACATTCCCTCCATCAAATTCTTGCTGAAGGATTCAGTTCTTGTGAAGAACCACCTGCTGATTCTGCTCCACCCTACACTGTGTCATCTTTAGTGGAAGCAGATTTTGGAGATCTCCTTGGGCGTGAACACCTTCATTGGGAGTTATTATTTCTCCGTATCAGGTATCTCCCTCTCCTACACTTTTGGTTTCAGATCTGGTTCGGTTTAAGGTTCAAGACTAATCCTTGAAAATGCAATTTTGTAAAACAGGGAATATGATTCCCATATGGGAGAGAGAGAAATTTTGAAATTTCTTCCTACCTTCCTGCAGGGTTCGGCCATCCATATGATGGATCTCTCATCCCTTCAAGGTCGAGTTAGGTTGTGTTGATCAGTTTCATAAGTTTGATGAACAACCTTAGCTGAAATTAATTATTGTTATTTTTGTATTGTAAAAATTTATTACAAGTAGCATATAAAATATAAATAATTATTAATCATTTAAAAGTTAAAATATAAAACAATTGTATACCCTTATGTGTTTCTATTATTTAGCTTTTAACAAAGCCCATTCATTGCATGGGTCCCCGCTAGTATATATATATATATATATATATATATATATATATGACAAAGTTATGGAGCTTTAGAAGTTGCTAATGCAAATACATACATACATACATAAATACATAAAGATGCAAGTATACATGAAAAGATATAAATATGTTATAATATTTGTATAGTCATGTTAAGTTGGAATCTGCCAAGGCTTCAACCCTTAGTGAACTTGAAGTAAGTCAAGTTTAGATTTTTTTCAAGCCTAATTCTAACTAGAATTTAAACCCAACCACAAACCCAATCCAAGCCATCTTTTGAGTTGGGTTGGAATGCTTCTAGATAGTTTGGTGTGGGGTTATTTGTTCGATGCCCTGAAATTTCAATTTAGGGCCTATTCGTTTTTTGGATTTTGAGAGGGGAGAAAGTTCATCAATGGATTTTGGTTCCCACTGACCAAGATATTCATGTACTTTTTTCAGATATATGTAGGGTCCACAGAAAATTTAATTTCCTTGGGTGCCACCTGTGTAAGTGTTACCCATCTCTCAGGTGGGTAAGTAACTTTCCCACATGGGGGGAAAGTTGCTAACATTTGGATGACATACACTTTTCTCTTTTAATAATGGCTTTTTATGACTAAAATGGTCATCACATTATAATAAAAAAAAATGGGTAAATGCACTTACCCGGGTAAATATCTCTGAGAAAACACTTATCCGGGTAAGTACATTTACCTGGATAAATAACTTCCCAAAAAAAAAATGGGACCTTAGGTTGGAAGAAGTATAAATACAAATGTATACGGTACAAATACATATAAAATAATACAAAATACACGGATTTACACTCTACGTATTTTTATTTGTACTCCATCCAAACTGAGCTTTTAGTTGCAATGAAACTCGTATTTGTAACAATAGTTGATCTGATTTCTTTGTGCTTGGATCCTTGCTTCTATTATTGTAAATATGAATCGCACCCAAATCTTCTCTTGACTCCCTATACCATGATAAAGGAGATCCTCACAGTAATTAAAACCCAAACTCTACATAATTAAACCAATAAAAAAAATCAGGTACCAACTCTCTATGGGTGATTGATACAACTAGTTTTTAAAAAAAGGAAGACTAAAATATGTTACTTAACCAAATCTCTCTTATAATGTAAACTAATGTTAATGTTCTCACCGGATTAAGAACATGCATGCTGAAAATTGATCATCCACTTGTCTGAAGTTTACAAAATGAAACTTCTTTAACATTAAAGAAAGTTGTTTGGATAAATGCATATGCCTTTGCAGTCCAACCCTTCACTTGGTGCAAATTAGTCAAAGTTCATTAAAAACAATTCCTGGGAAGAATCTTTAACTAAGCAAGTAGATAAGCTAGATTTGCTATCTTATGTAAGCTCCTTTTGCAGGTGGTTTATCACAGAGACAGACACATAAGATCACTTTATTCTCAATATGCTCTTGAGATAGAATGAATCTCATAAGAAGTGATTGGTTTCCACTTTTCACAGTTAAAGGTGAGTTTCTATCAAGAGTTTTCAATTTGCTCAAGCTAATCTCTATCTCATTGAAATAATTACTCCTTTATTGTAGTAAGTAGAGATAAGGATAATAAAACTATGGCATCCGTCTACTTTTTCTTTGTTTTTTGATAAAAGCTTGTTGAGTTGGTAGGCAAGGATTCAAGCAGGACCACATAGTTTAAAGCTTTTGCACTCAAAATTTGAGTTTGGATGTGAACTGTGAAGCCAAGTTTCAAGGCCAATGTTAACTACATTGCTTAGGTATAAAGTTTCTCTCACCATATCTAAACCATTATGACTTGCTTGGATCTCCTTTCATCACCATATCCTTCATCAATCAGCTCAACCAACCTTAACTATATCAATTAGGGTGTAAATCGGGTTTACAAATAGAACAATTTCAACCACATCGGGTTGAGTTAGGATTCGTGCCTTTGGATCCATTCAAAATTTAAGAAATGCCTAATCCAACCTGACCCAAGTTTTTTTAGACCCCATTTGATTCGTAGAAATAGGGATATGGAATTGCAATCAGAATGGCTATTCCGATTCTAATTATTTGGTCGGGTAAAATCGGAATCTCATTCTCATTCCTGCTATAATGCCATTCTTCCATTTAAGGGAATGGCTATTCCCTACCTCTCCTTTGAGAATGAAATTCTATTCCTGCTGATTTTAATTTTCGTTTCCATTATTGTATGAATCAAACAAACTATGAGAATCGATTCTGATTTAGATTTTGAAAGATTTGAATCTGATTCCAATTCCGATTTGTGTCCTATCACAAGGCTGGTCAGCCAATTAATGGACTCAAGGTTCAAAGTATCCACAAGATATATTTGCTAAAATGCATATTTTATTGTATCTTTAAATGCCGATACACCTGTTTACTGGTGTTTTCAAAAGATCCTTTTTTATTAAATAATATATACATATATATAATTATAATTAAAATTGAAATTTAAAAAAATAAAAAAATAAAAAACGCATCAAAGCTATATTTGATTTGAAGTAAAAGATAGGAAAAGGAAGAAAAAAGCAAAAAAAACTATACAAGATTTATAAAGATTTATAAAGATTTCTCTACTTTTCCCTTTCCTTCTCTGCATTTTTCTTCAAACCAAACATAATATCGATACACCTTTACCGTATGATACTTTGAACCATGAGTTAGACCTTAATTAGGAATCGACACTTCGACAGGTAAGGCATGTAATTGAGCGGGTGAGTCCAAATTTGTCCCTGATGGGCCTGATCCACATCTGTAGTTAGCGGAATTGTCTTCACAAAGATTAATTTCTTAAAATATCAAAAAGAAGACCCAAATCCGACAAGAGGGATCTGATAAAGTCTGGACCATGTATGGATCCCACTATATATGTGCATTATGCTTAAGTGGACCAGTTCTGGATCCACTCCTTGGGATCCAGCTAGGTTCTGAACCTTTTATCCCTATTTGGAAGTAGATCTAGATTTGACTGGATCCACTCTAGATTTACCCAGTTTCATCCTTGGGGGCAAAGTCCTGGTCAGGGATGCAAATGGGTACCGAATTACCCCGACACCTGACATACAAGGCCCCAATTAGTATGTCTGGTCCACAAATTTTTAAAATCGGGTTCAACTCGGTCCATAGTTTTAAGATCCGTTTGGAACCAGTTCCAACTCCTAACGCAGTCAGTGAATGCCCGGAAAAACATTATYTAAATCTTTAAATTTACAGGGACTACATTTTTTCTTCTTTAGGCTGTGTTTGATTGCAATGCAAATAAATTTGTACTGATGTAAAACTATGACAATGCAAATGATTTGAGTGTAAATTTCAACTTACTTTTGTTTCAAAATTTATCTTATTTTGTTTGATTGCAATACAAATAAAATAAATTAAGACGTAAAAGAGAATAAATTAAAACCCAAAACAAAATTAAATGAGAATTTACAGTTTTTTTATTAGCACTCATGCATTTGTACTAGTACAAATAAAATTGCACTAGGCTCAGTTTGGAAAGAACACAAATAATAATACAAAGTAAAAAGTTTTATACTGTACATACCCAATTAGTTTATTGTTATTCAATAGAATTTTGCCAATTTCCATATGCCCAATTAATCATTTTTGGTTTTGAATCTAGAACCACAGTTCAAAGCTTCATGTTGCACGATTCAGAGGGGCGATATACTTAATTTAAAACTTTTTTTTTTTTTTTGAGAAAATCCATGACACTAGAAAGACATGATACCAGAAATGCTTTGACCAATCATAGTCCTCTGTGAATTTGATGAAAACTCTTCTGATTAATTACTACATCTATGATCCAAGGTTCAAAGTATCGATACGTATTGGCCCACCAATACGTATCGTTCTAGGRCCCCTCCAATACACCCTTACAGTGGTTGTATCAGGGGTCTGACCGGTTCAGGGGGTGAAGGAACTCTAAACCAACCCCCCTGAACCAGTTTTGAAAAAACAAAAAAAGTAAAAAAAAAAGGTATCAATTTGTCCAATACGCTCCTACCGACACATCAAACCTTGGTATGATCCCAGCTGATTGATTGTAAATTTTTCCGGTATCATATCTTTCTGTGATCATAATCGAACCTAACCTTTTTATATGCATACCGTCTTTTTTTTTTCTGATTATTGATCACGTTTTGGGGAAACTCTAGGACTCCACCCCACCCCCATTAAGGCTATAAATGTGTATGATATTATATTATATCGCATTATATAATATAGGTGATATAATATATATTATATATGAAAATAAACAAAAAATAGATTTAGGAATGATCGGGGTGGGGTGGGGCAAAATTGAGCTAGCCCCATCCGGGTATCGGGTAGGGTATTTAAGTTCCGGGTCAGAGATGGGGTATGCAAAACTCGGCCCCACCCCGGTTCAGTATAACCTTGTATTGAACAACTTTTCTAAAACCCGGGCCACCTGACCTGGACAAAACCCAGAACCGATGCACATATTAGGGTCCACTCTGGATATACATTGATAGGTCATACTTGCTAGTTGCTGCCTTGCTGGCTGGATCTTTCATTAGGTGGCAAAGGCTCAAGTGACCTGGTTTACGGTTTACCATCTTGACTGACTCGGTTTGTGAAGTTTTGGTCCAAACCCAATTTTGGTCATACCTGGATTTTGTTCGACCAATTCCTACCCATTCAAAATCATGATCATCCAGCTAGATTCCTTGACCGGTTCTTTTGAAGCCATTAGACTGAAATCACAAGTCATGATGGAATTCCTCTTCAATTCTTTACCCTGATTTATATATTTTAAGCAAAACTGGTTCAGAATGAGGTCTAGTCTAGTTTCAGCCAACCAGTGCTGTATTGCTCCCACCATAGGGTCAAATAGACTCAATACTAATTCTCCCAACTCCCCAGTTGCAGGTCACAAGTCTTCTCAGGTTAGTGGAGGAGACTCTCAATCAGTTTATCTCCATGAGAGATGTCTCTGCTTGCTGGTTCAACGATCATAGTTATTTGCATATAATAAACACAAGAACCAGAGAAATCGAGGCCTGTAAGAGGTGTGGGATAAAGAATTAAAGGCAAAGTCATCTGATTCAAATTCTTCTCAGAAGTCAAAACCAGTGGAATAAAAAGCAAAAACTGGGTTATTTAAAGGGGTCATTGAAGAGACCATTTTGATGAACTCTGAATTGAATCCAAGGCTCCGAGCTCTTCTGCAATTCGGTGCATTAAACGCATTGATGATGGTTGCTGCTTCCTTTATTTATTTAAACAAAATTTGAATGGATACTGTTTCTAAAAAAAAATGTTTACAAGTGTTCCACAGTGATGATGGAACATCCCTCACCTCATCTCTCTCCCTCTCTCCGTCTCTTCTCTGAATCTGAATCTATAAAATTTTCCCACTGAGCCTGTGTTCTCCAACGTGAAGGGGAAAAGAAAGGAAAACAGAAAACAAAAGACGGGAAAAAAAAGTAGTGGAAAAATATTATTTTTTGATCAAACTACTGCCAGACCACTGTATCTTGGCCTTGTCCTCTCAGGTGAAAGGCCTTCTTCAATGGATTTTCTCTTGTTGTTGGGTTGCTGTGGTTGTTGCAGTGGTTGCAATTGTTGCTGTTGTGGTAATTGTGGTGGTGGTGGTGATAGTTGTTGTTGTTGTTGTTGTAGTTTTTGCTCCCTCAACTTCCCTTTCAATAAATGGGGTCGAAGTCTATTCACATCTGATAATTGCACTGGTTTCAGGAGGAATTCCTCTGCTCCTTCTTCCAAGCATCTGATACATCATATACCCAGAAAACAAATTAGGCTTTTCATCTCAAAATTCAATCTTATCCTTTTCTTTTTCTAATCTTTATTTTCTTTTTTTGGAAGGGTGAGATGGGTTTAAATTTTGAATCAAATAAGGTGTTAAGAGGGAATATGGGTCTTTGTTTTTTACCTGTTAATCCTTGAAGGTACATTCTCAGAAGACATGATTACAACCGGTATGTCTTTCAGAGATGAAGATTCCTGTAGGTTTGCAGAAAAAAAAATCTTGTAAGTTTCTCTAAAAGGAACCCTGAGGTGGAGATGAATCCCAATAAAAGAGAATCAGAGGAAGAAAGGAGAGAAAGACAAACTATACCTTGATTTTTTTGAGCAAGTCATAGCCTGTCATTCCGGGCATACAGTAATCTGTAATTATAAGATTCACTTGCATTTCCTGTGAAAGCAAGAAACCAAGATCAACCAAAAGAAACCCAGAAAAGAAAACAGAAAGGTTTCCAGAAATTGAAGACGGGATCATTACATGATGGTTGGAAGGAACAGAAGGTGGGCTTGGGTTTGTTTGGTCATCCTCACGCAAACCCAGAAACTCCAGAGCTTTGCTTCCAGAATCCACTGCGGTAACTGCTACAAACAAGAACAGAAAAAAAACACAGAAACAATAAGAATCAAAACCCAACAGATTCAAATCCAGAAAGAGCAGAATTGACACTAAATTGATCTTCTTTTCTTCTTTCTCTCAAAATCTTGAGTGGGGCGATGATCAACACACCTTGATAGGAAGAATTCTTGAGGAGCCTCTCAATCAACTTCCTGTCTATGAGGCTATCATCAACTGCCAAAACATGAAACTGGGCTTCTGCTGCCATACCCATTTCACTCCTTTTCAAGCTCACTGGGAAGAAGAACAGAATAGAAGAAAAAAGTGAAGCAACAAAGAGACTTTTATAGAACGGTTTTGCTGTGCCGTTGGAATGGTGATAGTGGTGGAGGTGGTGAAGGAATAAAAGGATTTGCAGGAGGGAAGAGAACAACCCAGTTGGGTTGAAATACTACCCACCAAAATCCCACAGCCTAGAAAGCAAGATCCGACCAGATTTCACACCGAATCTCCCGAATTTTCCAAATTGATTTTTGAATTAGATAACAAGCAATGGACCCTCCTTTCCATGTATTTTCCCGTTTTAAAAACAGAAAAAACAATAACAAATCCATGGGTCCTGCTGATTCTTCCGACTTTGTTAACAAACCCCCTTCTTCACATCCACAAGGTTTGTGAAGGTTCTGTTGGGGGTTTCTATTGCTAAAAAAAAAAAATAAATAATTAAAAAATCGGAAATGTTTTGGACTGAAAGCAAAAGCTGGGGTGGGTCCCACCAAAATCCCCCCCAAGAGATACTGTGACGTCACCCCTGCTCCTTTTCCTTGGTGAGAAATCATGTGCGTTTACCATATCTTGTGCAGGTGGGGTGGTGCAAAGAGGGGGCAATTTCATTTGATTCCCCCAAGATTTGCCTCCCATGGCCATTTAATGACACCAATATTGTGCTCTTGTAATGTACATGATGCATCTCTATTGTATTCATTCATACATATGCATATGTTTCCTCAAAACTCAAATCAAATCAAACCAAATCAAGCCAAACCAAACCAAATCACACCAAACACAACAAAACAACCACCCTCCCTAACTCTTCTCCATTTCTTCACTCATGAACACAATTTTGTCCCCCGCAACATTATTAATGTTAGATTCCCAAGTTATCCATGAGAGGAAGAGATATGAAAAATCTCTAGTATAAGGTTTAATGCATTCATACAATTTAAGGGTACCAATAGACCGGTCTTGGGCTGGACCGCATCCCGTCCAGTCCAAAATCAATTTGGACGGATTGGATGGATTAACAAAATATATTGGATTGGACCAATTCAGTCCAAAATATTTATTAGATTGGATTGGACCTAGTTCATCCCTAATAAATTTATATTGAATTGAGTTGGATTAAGATAATATCTAGTCCATTGATATAAGATAAGACTACAAGTGTCAATAGACCGAGTTTGGATMGAAACCAATCTAAATTAAAACGGATTTGAACTGATTAAACGATTGAGCATTAAATTAGACCAATCCAAAATGGTCCAAAATATTGATTAGATTAGATTGGACCTGATCCACTCCATTAGGATATCTAGCCTCTTTTAAAGGTCAATACTCTTCCTACAGTTAACCTGTTTCAATTCTTGAAACTTGAAAAATTACAATCATTGGATATCACCCCTTTGATTTGTGCCATATCCCATCTTATGGTCACATATAGAAGCTATCTTGTGCGAATTACATGATCAAATGGACTGCTTGGAATGTGAGCAAAATATGTGGTAGATTCAATTACATGGATTCCAAGCTAGAGCTTGACAGGGTCATTGGCATGGGTCGGCCTGATTTGGTTGGGTGGACATGGTAGACTTGGATCAACCTGACTCTTTGAAGGCGACTGAAGTGAAGTGAGCTTGGATTGTTAGACCTAAAAAATAAATTCAAAAAAAAAAAAGATGGATTAATTTTTTCGTTTATTTGGGCTGCACTAAGTGAAAATTTTCCTGGTTTATGCATACAAGTCATGGCAGTTGGTCAAGGATCTATCTCATTGTCATAACTTTCTTCCAAGTGTATTCCATTTGAAAGAAAAATCTTTATCATCGTCGCCATCGTCGTTATCCTCCTCATCATTCGCCTTATCCCAGTTATATGGGTCCATTGCACAAATCTTGTTTCTCCATTTCACGGCCATATCTTTGACGAACAAAAAAGTGTTGAAATCTTTTTTTTGGTCCAAAAATAATACCTCTTTTAGCTAAAAAGTTTAAAAAAAAATCAAGCAATTAACTCATTCAATAATATTTTTCTAATTAATCAGCCAGTTCAATACTTTAATTCAGTTTTGTTTGTATGTTTTTTGTTTTTGATTGAACCATTTAGGACGTGTTTGGTTTGAAGGAAAAAGTAAGAAAACCTATACAAATATCTTTTCCTTCAAACCAAACATAACCTTAATGTTCCATTTATGGGTCAACCTGTTAAATTCTTGCTCCAGCTCCATTTATGGGGTCTTTGTGATTCAAAATATAATTTCGGATTTTGAAAATAGAGTGATAGCCATAAAGAAGTCACACAGTGTTTCTAGAATGTAAATTCAAAGAGAATTCTCATAGGTTGAAAGTGTTTCAGCTTTCGAACGTTAAGATTATTAATTAACCGTTGAATATGGTCATATGGGGAAAATCTATGATGCCGGAAAGACATCATTCTGAAAAAGCTTTGACCAATCCCAACCTCAGTCACCTCTTCATGGGGAAATTAGGCAATGTTAATACATTACAACCATAAATCTGTTATAGGAAAAATAATAATAAATAAAACAGAGGCATTGAAATTTTAAAATATAAAACATATTTTATGTTATGTTGTTGTTCTCTAAACACCCTAGAGTCTCTATGTTCATGTGTGGAATCCTAGAATTATATCTTAATTCAACTATCCTAGATTAGTGTATCAAAAGGTGCTTTTAGTCTCAATTCTCAAGTGGATCCCCAAATGGACCAATTGCTCTTTTAACTCACCTTTTTATATTTAATATTTCTTAAATCCATCAGACTAGTTAAAATGATAAAATCTGGCCCAGAGATTGAACCGCTTTTTCCTCGGATGACTGGGTCGGTGGTTTAATTGTTTAAGTCCATCTGAATTACTGGGTTATTGACTGAATCAACGGTGCAGCTGATTGATCGAATCAACGGTAGGCTGAAAATATTAAACTACATACAACTCAACTAACCTATTAATGGAGTAAAACAATTAAGATTTTCAAATCATTATTGACCCGGATGGTCGGACCACTTGACCTGAAAACCAGTTAGGATACCAATTCATTTGGTCAATGACCTATTGACCTGGGCAGTTGAACCATTAACCTGTTCCACCAAAACTACATTTTTGAGCCAAACGTTCGAATCAGATGGTTGAACCAACAACCAAAGCAATTCTGATTTTGATTTCCGGTTGGTTTTTAAAACATTAAAAAATGAAAACAACCTTATACCTTAAAAGAAAATTTTTCTTATTATTTAGCTTTTATTTTTTGATAAAAATGCAGAAAATATTGAATTTAACAAGCCTTGTAATGCCAAGATATTAAAATCCCATCTAAAAGATTTTGATGATCTAACAAACTGATTGCTATTAATTAGTGAAATGGCAACTCTGTCCAGGGCTTTGAATGGGATGAGCAGAAAAACTGTATTGCAATTGAAATCTATTATTTTTTGTACTGTGCTTTCTAACAAAGATTCCCGACACACTTTACTTTATTGTACTACTGTGCCCACATTATCCGCATCGATGAGACTTGGGGAGCAGTAATTATTAGGTTTTATAATATTTCTTAGGCTCCATGAGTGATTCCGTGATTCCTTGGTCCACCAAAAAAAGCTAGCCCCTGTTTTCAACTAAGCATGTGGCCAGGCCATGATTTAGACAATTAGACCTTCTAAGTTCCTCCAAACTTAAAATTAACTCCAAATCCACATGCATCAGTTTTTTTGCGGATGGCCCCACGAGAGTTTCTGCTGATTGAACGGTGAGGATCTTCTGGTCATCTTGGAAATCCATGAGATTGGTGTAGAACAGCAGATCAACCCCTAATGATTCAAACCTTAAAAGTGATCCAGTACTTTAACAAGAAAATCATCTTAGATTTGGTAATCCCTTTCTATGATCTTTTTGATTGGAATCTGGGAAGCTGGGAACTCTTTAGTTATAGGGTTGACCTATATTTTCTCAACTTAATCTTTTGATCAATTCCGTTCGTAGCCATCTGATCGCTTTTGTGATGGCAGGCCAAAAGAAGAAAAAGTCAAATTATCTAAAAGAAGAGTCTATAAATCAAATGGCTAAAAGGCTGAACAACAACCCAACCCTAATTGATTAAGGTTTAAGAGTGGTGGAGTCTAGGGTGGGGAGTGGGGACCGACCACTCGTACTCTACACGGTAGACAATTGCACAACGGATCATTACTAGACCGCCCAGAAAGAGGGTCCACCCAAACCGGTCATCTTCCATGGCGAATCGACCAATAATTTTTTTCTTGGTCATTTACTAACAAAACCCCTCATAACTATTAACTGTTTTCTATTTCTCAATCAAGGGAATGTGAAAATTAACCCAAAAAAATTCATTTACTAAAATATCCTTATATTTCATATATTTACCAAAACTATCCTTTAATTTGCATGTTTTAGTATACCTCCTCAAATTTACTTGGTGTTTACCTATATATATATATGTAAGGGTGCAAATAAATCGAATTAGAATTCGAATTTGATTCGATAAGAGATGGATTTGGATATTCTAATAAATCGAATCGAGTTGGAAAAGTCAATCTATTAATTATGAAATATTATATAATATTATATATATTATATGTATATTCTATATATATTATATTATTTATATAATTATATATTATATATTGCAATAGATTATCTATAATATATTATCAAGTTCTTTTATTACAATTCAAATCGAGTTGAATCCCATATAGCTTTTACTGAACCCAATTCGATCCGATTCATTTATCTAGGCATGGTTTTTTTCTTCCGAAAACTCCTTTAGCATGGCTCTAGCACTAGGGATGGCAACGAGCTGAGTTTTTCATGAGCTATTCGATCTCGGCTTGTGAAAAGCTCGGCTCAGCTCGGTTTCAACCGAGCTTCGAACCGAGGTCGAGCTCAATTTATAGGTTCATTTATTAATTGAGTCGAGTTCAAGCATAATAAAACTCGGCTCATGAGACTCGCGAGCCGAGGTTGAATAGCTACATATATATATAAAATAATAATAATAATAATAATAGTAGTAGTAGTAGTAGTAGTAGTAGTAGAAGTAATAGTAGTGGTAGTAAATTTATAGAAAATAATATATATATATATATAATATTTTTATTTTTTTATATAATAATAACTAATTATTATAATTCTTAATTTTTTTAAATATCAAATAAAAAATGTTTTTATATATAATTATTTTTTATTTTTATAAAACATTTTTCTCAATTCAAATTTGAGCGGAGCCGAGCTTAAGCTTATGAGCTTTTGACTCGAACTGAGTTTGAACTCAAGGTTCTAACTCGAGCCTCGTACTGCCTTACCGAATCAAGCTCGAATAGCTAGCTATTCATCTCGACTAAGCTCGAATCCACCCCTATCTAGCACTAGTTGTAAAGGGTCCCTATTCTTTTCATAGCCATGTATCAAAGATCCCTATTACTTATTACTAATTTTCTATTTTGTCAAATCCATTAAACTTTTGAAGCGTGGACATTAAAAAGTGGACCCATTACAACTGATGCTAGAGCCATGACTCTCGTTAATTAGGGGTGTTTTGGGAAAAAAAACCTTGCCCAAATGAATATACAAATAGTTCCTTAAGAAAATGGTCGTAAAGTAGAGGGGTGTAGTAGTACACAAACTAAAGGACAGGTCTTGGTCAATAAGCGATACTATAGGGTGTATATCAGTGAAGGATCCAAATAAAATGAAGGGGAAAATGTAACAATTTTGCATAGACCAAGGTCTACAATCAAGAGCGCGGAACGATCTCATAAGGCCATAACTAAACCACCAAATTGGAATATTTTAGTTGTGGACGGATTAGGTTATCATGCAATCTAGAAGTCAAATTTAACTATTTTATCATTATTTAATTATTAATAATTTATTAGGATTTCATGAATGAGGCTTAAAACCCTTGTTCTAGATGCAGGTTCCAATCTATCCTGTCTAATTGATGCATGAGGTTGAGAATTCAATTGTCAAACATTGATTTTATACAAATTTGGTTGGTATGATTTGATCAATGGAGGATACTTCAATTGTCTTGGGCTTGAAATTTTGGTTTTTTCTTTGATGTGTAAAATCTTAGTAAAGGTTTTTCTACTCTCTTCTTCTGTTTTCTACCTTTTCCTTCAAATCAAACAATTTTTATTTATTTATTGTTCATTGACGCATAATTCAAATTTTCTATGCATTTGTTATTATCGCTAAAACAAAAAAAATATGTCGAAGCAATGCTAGTAAACAATGAATTTGTGCATGGATTCTTGGCCCCATAGAAATGGAATTAACGAAATGCAACTGTTCGGCAGGTTGTGTAATCAATAATAATGCCTCATGCTAGTCATAAAATACATGGGACACGGCCATAATATTCAGCTAATCTGAATTACCGTAGATATGATGGGACCCATGAAAAGACAAACTAGATATGTAGTATGTTTTTTCATGGGCCCTACAAAGAGTTGCATGAAATTGTTGCTTAGGCTGTGTTTGGTTGCAATACAAATTTATTTGCACTAATACAAATGGATGGGAGTACATGTAAAAGATGTAATTTCTTGTTTAATTTTATTTTGGGTTTTATTTTATTCTGTTTTTCATCTTAATTTACTTCATTTGTACTGCAATCAAACAAAATAAGCTAAAATTTGAAACAAAAATAAGTCAAAATTTACACTCGTATCATTTGCACTGCCATGGTTTTACATCATTGCAAATTAACCAAACACAGTCTTATTAACATTTATCAACGTTTTAGCCAAGGCTGCATTGAATATTTTGTTTATCACCATTTCAAATTTATTTTCAGGTAAATGACTAGGAAAACAAAAGTTTTTAACGCCAAAGGTGTGAAAATATTGATCGTATAATTCAGTGTGAAAATTTCTCCCTAAAAATTCTGCTCTGAAAATTTTCAAACAAGGAATTTGAATTCCATTAAACAACTTGTTTTATCTTTTATGTAAGCTGAATTAGTTTTACTGATAGGATCAAAGGTGGTCCTTGGACCACAATTTTCCCTTTTCCTGGTTGTAATTCGTACAAAAATGATGCCACACAGAGCCTGTTTCGTTAAAGCTAATTAGCGTATCTGTTCATCACATGGCGTGTCATTTATAATTCCACACATAAATCACTGTTTAGGGTCCCCTTGGTTCACGAGGAACGTTTGGCTGACCCCTTTTTTTACGACAATTTGTTCCTGGTCCCCATCTCTCACTCTTCCAAAGAAACGAAAGAAGGATTTGAATTAGATTTTGTCAAATTCAAGAGGCTGCTCTTTCCTGAACAAGATGGGATAGTTTGCTACTGTTAATGCAAGCTTGCCAAATTAATTCCAACTTGTCCAAAATCTAATCCATGTAATGATTCTAAGTATCCAAACAGTAGATTTCCTTGGAAACACTTCTACATAGTTTGAGACTTGGGATCATCGCATTTTGGCTCCATCATGACAGCTTAGATTAATGAAGTAGCAGGCATTGACTTAGTGTGGATTTGATTCTCAAGTCTATGTATTACCGCGTCTTGACTTCAGATCTCTTGGGCTTTTATTCAAATGGTTGACGTATACTGCAGTGCATTCCTCAGGCTGTGTTTTATTTCATCAGAAGAAGAAAAAGGGGAAATCGTTGGAAAACCTTAAGGCATTTTATGAAATTCCTTAAAAACTTTCCTACTAATTTCCATTTCTTGCTTATTTGCCGAGAAAAACCAAACGATGCCTTAAATCACGATCTGAGGTAGTTTCTTTCCCACTGTATTAAAGATGATTCTCTCTAAAGCCTCCCATGTTTGGTTTGAAAGAAAATAAGAGAGAAACATAAACATGAGGRAATGTTTTTAAGCATTTTCACAAAATCTGTTAGGTTGCATTTGTTTTTGGTATAAATGTGAATCGACGTAAAACTCTATCGTCGGTTTGCGTTTGCACACGTTTATTTTCAATGTAAATACAGATCGGTGTAAAATTCCACACCCGGTCTGTATTTTCACACATTTGTTATCAATCGATGTAAACCTTCTCATTGGGTGAATTTTCCATCGATAATTGATTTATCATATTAAAAAAGCTCCAATGGTCCATTGAAATTTTAAACTCACGAGTTGAATTTTCCATCAAAAACAAACGCAACCTTAAAAATTTTCCCTCACTTTCTGTTATTAATTTCACTCTTATTTTCTATTTGTCTAAATATAAACAAATTCTATCTTGTCACTTGATATTTTGCCTAACTCAGATCCAAGTAGAGAAGTAGGGAAGATGTTTTCTGATAGAGGCATCCATTGATGGTAGTCAAATGTATAGTTAAACATGGTAACTGATTGGTAATTGTCTCACTAAGAAACATGGGTAGGTTAGCCTCTAGGAATGACAAAACACACGTGCTTGGATTTTTTCAACACGTGACAAGTTATGGTGGGCTGGTATTTTTGGGCCAAGTGCCATGTGCCGTTGTCGTGATCATTTATCAAATAATTCATGTAGGTCTTCATTATCCAAAGTATCACTTAATTAAGGGTCCGTTTGGTTTACAATTGAAATAATTTTATAATCGAAATTAGAATGGTTCATTTCCATAATTTATTTGGTTCAGACAATAATAGAAATGTGAATTGCAATAAGCAGGAATGGAATTTTATTCTCAGGGAAAAGGCAAGAAATGGTCATTCCCTCGAATGGGGGAATGTCATTCCAGGTCCAGCGAAAATGGGAATAGAATTCTGATTCCGCTTAATCAAACAGTTGGAATTAGAATAACCCATTCTGATTTTGATTCCAGACCCCTATTCCCCCAAACCAAACGCCCCCTAATTGTTTTAATTATCTCTACCAAACCTAATTCTAAATGTGAAGTTTTTAGTTGATGATCAACAAAGGATACTTAATTACTATTTGTATAAATTCAACCCATTAGTTTCAAGATTACAACTTTATTAATCATTTACAAGATTTCTCTCTTCTAGCTCTCTTGGGCTATGTACTTGTTCTTGGATCTGCTACCCACTAGAATACTATCCACACCTACCTAAAAGACATTGCAGCCGCACATCTAGACCATCTCCTCATGAATGACAATATGCAAGGACGAAAATGTTCCGAATGCATGTAGGGTGTCAATTGGACTGGATTTGGTCCAATCAGATCCAGTCCAATGTGAGTCCATTATGGATTAGATCCACTCCAATCCTATTAATATTTTGGACCATTTTGGATCGGTCCAATTCAATGTCTGGATCATTCAATCTATTTAAATTTGTTTAAATTTAGATTAATTTTAATTCAAACCTGATCCATTGACACCTGAATTCTTATATTCTATCAATGTATCAGAGATTGTTTCAATCCAACTCAATCGAATATAAATTCATTATGGATGGACCAGGTCAGATGTAATCCAATAAATATTTTAGACCATTAAGTCTGAACTAGTCCAATTCAATGTCTTGTTGGTCTGTCCAATCCGTCCAAATTGATTTTGATTTGGACGGGTCCAATCCAAAACCGGTCCATTGAAACCTGGCCTCAATGTCTCGTGGGTTGGTATAGGTAGTGTTCTCGTGGGTAGCAGATCCAGCATCTATTATTTAATTTGATTGCAATTTTGCAACATCCATTGAAAATGATTGAACAAAAACTTGTAGAAAATTTTCAAATCATTGTAACTAGGTTTTCTTTTTGTTTTTTTCTCCCTTGTAAGTACCCGGGGGGGGGGGGGGGTTATATACTTGACATCTCTAAGCTCATACCTTGATTCACTATCTTCTTAAGCCCCTAATTTGTAAAGCCTAGGAGTCTAGCTAGTCTGAATCTTTTTGTCTATTACGTTATTTTATACATCAACTTATTTGATGGGATCTCTCTCTCATGGAGATCATGAACTTATTTATGCAAAAATATTGAAGATAAAACAGGATAAGAACACTAAATCCAACAAATCTAAATAGAAAGGATAGCATAAATTAAGTGATTGAAACAATTTAAAACGCCTAGTGGAATGGTGCAGCCATCACATTCCATTAGTTTTAAGCATTGGAAAGATAGAGTGCAACCTCCACCAAAGATATCAGTTTTAAGAGATATACTTGTACTATGAAATCTTCCTATAATAATAAACAATTGAAATAAGAGTGTCAGTTTTTCCTTGGCCACCCAAAACTAGCATGTGCTTATCATGGTCAAATTATACAACCAAAGCAGTGAATAAAATATGTGTACATGAATCCTAGTCACCTTTTTCTTAACTTACTATTTAACTAAATAGATATCTAAAGGAGCCCATTGTTTGGATTAGAGATCCTCCTCAAACATAGGGAAAAACAACCAAAACTTTTAATGATAGAGAAAAGATTGGGTGTTTAACATTCATATCAAAGCTTGAATCAAGTTCAGCTTGCCTGGTTATGGGTCAATCGGAACCAATGTATTCTATGGCTTAAATCTAGGGATGGCA
This sequence comes from Nelumbo nucifera, assembly GCF_000365185.1. The sequence goes on from NW_010729131.1 coordinate 759,099, forward strand.
ATTTTTGACGGGAACCCGACTTCTCCAACCCGATGGGGCCGGGGATGGGGATAGGGATTGAGGTCCYGGATATATATATATAAACAAATTTAAAACATTATTTATAATTTATTTTAAGTAAATTTTTTTTTTAAATAATATTATCTGAAAGTATTTCAGGGATTCGGGTCCCCACGGGGAATCCATCCCCGTCGGGGATTGGGGATGGAGGACAAATTTTATCACCAGCAAAGACAAAAATGGGTTAATTTCAGAATCGGGGTCAATGACGGGGAATATGATCCCCATCCCGAACCTACCCCCCATTGCCATTCCTATCTGAACCTCCGAATGGTAGGATCCATACCAAAATGGGTGCAATATGACCCACCTATATGCTAACCCATATATAAGTTTCTGCATTAGACAACTTCTACCTACTTCTAGTTTACTATTCTCTACAGAAATTAAGTAAATAGACTATAAATCTTTTCCTACCAAATTGCAGTTATTGCACAGTTAATTGGCAGGAGACCTCTTATCTTTCCTTTGGGAAAAGGATTCTTGGTCCTGCATTGAGAGATTTCAAATCTTGATTCTTGCCGGGTATTGTGGGTCAGGGTTTGCTTTTCCCTAAAGAACATGGGAGGCCTTGAAGAAGAACCTTTTTAAGCTGTCTGTGTCTTGTACCAAAGAAGCTCATCATAGACACTAGGAAATGAATGACTTGTCTCTGCAACTGGTATTTGCTTGGACCCTACCCTATTCATCCACCATCCATCCCAATAACAATAATGGCGACCCTTCAGACCCAGTTTGTAAATTCATTCATTGTGTAATTTGATCAAACAGATGGCTTCTTGTGTGGATCACAATGGAGGGATCAAACTGCCTGATCTCATCTTAGGAGCCGTTCAGTTCAGCCGTTTGTCTAAAGGGGCAGATGGACGTCATCTATCATTGGGCCCACGATCTATCATCCTTATATGAATCTAGTAATCACTAAAGCAATTAATCAAGTAGTTCTATAGTCCCATCTGGGGCTCACAGCCTTCAAAAATTCTGTTGGGTTAGGGTTTCCAGGTTGGTCGAGAACATTGTGACATCTCAGTTCATGTGCTTTAGGTATTCAATTTAATTTTGTTTTTATAAATCAATTCTTTATCATTATAATAATGGAGAAGAATAGTGTCTTTCACTTAAATTTTAAATCAATTACTTCCACTTGTTTCTCTAGTATTCTTGGACTATGTGGGTTCCAAACTAATAAAACAATAGGATTTTGTCCAGTATATGACCTAAAAATCATGTGCTATGTCTCTATGATGCTTCTGGGAGACTGTGCGGGTCTCTATATCCTATCATGCTTCAAGGTCATTAGCCTGGAATATTTCCTTTTTTTTACTATATGTATATATATGGTTAGAGCAAGTAGACCCTTAGAGCTGTCTATTTTCCGCATACTACAACAACAGTCCCCCTTGTAGAGGATGGCATCTAGGGTTGACATTGGTTGACTTGATCCACCATCCCACCCAGGTTTCTGAGTCCGGTTGGCGGATCCAGTGCTGGGTTAAAACTTGGTTGGATTCAGGTTAGTTTTGATAGGGCCTAACTGATTCCACCCAAGTGGTTCAACCTGGTTCGGGTCCATGGAGATTTGATGCTAAACAAGCCGACCCATAGTTTTAGTTGAAAACAAAATCTTACAGGGGACCTGGCATATAATAATGGGTGATGGAGCTTCAGCCCCTTTTACAATTCAATATGTGGTATCATGGTATGAGTTTTAGTGGGACCGTCTTTACCACGTGGCAAAACAAAACCATATGTTTGTGAATTCACGGCCAGTACTTCAAGGGATCCTGTCTGTGGACCATTCATTAGAACTGGCCACATTTTATTGTATGTAGCTGAAACAGAAGAGATTCCCTTTCCTTTAGATCAGAAGGAAGAAGTGAAGTGACCCATTTTGAAAACCACCTTCAAATCTACTAGTCTTGCCATTTTCTGTGTGCTACCCTTCGGATGAAAACCAAAACCACCCCGGTTCTTTACACAGGGACCTGATTAATCTGCCCAATCRRGGCTGTTAATGTACTGGATATTGATTCAATCTGACCCGTTCTAATATGGGTCCATCACATATGAATCAGGTCTAATTCAATCTGAATGAATATTTTGGATCATTTTAGACTGTTACAATTAATTAAATGTTTGGGTCTTCTAATCTGTTTAAATTAATTTTAATTTAGAATGTGTTCAACCCCAAATCTGATCCATTATATCCATACTTTTATCTTTTATCAATGGACCGGATATTGATTCAATACACTTAATACATGAGATTAAGCTCAAACTGTTCTCAGTCCAGTTTAATCTGAGATCAAATCAGCCTCCCACAAGATTGTYCCTTACAAYGTCCCATAGCACATCTTTGCCATATATTGAGAACTCTGATGATACCAGAAATAATGATATCATCATCGGGAGATGTTTCCAATACATGGCAGAGATGTGTTGTAAAACGTTGTTGAGGGCTGATTTGAACTTGTTTAATCCAACCCAATTTGGATTTGGTCTGATTGTTTCCTGGTCAATCAAAACCCAATCCCACTCCAATGTTGGAATGCCATTATGAGGATTCATCAACGTTTAGGGTTGTAAATAAATTGGATCAGATCCAATTCACCAATAAGAGACAAATTTGGATACTCCATTAATCCTAACAAATCAGGTCGAATAGGAAAAATCATCCGTGTAGTTAACGAATTGAATTAGAATATATACCTCGATTTAATTCGATCCAATCTGTTAGTTATGAAATATTATATGTTATATATATTCATATATATATGTTATTTATATAATTATATATATTATAATATATTACTGTAACAGCGAGTTTTTCTATTACAATCCAAATCAGATATCTGATAAGATATGTGAATTCAAATTCAAATCATGATCCTAAAACTCCGACGGATTCTTATTGAATTTGGATAGATCAATTCTTTTATGGAATCGGATTGAATATACCCATTGCCGAATCCAATCCGATCCAATTAAAGATTGGTTGGATTTGAATTACTTTCCCCAATCTCCACCAAAAACAACAAAACCCAATTGACAAAAAAACAACCAAGAATTAGCTGGTAGCATTTCAGAATGTCTATCTACCTACCTCCAAAATTTGTAATAGGAGAAACATGTTCAATGAATTCATGGTCATTGGGCCTTCTGTTTCTCTCAGTTAATTATTAAGTGGGTAAACAAGCAGTGGATCTGAATAGGGTTTCAATACAAAACAATAAAAACTAGGGCCACAGATGATTCGATATTCCAACTGTTAATGGAGCTGACCTGTTAACTGTTTATCAATGGCGACAAGATCTTTCTATGTTGGTTTAAACTACACAACTCGGATAGTAATGGCTTCATTAACGATGCTCTCCGACACAAAGGTCGACTTCTAGGTTTGGTTCCTGAAAGCTGACTTGATAATTATAGGAGGGGCAATGGGGCAAGGTGGAGTTGGATTCCCCRCCCCATACCCGGTGGTGTTGAAAAACCTAGCCCCATCCTCAACCCCTATCCCCGAATTTGACCCGCCCCACCCTGATGAAGATGGGATGGCCCCCCACAGAGTGTATCCTAAAGGGAGATCGGCTTCGGTCAGTGTAATGTTCGTTCAAACAGTCTTTATAGCCTTATATTGGGAATATCTCTATATTTATGTACTTTAATTCATGGAAAAATATTCCGAATGCAAAATTGCAAGAGGCTGTTCGAACGGTCTAAACACAGGCTTGCACTGACCGAAGCTAAATTCCTCACAGGTGCCCCACAGTAAATCCCTCCTATGAATTGTGAACATCTTTCCATGACATGCACGGGAGACGATCCCAATGCATGAGGGGTATGGGCTGTTGGGCCCATCCAAACTTGCTCAAGTGATCTCTATGTGCAAGTTTGTTTTTGGAGAAAATATATTATTCATTTAAATAATGTGARTACTAAATTTTTTATATATTATATAATATAAAATATTATATAATATGTATTATAGGTGTCATATTACAACATTTATATATAAAATATAAAATAACATATTATACACATATTATCTATTGAGGCAAATTTAGGACTAGAGTCAGGCCGGACTTGGGGGTGAGGTGCACAAATACCACCTTTTCTGGAATTCAAATCAGCCCCCCACAACGTCCACAGCACATCCTCAACATGTATTGTGAACATCTCTTGATGATGACATTATCATTTCTGATATTATCATCGGGAGATGTTTCCAATACAYGACAGAGATGTACTGTAGAAGATTGTGGGGGCAATCTTGTGGGGGGCTGATTTGATCTCCCTTTTCTGTCCTTGGTTACCAAAGTTTTGGGTTTCTCTTAAACCCACCCCAAATTTGATCAATGATAAAAAATTGTCCGACCACGATGGTGCGGGTCAGGTTGCCATCTCTAATTATTAAATCCGAATGTCCAAGCTAATTCTATCACTGTCAAGTCTGGATTAGGGTAGATCTGGTCCAAAAAATGAATAAATGTGCAGAGATAATCCCAAATCTATAGGGTCTTTTATAACAAACTCAAAACCTACCAGGTTATTAATTAGGACTATCAGGCTTGGCCTGATAAGATGGTTATAAAAGATAGCTCCATTTTTAACATGTAATTTGACAATTGATGAGGGGTAATTTAGCATGACCTAGTAAATAAAGGTCATGTGGACGCGATCTGCTTGTAGGATGACAACTCAGCAAGGGGAGCCTATTCAGCAGTATTTGGACGTTTGGGGCCACCTCGACACCTAATCGAGTTCGGGGCCCAGGAACCGAAGTGATACGCAATCAACTCCAGTAGACTCCGTATATTATGGGATCATACTGCATAACGGCAAGCCTTATCTTCTCGCCGCCTGGATCGGGCGGTGACAATAAGGTTCATTGATTGATACGTTACTCCTCGACTAAAGCGGAAATGTATCTCGTCCATTTAGGCCGCAGATTTCGGGACTGTTTCGGGAAACCCGCGATATCTCAACTATATAAAGGCATCAATCCCTCCATGGTCCAGGTACGCGCGCGATCACTTGCATCCAAGCTCTCTAGCACTCAAATTCTAGCTCGCAACCACAACATAATACTGACTTAAGCATCAGAGTGACTGTTGTACGATTTCTGCAAGTATACAAATCGTGGGCAAGTAATAGTGTGTGAATAGAGTGTCGAACCCACAGGGAAGGTGTTGTCAAGTACCAAATTTTAAGATTTCTCTATTATTTAGAAATTAGAAATTCAATTCTCAAGCCAAATTAAAGAAATAATAATGCAAGTAAGTAGGTTTAACTCAGAATATTATAAAAAGCCTAGGATTYGGGTTTCATCAAATGATTACCTATGACATACTTATGTTTTCTTAGATTGGTTTATTGTTGTAGGAATTTATGATCAGATTCCCCCAAATTATATGAAGTTCTCTCTCAAGATACAACACATGTGTTTATACTAACCGCATGTCTACTCTCGTGATCACGGGCAATGAACACAAGCCCATTAAGATCAATGGAAATCTGTTTAACAATCACAAAGGAGTGTTCTTATCTCTAAGCAACACATACCCTAGGTCAATTATCTCAATGAACTAATATTATGTTTCCACTCTCGCTACTTCACACAATACCTTAATTCAAGTAATTAATGGCCAATTAATTACTAGCATTAAGCCCTAAGATAAAAGATAAATCCCAACAATCAACGACCCAATCAACAAAGTCTATCATAAGCAAATCAAAAGACTATATCCAAATCATAGATCAAGAAATTTAGCTACTCATATTATTAATGAAAAGAATCATTCCAACGATAAAATTTAGATTAAACATAAGTGAAATTGAATAATAACARAGARTAAAGTTTGAAGAAAAAAAACTCTTGAATAGAAGTTGATTGAGGGGAACTCCTCACCCTTGAATCTTCAATTCTCCTCTTTGCCGCCTTTCTTCTCCTCCTGGGTTGTTGACTACTTCATTGGAGGCTGAAGCTCTCTTGGAGGATTTCTCCTTGCTCCCTTGATTGATTGATTGATTGAAGCTAGTAYGCCCCCCTTTATATAGCTTTAGGAGGAGGGGCTGTTTTCAACTCCTTTTTAGAGTTCTTTCTCAAAAATAGAAAGTCCTAATTCCTAATTATTAGTTTAGATCTAATCCTATCATATCTCTTATCTGGTAATCTCAATCTCTTTTATCTTTCTAGAATTACATCAGAAAATTGGACTTGATAGGACTCTTTGCAGTTTCTTATTCTTGTATTCGTATTGGGCTTCCTTGACGAATTGGGCCGCTGCAAGGCTTCTCTGTGAATTGGGCTTCTGCTGCAAATTGGCTTTTGCTGCGAACTGGGCTTCTCTACGAATTTATTCATACTTCGGGCCCGATTTTGCGAACTGGGCTTCTCTACGAATCTATCAAAACTGAAAACATGAAAGTTGTAGCGTTTTTCCTTATCTTTCCAATGCATCGTGAATCACCTCAATCAGAGTCTGGATGGGAGAGTAATGCCCAGATTACTACGCGGCGCCAAAACTATGCAAAATTACCCGATTAGCCTTGTTTTTCTCCTAATGCCTTCTTTCATGCCCTGAATCGAAATACAAGCATAATGAGTCCAATTAAGTACTAATTAAGTATAAAAGACTGAATATTTAGGGATAAAAATATGATAATTTTTATTCTTATCAAATCCCCCCACACTTAAACCTTGCCCGTCCTCGGGCAAGACAAAATTCAAGCAAAAATAACACAACCAAGTCATACATGACTCAATCATCAGTCAATCCAATTTTTGCTACTRCAAATCAGGTAGTAAATCAGGGAAAACCTCTATTTTATTTTCTCTTTTATTTTCTTTTATTTTTCTCTTTTTATCGGAAGTGAGTGCATTTTATGCTCCATCTCACTTTTGGATCATTTGGCTAGTAGGTGCATTTTATACTCCGTCCTATTGTTGAATTTGCTGGCTAGTAGGTGCATTTTATGCTCCATCCTACTATTGAATTTGCTAGCTAGTAGGTGCATTTTATGCTCAATCCTACTATTGAATTACTTGGTTGGTAGGTGCATTTTATGCTCCATCCTATGAATTGTAACAATGGTAAAAAAACTACCCAATTTACTTAAACCTGAATTTAGGATTAGCTTAATTGGAAATGGCTTCAAATAAGTCATGTACTCCTTGATTGTACCTCATTACTAGATTCACAAGAATTTCCCTAGAACATTGCTTCAATTGATTTCAAAAGAGTAGAGGTTTTGATTTTTTTTTTGAACTGAAATAAAATCCTATACTCTCCCCCCTCCCCACACTTAAAACTTACATTGTCCCCAATGTGAGGTTAAATGCAAAGAAAGGGCATAAAAACTAAACTAGAAATGTAAAACCAAAAAGAAAAAGGAAAAACAAACTTCCCTATTTTTAATAATCATGAATTGGACCCTCTAACTCTCGTGGTTGCAGCTTTCGGTGTGCTCCTTTCATCCATCATGGGCGGGTTTAGATCTGGAATAGGGGCCTGCAAAACAGAGGGTAACGGCCTCTCATTAGAAATCGACAACATAACATAATGAGCATTACTTTGTCTTGGCTTTGAACCCTTCTTGACTGGCCTCCAAATAGTTCAGAACCTCCTTAATTTCTTCATCCTTACTCATTGCATTATTGATTAAGCAAGCTTCTAGAGGGTCTTCAAAATGTTCTTTTTTCCAAACCCCTTGAACCAACTCCTCTATATCAACTCGGGAACAACTATCAGTAAGAGCAGTATATTTTCCTGTTTTTGCAATGTCAAACTCTATTATGTCATCCCCTACCCTTAGAGTTAGCTTCCCTTGCTTTACATCTATAAGTTCTCCAGCTGTTGCYAAGAGTGGCCTCACAAGAATCAATGGAATATCTACATCCTCATCCATGTCAAGCACCACAAGAAAATAGACCCTCCTATGAAACAGCTTTAGAGAAGTTCCTCCATGGTCCAGGTACGCGCGCGATCACTTGCATCCAAGCTCTCTAGCACTCAAATTCTAGCTCGCAACCACAACATACTACTGACTTAAGCATCGGAGCGACCTCCCCGGGTCATCCACCTCAGTCACTCTGATTGCTGTTTTCCAGTTTGCTCCAACTCATCACACGAGTACGTCTAGGCAACCCTCCAGCTAGGAGCTTCCAGATCGTGCATCATCAATTGGCACTGTCTATGGGAAATAATCGAAAGGTCATCCCAATTTTTTACAGTCTCAAACTCAGTCTCAACCTCAATGGCACCATCCAACCACAACGGTAAGGGTAACGTGAACATCACTAGGGGCAAGAGCAACAGATAGTCACWCCACAAGGACCCTCGGTGACAATCGGCCAGTTCACCATACCTCGCTCCCCCAGGTGAGTGCCACATTCTCGGAGCCTTCCATGATTCCCCTTGGGGTCGGGCACTCCCAGTTCAACAACAAATTCATTAGTTCAAGCAGTATTATTTTTATCAACAGTATCAGCAGCAGTTCCCATCACTGCAACCAAGCCATCCAACAGACAACCAATGCCAGTCTCCTCCCCGGAGGGAGAGAACTTCGCAAGTACCGGTCCTCCCTTCGRGACGAACCCCGCCCCAGGGTGTTGTAGGTGACCGACGTACTCCTCCTACTTCCTGAAGAGAAAGCTCGAGGAATAGGCCCGAACCCAGCCAGCCCGAGAGGCGCAGCCGAAAGATTTCCCATGTGGAGCATTGACCCGAGGTCTGAGGTGCGGGCTCCAAGAGAGACCCCTCAGTTCCTCGCAGGATCCAGCATTGAACACACGACGAAGAGGAAGCGGCGAGGAGAGGCCARCAGTACGAATGTCGCTCCACCAAAAAAGTAGCAGCGGCTACATCGTAAGACTCGCCGTTCATCGACAAGAAATGATCCCGCAGCAAAGCCCAACCATCCATCATATCAAGGTTGGGAAAGAGAGGAGGTGAGCTCGGTGGCCATAGGAACAACACCTGCTCTTTTGAGCTAGCCTTCTTCCCTGACACTCGAGCTCCTAGCGACCCCAATGTCGAAAGATTTCAAGGTCCCACTGCTTGGCAASTATGATGGGTCCTTTGATCCTAATGACATGTGGACGCATTCCAATCCCAAATGCACCTTGCCGAGGTCRATGAGGCTTGTATGTGCATGACTTTCTCCACCACGTTCAAAGGAGTAGCTCGGACCTAATACAGAAACCTAGCGCTGGGTTCCATCAGAAGTTGGGCATAGTTTGCAAATATGTTTACGGTCCACTTCATCACTAGTAAGAAGTGCTCGAAGTCACAGGAGAGCCTTCTAAACGTGGTGCAGAGGAAGGGAGAGTCAATCCACAATTATATCAAATGCTTCAACGAGACATGCCTGTAGATACCAGACCTTGGCCCAGCAGTACCTCTCACCGTAGTGCGCAAAGGCATCACCCATAAAGAGTTCAAGTGGCACGTCGTAGCCAACAAACCAAAGAACATCACCGAGTTCCTCCAATTGGCAGATCAATTTATCAGCACTAAAGAGAAGATAAACCAGAAAACTGACAACTAGCCAAGAGAAAAAAGGAAGAGGGAGGAAGAGGGGACGAACAACAAGAAAAAAAAAAGTAAGTCCCCGAGCTCGAGGAGCAAATCCCCCTCACGAAGTTATAGGTCAAGTCAGCATTCCTGGACCCCTCCAGTGGAGAGGATGAATTATACTCCCTTGAACGCGAAGCGAGGAGATATCTTAACAGAAATAAAGGATTCCTCTATCATCAGATGGCCACCCAGACTCCGTGGATATCCAACGACCAAGAACCTGAACGTCTATTGTCACTTTCATCGGGACCATGGTCACAACATAGAAAACTGTAGAAACCTCTGCGATGCAATTGAAGAGTTGATCCGTCATGGGTACTTGAAAAAGTACATTCTACATGAAGAAAAGGAACAGGAGAACCGATAGGGAAATCGGAAAAAAGATGGCCCTGAGAGCAGTAGACAAAACAAGCAGCTACCTCACCGGTTACCAGAAGAGAGATCGATCCGTGGGGTGATTAATATGATCACTAGGGGATTTATTGTAGCGGGGTGCACAATAGTGGCTGGGAGAACATCATTCTAAGAACTAAAGCATGAAGCAGAGAACCCACCCAAGCGACCTCGGATCGAAGAACCGATCTACTTTATCGAGGATGATGCCCGTAGGATCCAGTATCCTCATGACGACGCCCTGGTCGTGAAGATGGTCATCAATGACTTTGAAGTAAGGCGGATCTTGGTGGACTCAGGTAGTTCGATCGATATCCTCTTCAAAGAAACCTTTCACAAGTTGTAGTTACAATAGAGTGACCTAACGCCAGCAAATGCTCCACTAGTAGGGTTCAACAGAGAGAAAGTTAAGCCTATAGGTCGTGTCACAATACCAATGGAAGCGGGCACGTGGCCAAATATTTTCCTGTTCGAGCACACATTCTTGGTGGTCACTACTCCATCCCCATACAACACAATCATAGGTCGGCCTATTATGTATGTTTTACGCACAGTAATGTCGACTTACTATCTCGCGATGAAGTTCCCAATGAATTGCGGAATGGAAGTAGTACGGGGTGACCAACTCGATTCCTGGTGGTGTCCTGTGGCTGCCCTCAAAGGAAAAGAAAAGTTACTAGAGGACGTTGAACTGGAGCGACCGGTAGACAACAGCAAGGGGCGAGCTGTCCCAATGGAAGAGACGGTCCACATACTGGTATCCAAGACCGAATTGACAAAGACTCTCTAGATCGATGCACTCGTAAGCGTACCGCTCCGAAATCAACTAGTAAGTTTTTTAGTCAACAATTTAGACATTTTCACCTGGTCCCTGACAGAAATGCCCAGAATTGACCCTTGTGTCATAACTCACAAACTAAATGTGGACGTTTTCACCTCGCCCTGGAATGGTGGAGGATAGTCGATGAGGAGGTCGGGAAGCTCCTCGCTACAGACTTCATCAGGGAGGTCCATTACCCAAGTTGGGTCGCAAACCCAGTACTCGTGAAGAAAGCCAATGGAAAGTGGCACATGTGTGTCGACTACACCGACCTGAACAAAGCCTGCCCAAAGGATTGCTTCCCCCTACCCAGAATTGACCGCCTAGTATATGCAACCTCAGGGCACGAGTTGTTGAGTTTCATGGATGCCTACTCCGGCTATAATCAGATTAGCATGGACACGGCTGACCAAGACAAAACTGCTTTTATAACCGAACTAGGGCTCTACTGCTATAAAGTTATGCCCTTTGGTTTGAAAAACACTGGAGCAACCTTCCAACGACTTGTAAACAAGATTTTTGAGCCTTTGATTGGCAATAAAATGGAGTGCTATGTTGACGACATGGTTGTGAAGACGCTGTTCTCTGAATCTTTAATTAATGATTTAGACATTGTTTTTCAAAATTTGCGAAAATATAATATGAAATTAAATCCAAATAAKTGTGTCTTTGGAGTCACTTCAGGAAAATTTTTAGGCTACAAGTCAACCGATGTGGTATTGAAGCCAACCTAGAAAAAGTAGAGGCAATTGTAGATATGAGACCACCTCGGAAAATAAAAGAAGTCCAGAGGCTGATTGGCCGGGTAGCTGCCCTAAGCCGTTTCATGTCTAAGTCGGCAAGTCGATGCCTCCCATTTTTTAAAGAAATTGAAAAGAATGAGACTTTCGAGTGGACTGAAGAATGCCAACTTACGTTTGACGAGATCAAAAGGTATCTAAGTACCGCCCCAGTTTTAACCCAACCTAAGGAAGGAGATGTTTTGAAGTTGTACTTCTCTACGAGTGACGAGGTACTCAGCTCGGTACTAATCAGAGAGGTAGACCAGGTTCAACGGCCCATCTACTATGTAAGTAAGGTACTGTAGGATGTAGAGACCAGATACCCCAACATCGAGAAGCTGGCGTATGCGCTAGTGGTAGTAGCTCGAAAATTAYGCCCATACTTCAAGCCCATACCATCATCGTCCTTACGGATAGATCTCTGAGGCACATCCTACTTAAGCCTGAGGTATCTGGGAGGTTGATGAAGTGGTYCATAGAGCTTAGCAAGTACGACATCCGATTCGAGCCATGACCAACGATCAAAGCCCAAATCTTGGCGGACTACGTGGAAGAATGCACGTTCAGCGCACCGACCCTCGAACTGGCTGAGCTTGCTCACACATCAGAGGCATCAACCAATGTGGCACCGCTCTCGATCGTATTAGTACCGACCTGGGATGAGGAGCCCTAGATCCTCCATGTTGATGGCTCGTCCAACCAATGAGGAAGCGGCGTAGGATTGATACTGTATGACCCGAGCGAGGTGAAGCTGGAGTATGCCCTCCGGTTCGGATTCGAGGCATCGAACAAGGCAGAGTATGAGGCGTTAATTTCTAGGCTCAACTTAGCAAAGGAAAATGGGAACAAAGCACCTCATCATCTGTAGTGACTCTCAACTAGTAGTTAACCAAGTCAATGGTGACTACGAAGCTCGTGACTCGACTATGGTAGCCTACTTAACCAGAGTCAGAGAGATCTTACCGAGCTTCAGCTCTTGCTTCATCAGACAAATCCCGAGGTCCAAGAATGCTGAGGCCAACACCCTGTCACGACTAGCAAGCACGAGCAACAACACTATGTGGACTGTGTACATAGAGGACCTACCTCAGCCCAGCATTCTCAGGGGGGCAGAAGAGGATGCTCTTGTGTTGTAAGCGAAACTGAGTTGGATTGACCCGCTCATTGATTATCTTCTCCAAGGGACCCTACCTGCAAAACACAATGTAGCTCATAGAGTAGAACGTCAATTAGCCAAGTACGTCCTCATAGACAGACGGGTGTACAGGATATCATTCACACTCCCCTACCTACGTTTCATGTGACTCACAGAAGCTGAGTTTGTACTTCATGATATCCATGAAGGTCTATGCAGAGGATACCTAAGGGGTAGGGCCCTTGCCCAAAAAGCATTAAGGTAGGGCTACTACTGGCCCACAATGAAAGCATACGCACTTGAACTCATCAAGAAATGCGATAGATGTTAGAAGCATGCTAACATCCTCCATCAACCTGCTACCAATTTGAAGTATCTTAGTAGCTCGTGGCTCTTCATGCAATGGGGAATAGAMATCCTCGGTCCATTTCCACCGGTAATCGGATAGAGGAAGTTCTTAGTCGTGGAGGTAGACTACTTCACAAAGTGGGTGGAAGCMGAACCACTAGTAAACATTAAAACCCGAAAYGTGCAAAATTTCTTTTGGAAAAACATTGTGTGCCGTTTCGGACTCCCCAAAGTCTTGATTTTGGATAGTTGGAAGCAATTTGAAGATATTAAATTCCAGAACTGGTGCGCTGAGATGGGGATTTAGCAGAACTTCACTTCGGTAGCACATCCACAAGCCAACGGGCAGGTCGAAGTAACGAACAGAGCTATCCTCCATGAGCTAAAAGCTCATCTTGCATGAGCTAAAGGGTTGTGGGTGGACCAGCTACCCAATGTTCTTTGGGCCTACCGGACTACCATCAAGATAACGACGGGTGAGACCCCCTTCAACCTCACATATGGTACAGAGGTGGTGATCCCGACAGAAATCGAAGTGTCCACATTGCGACTTGAGGCTTATGATGAAGAAGCAAATAATGACGAGCTCTGTACCAACCTGGACCTCGTAGAGGAGGTACGAGACCTGGCCTACATCCAGACTGCGGCATACCARTAGAAAGTGTTTCGGTACTATAATGCCCAGGTCAAGAAGCGGTAGTTTCGTTCGGCGATCTAGTCCTACGGAAAGTTATGGTACCTGAGCCTGGCGTGGGTAAGATCGGACCGAATTGGGAAAGTCCATACCATATAAGACGGGTGTACGGGGAAGGCACGTATGATCTTGAGACTTTGGAAGTGAATCTGGTACCTCGGGCATGGAACATTGACAACTTAAGTAGGTACTACATATGAGCCCACAACTCCAGGTATAAATTACTTATAAGATCACTGAACTGGTCAAATAGACCACGAGCTAAAGAGAGGACTATGAGTTACTCCCAGAAGCCTAAGGGCTATGGTGCCAAGTTGATAATAGACCTCGACATGATAAAATTCCTAGTCGCCTCTTCGGCATAGGTAGCTTAAAACCTAGTCGCTTTGGCATGGGCAAAGCAAAGTAACCCAGACACAGACAGGTCGGGTATGTACCCTACAGTATCTGTTGACCCTGTCATGCAATTTCAATTAGATTATTCCTACTAGTGTTGAGCTTTGCAGCTCGGGAGTAATCTATACTTAGAAAAAAATTTCACTCCTATTTGGTTTAGCTCGTCAGCTCGAGAGTAATCTATACTTAGAAAAAAAATTTCACTTCTATTTGGTTTAGCTTGCCAGATCGGGAGTAATCTATACTTAGAAAAATTTGCACACAAAGATTGCAAAACACTTGTATTTCATTGATAAAGAACTTCGAGTACAAAAAAGAAAAATAAAAGAGAAAGATTACAATTGCCTAACAGAGCTCGGAGTCTCGGAACATCGAGCATTACAAAAGGGGGGGGGGGTCCAAGAAAAGAGGCGTCAGTCTGTTCGGGGCTCTTCATCCTTAACGGAGACATCAGTAGGAGGGTCTGCCTCCATATGGTCCTCGGTGGCACCGGTCTCCTCTCCCTTGTCATTGCTCTCCACCTCGGAGTCCGAATCCTTGCTGGCTTCAACGGCCATCTCCTTGGTGATCTTCAATGTGGTGATGGCACTGAAGTTGAGGTGGGAAAATTCACACCGGGTCAACCACCTACTGGGCTTGAACCCCTTGCGGTAGCTCGCTGTCTCAACCTCAACCAACCTTTTCCGAAGCTCCACTAAAGACTTGTACTCTTCAACTGCCTTCACCTTAGCCTTCTCCATCGCCTGAAGTTGGATTTCGATCCGTTCCTTCACGTGGGCCTCGAGGTTCTCGATCTCCCTCTTCAATGCCGCTTCATGCTCTTTGAGCTCCTTCTTCTCTGTCATTAGCAGAGTTAGCAACTCCTTTTTAGCTCGTGTGTTGTTCTTCAGTTGGTTGATTTYGCTGCGAGCTAAGTTAAGTTTAGTGTGGGCATTTCGGGAAGACTCCTCGACTTTGAAAGCCCGCTTTAGGTTCACATCCGACTGGTAGGCCATGGCGTGGATAGAGGAGTTCACCTGCCAAGGGAAGAAAACAAGCATCAATATACAAAAGTCTTAGTATAAGTAAACTTAAAAGATAAGTTCAAGAACATACAACCATACAATGTGTGGCCGCTCGGGCCCCGAGTTGAGCAACTGGCAAGTCTGCCCAACGAGCGACCTTCTCAGTAAGCACTGCGTCCTTACTCTTAAGAAGGTCGAACTTCGGAGTCAAAATACTTTGGACTGGAGCATCGCTACCCGTAGAGGTGGTCGTTGTTGGAATAGGCTCCAAAGACGTAGTCTCCTTGGGTATGCGRGGTGGGGTGGCCTTGACCGGGCCCTCCTCAACCAGATCGATTACGGGAGGCTACTCGGTGATAGGTGGGTGTTCGGGCTCAGCGACCTCAGTGGTGGTAGCTTCAGTCTTGACACGAGCCTTCTTGGAGGCTCTCTTCTTCTTCTTTCCTTTTTTCATGCTCCCAAAGAGCTCATCGACGGGAATGCCATCCACGACAACTGCGATAAGAAACGAGCTAAGTCAGATACAATACCGAAGTAAAACGAATGGAAAAAGTACATCAAGTAGCAACCTACCAGGAGGACTTAGGCCGACTTGCACGAGTTTCTCATCGGTCATGAAGTTTTCGAACTTTAGGCCAAGCTTCGCCCAAGATTGGACCTTCTCCCTTATCTTCAGGTCCAGTCTAACTCCGGGGTCCTGGATGACTGCCCTCTAGTGAGTTGGAAAAGGCCACCCATCGGTGTTGCAGACCACGAAGTAGTGCCTCTTCCAAGCCGGGACCTTGCTAGGAAGCTCATGCAATAGTTTGTACTCAGGACGAGGAGACAAGTAGTAAGCTCACCTGTGCTTGGGCAAAACGCAGGACAAGTTCTTCTTAATGGAAAGGATCAAAGAAAAGATGTCGATGTCAAGGGGATGGTTGTAATCATGGAAAAGAGAAATGGTCTCTACGATATTATGGATAGAGTTCGGGTGTAGTTGGTCTATGGTGATGTTAAAGAATTTAATGATTTTGATTATAAGAGGATGAAGTGGAAGACGCAAACCAGCTACGAACTGCTCCTCGAAGACCATGATCTCATTGTGATCATGATCCCAAGGAAAGTTGCCTAAGGGGATGGTATACACAAAGTCTCTAGGGAGTTTATACCGAGCTACTAAGGCTAGGAGCCTGTCCGCCGTCATTGTTGATGGGCCGAAGTTGTCTGGCAGCTGACCTCGGTGTGAGGTTGAAGCTAACTTGCCAGAAGCTTCTCGCTCCTACCGAGGTGAGTCTGTCTCGGTTGGACTGAGGCCCACATCCTGTCCCAAAGTGACAACCTTAGCAGGATGAGGCTCCACGGTCTGAGCTGAGGTATCCACCTCGGCCCCAGCAGACTCATTGCTACCGTCTAGAAGACTATCTAGGCTAAGGCTAGAAGACATATTAAAGGGAAGGACAACGGAATCAAAAAGAGTAGAGGAAGGTGGATTCACCAAAAGGAAGACCGAAGAAAGAGAGACAATCTCATACCCAGGAATAGCTGACACCGAATTGGAATACTTGAGCGYGACCTCAAAAATTGTGGACTTAGGGATTTTTGACGAAGAAAATGGGCCATTTGACCCATATTTATAACCAGTATATCCGGGAATTAATGGTCAAGATCAACACAATCCAACGACTCCTAGGAAAACCAGTTGCACGCCTCCCAAGGTTGAAATCGATTTAGCGTGTGTTTTGACGTCCGTGGACTCTATAATCTGCTTGACATCTGCGCGTACAAAGTACGCGATTTGGGTCACTTCCTAGTTGAGTCGAACGGTTGAACAGGTCCGACCAATGACTCCCCCTCCACATCACCTAGACTTCGTGCCAAATCCACCTAAGCTCGTCATGAACTCCCCGCGCCGGGTTAGGACCCCTGCCACGAGGAATGGGGGGCAATTGATGAGGGGCAATTTGGCATGACCTAGTAAATAAAAGTCACGTGGACGTTTGGCCACGTTGGCATAAAGCCACCTCGGCGCCTAATCGAGTTTGAAGCACAGGAACTGAAGTGACACATAATCAATTCCAGTAACTTCCCAGTAGACTCCGAATATTATGAGATCATAATGCATAACGGCAAGCCTTATCTTCTCCCCGTCCGGATAGGGCGGCGACAATAAGGTTCATTGATTTATACGTTACTCCCCAACTAAAGTGGAAACGGATCTCGTCCATTTAGGCCGCAGATTTTGGGACTGTTTTGCGAAACTCGCAATATCTCAACTATATAAAGCATCAATCCCTCTATGGTCCAGGTATGCACGCGACCATTTGCATCCAAGCTCTCTAGCACTCAAATTCTAATTCGCAACCACAACATAATACTGACTTAAGCATCGGAGCGACCTCCCCGGGTCATCCACCCCGGTCACTCTAATCATTGTTTTGCAGTTTACTCCAACTCATCACTCGAATTCGTCCAAACAACCCTCCGGCTAAGAGCTTCCAGATCTCATATCATCAACAATAAATCAGCTTATGTGTTAATTTAACACATTTAAACATGATAATATTACAAATATACTATGGGATTCAAGTATTAAACTAGGGATTATATTGTAAATTTGTAACATACAATCAGTATGGGACAATCGTCATCATCATTAGAATAAGATCACTACATGAATCCTATTTCATCATTCTATTTTTAGTGTCATATTCATTGTTAAATCAATCCAACTATAATTAGGATACATAAGGCAGAACCCAATCCTAGGGTCAGTTCAGTTTAATTCAGTCTGGTCTGTTCAACCCATCAGCAGTCCTAATCCAACTATAATTAGGATACATAAGGCAGAACCCAATCCTAGGGCCAGATCCAATCCAGTTACAGTTACTCGGATGGTCCATGTAGTTGGTGGTCTGGGTCAATCCAACAGATTCGACCTGACCCTGGCCCTATTACATCGGATCTGGGCGTTCTTGAGTTCTGATCAATAATAGGGTTTGTTCTGGATTCGCATTTTGTGTTTCAATTGTAATAGAGCTGTGACTGGTTTTGCTTGTTCCAATCTAATTACAATCTGAATTGAATTTTACCCCCCCCCCCAAAAAAAAAAAAAAAACTGAATTGAATTTAGGGTCAAATTGTTTTCTGGGAATAGGGGTCTTAAATTTTAATTTCAACTATTTAATTGGGCAGAATCAGAATCCTATTCTTATTTCTGATGCAATGGTGTATTTTTCCATTTGAGGGAATGGACATTCCTTTAAAATTCCAGTCCAGCTGATTCCGCTTCTGATTTTGATTTTTGTTTGAATCGAACAAACAAGAGGAACAAACCATTCTAATTTTGATTCAGATGGATTTTGATTTTGATTATGATTCTGTTTCCAACTGTCAATCAAATAGACCATTATATTTTCATACGACAAAAGTACCCCCGACATTTTTGTTTTATACTTTAATTTAAGTGCTAGAAAATTATCATCACACAAATAAGATGTTCAAGATTGTCATTTTACAGAATGACAGAGAAGATACTTTGAGGAGACAGAGTAAGTGATTTTTAGAAAATGTTGTCACTGTTCTTTCTTGAAGCTTACTGATAACCAATCTAGACCACACGTCTTGGTTAGGGATGGCAAAAATTTTTATTTATTTTAAGTAAATTTATTTTTCAAAAAATATTACTATCTAAAAAAAATTCAGGGATTCAGGTCCCCATGGGCCGTTGAGGATCGGGGATGGAGGACAAATTTTATCCTCGACGAGGATCAGAGACTGGAATGGGGATTAATTTCAGAATCGGAGGAGGGGGATATGATCCTCACCCCATTGCCATTCCTGGTCTTGGTTTTTTGGTGTCAGAAAGAGAACAGTTTGGAGGCTAATGGGCCAGAGGCTTGGGTCAAGTTGGTGTTTGTGTGAGTTTGCCCTTGCTAGTAGCCAATCTATGGGCTGTAGATGGGCCTAATAGACATGGTCCTACCTGAGGCCATTTGTATTTATAAAGCCAAACTTGACTGCCAGTTCATATTGGGTTTAACAAACACCTGTTTCTACCCTAACCTGGCCCAAGGTGTTAAGTGGAAAAGTGGGGGGGAGATAGAAAAATAAGGGGTGTTTCAAGAAATATAGAATTGATATTTTTGCCGAGATGTGTTTTTAGAGTTCACCTCGGCGTCCTGTGTCCACAGCGCATCCCAACTGTGTATCGAAAACATCTCTCAATGAACAAATACGGGAGATATTTTCAATACATGCTAAGATGTGCATGTGGGGCGCCGATGTGGTCTCGTGTTTTTAGGTAGGGTTCGGCACTTCGACTATGATATAGAAAAGATATGATATGAGAAAAATGACTGACTAATAAACTGAAATCACAAACATGGTAGCAAATAATACCTTATTTATCAAAAATTCATGGAAGGGTTTTGATTGGTCAAAACTCATTCCATATCATATCTTTTTCTGCATCATATATTTTCCCCTTTAGAGGTATAAACATCCTCTCAACCCAGAACGTTTCAATAACCTTGTCTGCAAATATGTCAAGCCCAAATGCCCATTCATACCCTAAATCAAATGATCCCCAAAATCTACAAATATGTCAAGCCCATATGTCCATTCATATGCTAAATCGATATAATGATCCCCAAAATCTGTTTGGTTTGAAAGAAAAGGTGGGGGAAGGAAGGGAAAGGCAGGGAAACATCTTTTCTTTCAAACCAAAAACAGTCTAAATTAACCCTAGTCCAAATCTTGTTGGGCCAGGAGACAATGCTAACTATCACCTGTCCTATCAAGTTCCTCCTTAAATGTATCTTGGCCACATTCAATTAGTTGGAATTATACCTCTAAATCTAGAGTTCATTTATGATGCATTTATTAATATTGGTTGCACATTAAATCCATATGTCAATCAAGTCTACTTTTCATTGATTCACATTTAACAACGCATCTTTATCATCAGTTTCAACCAACTATTGTACAACAAATGCATTATAGATTTTACCCTCCATCTATTTAGAATTTAAAACAGAAAATAATGATGATGTTAATATTTAGCTTGTATATAATTATTTTGTTCTTTGAACAAACACTAGGGATAATTAGACTGTACCCCCTCTCAGAAATCTGAATTTACAGCCACCTAATCTACTATTAGCCCCCTTTATAAACCACATCCTACCCATGAATTTGACATCAATCCACGGCCAGGATTCAGTCCACCCCTAAAAATCTTAACTCCACCCTAGGAGTGGACTGAACGGTTAAAACCCCTAAACACTGTCATAACACAAGAGCTGCCACAAAATATTTATTTGCTCCAAAATGTTAAGAAATTTTGTTATTATATTTATTTGCACCATACATATTTGCTTTGTACTCTTCCCGAACAGAGCCTTGGATGAAGTTGAGATGTTAATCAATTTAAATACTATCATCATCATCTAAGCTTTATCCCAATTATATGGGATTAGTAACATGAATCCTGCATGCAATTTTGTTCTATTTAATAGGATTTTTTAAAAGGGCAGCCAGTCCAATGCAGCAGACTCCTGCCAAATATAATTCTGATTAAGGACAGATGCACGTGACCTTACCCCTGCACATAGAGAGAGTCTGAACCCTGGTCAACCAGGTCGCAATGGAGCAACCCAACTGTTGCATCAAGGCCCACCCTGGTTTAATAGTATTCTTTATAGATCCTACTTCATCCAAGGTTCAAAATATCGATAAATTTAATATGCCGGTAGAGGCGTATCGAACAGTATCGGTAGTTTTATTTTTAGTTTTTTTTTTTTCAAATTCRGTTTAGATGGGCTGGTTTAAGGTCCGTCCACCATTTGAACCGGTCAAAATCCCGATACACCCTCTGTAGGGACTATCGATAAACTCCCGATACAATACGTATCAATACTTTGAACCTTGACTTCATCTACTTGCAATATATTACCTTTTCAAACAAGAATAATTATATATTTAGTTTGTGGCTTGTGACCCATTTAGATGGTTGAATCAGTGACCCATCACATGCAAATAAAACCAGGCCAATCTCTAATCCAATTTCTAAAACGTTGCTTAATATAAATGRAATTAGCTGAATGTGATAGCCTGCTGAATAGCTATTGCATTTAGCTGCTTAATATAGAAAATAGACACAATAACAACAGACACTATGTGGGCTTAATTAAGCTGAAGGGCCACGGTATAAATAAAAAATAAAATTTAAAAGATGAATTTATATCAATTTAATCATAACCATTATCATCCAAGCCTATTTTTTTATAGAACCAGAAGGTTTTACACAGAACGGGGGTAGTATGTTCCCAAAAATCAACATAGCAAATAGCAATTAAACCCCTAATTAAGAATAAAAGTATTGCAGACTTTATTAGAATGCGCATGATTAACAAACCAATCTGTAGTCATATTCCTCTTTCTAAAGACATAACGGTAATCCACCATTCCACTAAATCTCTCAAACAGCACCCTACAGCCTTATTTAGGCCAGYTACATGAATCCTGTTTCATGACTCAATTTATTTAATGTCATTCGATCAGAATCTACTTAAATATTATATGGAAAGTATAGATTTGYCCAATGCAGATTTCTAATTTATACTGTAAGAATATAAACATTCAAATGGACCGATACCTATATTCTATATATCCATACCCGCATGTGAATTAACATCAATTCCAAACTGATACTATCCGTGCATTAAAACTATAAATTTTGACACTGGAGTTATCGGTCATTCTCCCAATATTATATGCTTTATGGAACTAAAAATCAAAATGCCAAAGGAAATAATTGGGTGCGATACTCATGCATGGAATTTCAGTGTCGAAGTCATTTCTTTATCCCCCGACCCTCAAGTAGACCTACTGCATGGGAGTGCGTTCCAATAACTACCTCGGTAAAGCTGGATTTGCATAGATTAGGGAATGGGTTAATGAACAACTGGACTATACATAAAGAAGCTTTTAGGTGGCCCTGAGCTAACTTCCATTCTTTTGTTTTTTCTTTTTCTTTTTTTTATCATACAAAATATTCAACATCCAAGTGTAACCCAAAAAGACATGAAGATATTAGCTGAACTCGTCGCCGTATTTCGGGCTGTGAGACCAATCGTAATGCCCCACGCCAGCCATAAAATGAATATGGCCCATGACTGATGGTTGGAGTGAGGCATTATGATCGGTCCCACAGCCCAAAACACAGCTATTAAATTCAATTAATCCACATAAAAAACCAGTATTTTCAATCCATCATTGATCCGTTTGGCGCTGTTTGGATTGTTGACTCTTTGATTTACCTCTAACCTGCCTGTTAGACATGTGGTTTTTTAATTCAAATAAGTGGACTGAATATGACCCATGTTTAAGTTAATATGGGCTTCCATGGGCCAAGGCCCAAATCTACATAAATATGACCCATGGCTTAATAATCCAAATGTACCAAATCCAATTAGACCCATGTTTTATTATAATTAGGTGGTCCCCAGTGGCAAGACTATTTATTCGCACATAATGGAGCATGCTTGGGAATTTACCCTAACCCTACACTCCATTTACATGGGATTGATTAATAATGTGGGCTGAAGTGGTCTCTTTTCCTTGATCACATTTACAAAAGCTTACTCACTCACACCAATACTTGAAAATTGCAAGCAATCACAAGCTCTTATAAGTCTTAACTCTACTTCAACATTAACAGAGAAGAATGAAGGAAAGAAGCTTCTTAGTCCTCTACTTCGCATTTACATTTAAACTCTCCCAAGAAGATCAAGCTACTACAAAAGGTCTTTCTTAGAAAAGCATTATTATAACTGATCAAGCGCAAAGCTTAGAGTGAAGAAATCTACATCAATTTTTCTTTCAAAAAGCACCAAAGTCGAAGAAACTTACATCAACATTTTAAGAAATACGATAAAACACACCAATGACCCTCATCTTTACCGAATTTGATTGTTAATCGGAGGTTGCTTATGCCATCGATCAAGTAGAATCAAAAGAAAATTCAAATTCCTTGTATTTTTCTTTATTACAAATTCCTTGTATTTTTCTTTATTACAAATTCCTAGTATAATTTTTCTCCATATTTTATGTTAATTAAATGCACAAAATTTTCCATGTAATAATTTAACTTCGGATCAAGTCCAAATCTACTCAAAACAAAAAACTGTTCCAACATGATCTGTATACGTAGTGGATTCCTGTCTTGTGGTGATCTATGTAGACAAATCATATGAAAAGCTTGTTGGAATAGTTTTTGTTGTGAGTAGATCTCAGCTCCTTGTGACCACCTCTTTACTACCATATTACAAACAACAATTTACTTAGTCAACAACCCGCTAACGTAGCCCAACCCTCATACAAATTGGGGTTAATGGACCAGATTACCTACCCATGCCCAGCCCAACCCCCAACCTAGCTATAACCAAGCCTGGGTCCAAGAGTGGTTAGAAGGTCGAGATAATGACAAATCTTGCTTGGCCAACTTATGAGCCACCCTATTGTATGCCCTATGCACAAAAGGCACTGAATAGTGTGAGAACTGAGATAACATGTGTTTCTTTGCAATTAGCAAGAGTAGTATTGATCCGTCGAGAAGGTAAAATAGGGGATGTTGGGTTTTGTTGGCATTTATTGAAAAAATGCCGCCATATCAACACTATATAAGCGTTGGCATTTATTACAGATGAAACAAAATGAAACAATTGTTTGGTTTCACTATTTATCAAATAAATGGTAGAAAACTGAAACATTTTGATTTTTGTGTGCATGAGGCATTTGGGGAAACGCCAAATTCTTCTTTCCCCCAATGCCCCTGTGTTTATTGAAACAAAATGCTGATGTGACACACTTTAATAGGTATTAATCTGAGATGAAAATTAAAAAACGTTTAAAGTAAAATTCAACCAAACAACAAAAACAGAAAATGTTTAAAATGAAAAACTATAAATAAACGCCCTATCCATAGACACCCACATAACTAAAGAACATAAGTAGTCACCTCCAACAAAGAGTTTATAACAACCTTAGCATCTCCCTCGAAATTCAACTTCAACTGTGCCTCACATTCTAAGTTGGAGAGCATAAAGATGTATTTAAGGATCTGGCCCTGATAAAGCTCCCCCTATGTTCTCGAATTACCACACCTGCACCAGCATGAGTAAAAGACACAGCTCCATTACCACCTTGCATCTTGCATTCCATATAATTACAGTACAATGAGCAACCATCAAGATGGAATCTTTTGATAAGGGATTCCAATCTGAGTGAGTATGACTCTCAAGTTTAATGGAAAGCCAAAACCAAAATGTGCTGAACAATTGGGCATTGAAAAAGAAAGTGCAAGAAGTTTCCTCGCCATGATTGCAAATGCTATAGGTGCTATCAATCTGCACATGTTTTTTGACTCGCTCTATCTACTTTGACTGTTACACAATTATTAATACACTTTCATAAAATTGCCTCCAACTATAATCTTCAAAAGCTACAAACTATAGAGATTTGGGGATGGTCGGCTACAATCAATTTGCAAGCTGAAAGAGGTTGAGAACTTCCCATGAGGCATTAATGTCCAGATAATGAAACGGTTTGGGCCATGGTTAGCAACACACAACACTTATAGCAGTTGATTTATTTTCAATTTCTAAGGGTTTGTCATCAAAGTTATATATTCAAATGAAGTTAATTGTCATAATAATGATCCATATAGCAGCAATGTGACCCAAATTAGGCTTATTAGAAAGATATGGCAATAACAAAATACTAAAGTTTTCTAAACTCAGTAGCTTGTCTATACGTTTTGGATTTTACAATAATAAAGTAGAATGCATATCAGAATTTAAGATGAATATTATTATTTAAATAATGATCATACTGTTTGAACTAATCTTTAAACATTAATTAATAAATCATTATAATTTTGTCATACTGCTGAAAGAAATGAAACAAACATTAGCATAGGATCATCACATACAAGCTCAGTTCTGCTATTCATAAAGACACTACCCACACATACCCACAAGACATTACAATCATACATGAACATCTCCCCATGAATGACAGCTGAGATGTTCTAGATGTGCAACTAAARTGTCTTGTGGGTAGTAGATCACACTCATTCCAAGCTATCTAGCTTCTTGTTAAAATCTCTATCTGGTTCTAGCAAAGACCTAGGATTGATTTTCCTAATTGTGATGAGTTCCAAAAACCCCAAACCTATTTTTGAAAAGGCATGTACTCTCGAAACAGATATAGAAAACATATTTTTGGTGCTGTAATGTAATTTTTATTTTCAAAACTTAAACAAGAAATGTCTTCTCCAATTTGTGGTTTCGAAAACAGGTTTCCTTTGATAATTCGATATTCTAATGCTTGCCTTGATCAAGGTTTTAAAAACCAACCTAGGAACATGACCACTTTGATGACTACGGTTTTTGGGTCATCAGTTTGACCATCCAACTCGAATACATACACACACGCACACATACATACATACATACATACATACATACATACATACATACATACATACATACATATATATATGTGTGTGTGTGTGTGTATTCTTTTATGAGAAAAGATAGAGGTAGATAGCTGTTGGTTGAGAAAACAAGAAAGAAAGGAAAGAAAAAAAGGAAAGGAAAAAAGTAAATAAAGAAATAAATGAAGGAAGAGGAGGTGATGTTCACCAATGATGGTGATAGCAATGGCCAAGGTGGTGACAATGTATGTGTTTGGTCCCATTTATGTTTATTGAATAAACGTTTCTACTTTATTTGCTGGTAAAACCGAGAAATGCAATAATTACAACCGTTTATAACAACTGGGTGCCACTAGGTGCCATTTCGGCGTAATAGTGAATAAACGCCTGGCCGTTTGTGGAAGCTTCAAAAAGTAACTTCTACCAACAGCTGGCATGCACGTAAACCAAAGTTCACTTTTTACATTTTCAATATATGCAGAAGAAAAAGAGAGAGAAAATGCTAAGATGACACTTATGTGGCACCATCAATAAACGTTTACTGAATAAACATAAACCATACCAAACATCACCAATGTTTCTCCCCAGCCATTTCCGCTTCTATCTTTCTCTGATTTGAGATCTAGTCTCTCTCTCTCTCTTTGATCTCGGTGATCTCAAATCTGAGATCTTGTCTCAATCCCTCTCCCATCTCTTAATCTCTTCTTTTTTCTATTAATAATCTTTCTTAAAAAAATTAAATATTTTTTTATTAAACTGCAAAGCGTTGCCTGAATTGAATAGTTTAATAGTTCAACCTTTCAGGTCAGTGGTTGTCCAGCCAATTCAACGTTTTCTTCTTTCAAAAAGTTAAACATGACTCACATCCAAAACAATGGCCTTGAGTCACATCCAAAAGACCACCCCAATACTTTGCTCCATTTATCCTCCACTATCTCTCCGCTCTCCATCTAATTGCGGATTGGTATGATTAATAGAAGCTTTACCTAGAATTGGTAAAGGGTATATAGAACATATTTTTTTATTAATTTTTTGACTTGAGAAATAATTAGGATTTTCTTTCTGAATCAAACTTAAACTTTTTACATTATTTTGAAAGAAAACACATTTTTAATAATATGTATTTTCATTTTTAATTGTGTAAAGTT
This sequence comes from Nelumbo nucifera, assembly GCF_000365185.1. The sequence goes on from NW_010729131.1 coordinate 785,937, forward strand.
AAACCTAATTAATTTCCTAAAGTAAATAAAATTCAAATACCGAGTTCATAAATAAAACATTGACTTCTACTACAACCCTAACACATGGCTTCTTGCATTATCAAATCTTGAGATTATGCACAAATCAAACAAGGATGGAACACAACTGTGGGAACCAACAATGTATTATATCCTATAATTTGCAATCATACATTAATATATAAGGATTGGCTTACAACCTAATGGCTTAAATCTTTTAAATATTTGCGAGCTTTGGTTATAAATTGAGTTGCTCGAGAATTTGTAGTTTCATTTGTATCATGTTATTTCGTTTTTTTTTTTTTATTTTGCATAATTCAGTGGTTCCTATTTTACATAAACCAACCTATTTTACATAATTCAGTGGTTCCTATTTTGGAAACTGTTGGTTGTATCATTTAAGACTTTGCTTATTGGATTTAATTGCTTTTGGCTGTGTTTGGAATCAGTGTAAAAATACATTGGTGATGTTTTACACTGAATCAGAAAATGACCGTTGCTTTTTTGAAAATAATGATGGGTGGAAGAGTGTAAAGTTTTACATCAATAAAATTGATGTAGTTTTTACATCGATTATCGATGTAAAACTTTAGAGTTGATGTAAAACTACACTCCATTCAAACACACACAAAACTACTCCATTCAAACACAAACAAAACTAAACAAGAGAATAGTTTTACGTTGATAATAATTACACCCTCTTTTCAAACGCATACAAAATTGAACCAATATAAAATTTACATCGATTCTTGATTTACTTGACATCCAAATGCAGCCTTAGTAAAAATGACATTACACATATAAATGGACCTTTTTTTAGCCTTCTTTTCTAAACAGGATACAACTGAACACCAATAAATATCTTGAGTCTAAAGATTCCTGTTTTTATTATGAATGAACTTCGTACCTATATATTCCAGATGGAGACTAGAAGTTGTAGGCTAGCTTGTGACTCACTACTTGGTCAAAGAACTTTGTCCATTTTCCTTGCCAACTTTACTTTCCCCACAGTTATAACGACAACCATGCCGCCTGGGCTTGTTTGGGTTATCTGGATCAGAATCACTGGACTCCATGAAAAGAGCCCTTAGGCACCTTCTTCTAACCACAGGCTGAGGAGCTGTGTTCAAATTGGCCTTGTCTTCCTCCAAATGTGCTGCTCCTGTATTCAAGTTGATAGCATCCATTGCTTTCTGAGAGACAACTAAGTGAGCTCCTGGGCTCCTTTCACTGAAGCAACTGTCCAAAAGAAGTGAATTGTTGATGCTCTGTGTATTGCTGTTAATGAACATTGCAGGTGATCTGCCTTCTGTCTTTGAATCATCCAAATTGCTTGCTTCAGCACTTCCCTCATCCTCGGTGGTTCCTTCCACTTGGTGGCCTTCCTGATTAAGCTTGTAGCTCCTGTGTATATGAATTGACTCTTCTCTTTTAGCTGACTCAGTACCTATGTGCATGGCTGCTCCTCTATTTTCACCAGCCAGGGTTATGACAGCCACTTTGTTCTCATCTATGGGCTCCTTGGGATTCCCCACTTCCAATCCCTTGATTTCTTTGTCCAAGGGGGGTTGTTGTTCATGGTGAGATACTGTAAAACTTGGGGGGAGTTGTTCTTTGCTCTCCCTTCCTTTGGAGCCTGTCACTGTTGTCTTCTTTCCATCCAGAAATATTTGCTTGTTAAGTTGCATGTGTTCTGTTTGAGATGCTATACCTGATTGCTCCTTCATCTTTGTCATTGATCCTGATGCCTTATTGCGACGAACTTCAGTGATTGTGCGTTCTGCTGGCTCCTGATGACTAGTAGCCAAGCCTTTCAGCTTCTCTTGTTTCCTTGTCTCTGGTATTGGTTTATGCTTCTCTCCTTCCATCTTTTCTGATCTTGGAGGCTGAGTAAGTGTAGAAGTAACCACTGAAGACCCTGATTTTGGTTTAGGAGGGGTTTTTGCCTGAGAGGTCTGATATGTTGATGGAGATTGAGGTTGTGAAGGAAGGGATTGCCTTGTTGTAGATGGAGATGGGTTTTGTGAGGATGTTCTGGTCAATGGTTTAGAGAGGGTGCGAGATGGTGATTGGGGCTGCGAGCCTATCCGTGGGCGGGTTGTGTAAGATGGTGATGGGGCCTTAGATGGAGGGGCTAAGTGAGATGGTGATGGGGATTGAGACTCAGACCTTGGTGGAGGCCTAGGGGTTGGCAATGGTGGCTGAACTGGAGGTTGGGGAGGAGCTGATGCTTTGTTTGCTGATGATAACCTGAAGCGTAATTTCTTCCTGCTGGGCTGTTCTGCCATGTTTCGGTTGGATGATTCTGATGAACTGTGGTGATTAGTGGTCTGACAAAAATGGGATTTTAGTGTAGGCATATAGGCTTGGATCTGATACCTTAGATTTTTCTGGGGCTTGAGTTTGGCATCTTTCTGCTTTTCACCAAACCAATATTTGTATCTTTTCATCAATAAGCTTGTTCTTCTCAGTTCCTTAGCATCCTGGTTTAGTATCTTCTTTAATTGATTCTTTATTGATTAATTTTCCTCTAAGGTCAGTAATCCTTTTTTGGGTAAAGAAGCAACCTTTTAGACATCTTACCTTTCTGACAAGAAGCCTAAAACCTTCTACCTTAAGCTTTGAGTCCATCACACATTCACGCTAGTTGATAATCACTATAAACTTTTACAGGGATGATAAATTGCATTATGTATAGGCCTTATTGCATTACTTAGCTACCTGTGTTCTAACTTGTTGACAAGTTTGGGAATTGGGATGACTAATGAACGCACAAGAGTGTTTTAATTGCTTCCTTGGTGGGTGATCTTCTTTCCATCAGAACCGCTTGTTCAATTTCCTAGTGACATTAATCAAGAATTTTTTCAGTCTCATTTTTGTACCCAATTAAGTATGCTTTATCTTTATAGAAAGCATTAAGGCCATGTTTGGGAGTGCTTAAGTTAAAAATAAGTGCTTAAAAGCAAGTACTTATTAGAATAATCATTTATTTGCATTTGGCATCCAACTTTTTCAAGTGCTTATTTTTTTAAAATAAACACTTATTTTATATTGGGTGTTTAGTAGTCTTTTTCTCTAATAAGCACTTAAATAAGCATTTGTGACTATTTTGTCATTTCATTTTCTTTTAAATTTCCAAAATATACCCTTTGAAAGTATTTTTATAAAAGTAATTTTATGAAAGCACTTTTAAGAAAGTATCCTTACGAAAGCACTTTTAAAAAAGTACTTTTATAAAGTGCTTTCACAAAAGTACTTTCACAAAAGTGCTTTCACGAAAGTGCTTTTGTAAAAATACTTTCATAAAAGTGCTTTCATAAAAGTACTTTCATAAAAGTACTTTCTTAAAAGTTCTTTCATAAAAGTACTTTCTTAAAAGTGCTTTTGTAAAAGTAATTTTGTAAAAGTTCTTTTATAAAAGTAATTTCATAAAAGTACTTTTATAAAAGTAATTTCATAAAAGTACTTTTATAAAAGTGCTTTTGTAGAAGTACTTTTATAAAAGTGCTTTTGTAGAAGTGCTTTTATAAAAAGTATTTTTATAAAATTCAACTAGGGATAATTTTATAAGTGGTATTTTAAAATTCAACTAGGGATAATTTTGGAAGAAAAAGATTGAATAAGTGCTTCTCGTATAAGCACTTAAAAAAACTAGAAATTTGGGCTTAAAAAATAAGCACTTATTTTGGGCTTATTTCCCAAATACCAATAAATGCTTAATGGCCCAAATAAGCACTTATTTTGAACAAGCACTTATTTTTAAACACTCCCAAACATGGCCTAAGAAACATTAATTCAGTCAATAAAAAATGATTGAAAAATCTAAAACACAATTTATGAAAGTGGTTGGTTCTATGTAAGCCCCAGGAGAACTATATGATCGAGGATTGATAGAAGAGAGAGAATGTATGGAAGATCAGAGCTAAAAATCTTGATGAGTAGGTTATGTATTGATGCAACAATTTTCCTATCTTCCATCTTGTGGCGCAAGGTCAGCAATTCATTTGATGACATGGTATAATGCAGCGCCGACGAGATGGGACCATCTAATTGCAATTACTGACTCTCCTGTTTTGGTCCCCACCAAGTCCCTTAGGCTGTGTTTGGATGCATTACAAATAAATTTGTACTGATGCAAAATTATGACAATGCAAATGATTTGAGTGTAAATTCTGACCTATTTTTGTTTTAAATTTGAGCTTATTTTGTTTGATTGCACTACAAATGAAGTAAATTAACACATGAAACAGAATAAAGTAAAACACAAAACAAAATTAAATGAGAATTAACATTTTTTCTTTGTACTAGTGCAAATAAAATTGTACTTCAACAAAACGCAGCCTTAGGCTCGGTTTGCAGTTTGGAAAGAGTGCAAATACAAATATGTACAATGAAAATATATACAAAATATAAGGTTTTTCACTCTACATATTTGTATTTGTACTCCATCCAAACTGAGCCTTAGTTTGGCAAGAGTACAAATACAAATATGTACGATGCTTTTGTATTTTGCACTGTATATATTTGTATTTGCACTCTTTTCAAACAGAGCCTGAGATTGTGTTTTGTTTCATAGAAAATAAGAGAGAAATAGAAAGTTAAGGGAAACTTTTGGGATCATTTACTGAAACACACCCTATAGCTTACAACCAATTTACTTAATTGACCTTCCACCAGATAGAAGTGGAAAAGGGCAGTTATGACCTTAACGTCCATTTGAACAATTTATTTTATACTTTTGATTATAGTGATGATAGCAATTTTTGATAATAATGTTTTCAATTTAGGCACGTCTCTAAAATGGTGGCAATTTTTAATAATAATGATGATGGTAAATAATATGTTTTCAATTTGTTTTACAATTTATTTTATATTTATATGTACACAAAAATTATTCTTATTGTTCACATTTATTTCTGTTTAATATAATGAATATACCATATTAGAGATGTGCTTAAATGTTTTTTACAAAATTTTTGTTTTTTTTATATTTTGTGTGTTCTTATTTTTTAATTTTTATTATTTGACCCACAAAATTGAATTGTTGATTCACTACCAAATAGAAAAAAAAAACTCTATTTTTGGTCAGTTTTAAATTTGTATTTTTTTAATTTCCATTATAAAAAAAAACAATTCTCTTTTTCACACTTGTTTTTATTTAATATGGTTAACATAAAATATTAGAGATATGCCCAAATGTTGTCTACATAATTTATATTTTTTATTTTATTTTTTAAATTTTTATTATTTAATTCTGACATCATGGGTTGACATATTTTCTTGAAAGGTTGAATTATTGATCTACCAAAAAACATGAAAATAATTTCACTTTTGGATTAGTTTTGAATTTTTTGATTTCCAACATCAATAAAAACAATTCCTGTTTATCGTGTTTAATTTTAAATTTAATCTAGAATGTTAGAGATTTGCTCAACTGTTTTCGAAGGATATTCTTTATTTTTCATCTTTTTTGTATTTTTATCCTTTTTCTAAATTTTATTCTTTACTTATGAGATCAATGGTTGACACTTATGACCCAAAAGGTTGAATTGTTGAACTACTCCCTAAAAAATAATTTCATTTTTGGGTTAGTTTTAAATTTTACATTTTATTTCCAACATCAATAAAAATAACTATTATTTTGATAAAAATAACTATTATTTTAAAAATCCTTATATATATATATATACATATACATATAGATAACATTATTTTAAAAGGCTTAAACCTTGAGGCATGAGGCATACACCTTAAGGCGAGTCACACAAATTTTGCCTCAAAGCTTAAGCCTCACAACTTTAATTTAAGGCTTAAGACTTTGTCAGAATGAGGTGTAAGCCTCAAGCCTCAAGGCACAAAGCGTAGCTTGAGGCATGAAAAGGTGTAAGCCTCAAGTATGAATGATTATTTAATGATTTAATGCACAAAATATGCATTTTTATAAGTTAAACATATAGAAAAATTAAACATTTCAATAATTATAAAACAAATAAAAAAGTAAAATGGGAAAAACCAATGTGGCAAATCAACTAATGAGAGCAAGTTTCATTATTACACAATGGACAAGAAAACCTCCCTTTGGTAGTCCAACCTGATAAATTACCACATGCAGAAAAGTCATTTATTGTCCCTAAATAAGTAGCATGAAGTTAAAAGTTCTGTTTGGTAGATGCATCATATGTTTCCAGACCATCCTCCTATAATTCCTTGAGTTCAATGATAAGGACTTGTGAGTAAAACATCTATATCATTTTCAAGAGCATTTGAACCAAAAATAATCAATGACAAAGAATATAGGTTTGTTTCATACAAATTCATGGGGAAAATTATATGCAATCAAAACCACGAGCCATGTATTGTACATGACATTAAGTGTGTTGAACAGATAAATACCATGACTTACCAAACAAAGTCCAACATTTCAATATTCGGTAGAGAAGTTTGGTTACTTAGCATCAAAGTCCTCCTAGTAGGAAAGCCAGCAAGGTATCTCATAAAACCATCCTTATCTATTGATTTTCATGCCAAGTCATAAGAGATGAAGCGTGATTTGACATGAAAATACACTACAACTTTCATTTTAAAGGTAAATGGCAGAAGACCTTCACAATAATCTTTCTCTTCTTTGTACCAAATGCCCCATTAGTATTGTTCTCATGGTTGTCATTGGTTTCCATCTTGAAGCACCACATACGGAACAAATACCATTATTAGCATGTTCATTCCAAAACAGCATATAATCATTTGGATATGCATATCTTTTCCTACCTAAGTCCTAGGTTTTCTATGATCTTTTTAGTTTCATAGAATGAACTTGGTACTTGAGTACCATCTAGGAGCACCACTTTAAACAATCCATGCAACTCAATAAAAGAGTTGTTACTTAACCCAGACAAACACTTCCTATGAAATAGCCTCATAATGAAGAAAAGTTTTAGAATCCTGTACACTCTAGTGTAAAAGGATAAACTTATATAATATTAAAGTATCACTATTGACTAGTGATAGTGACAAGACTAGGGGTTCGGTGGATATCTATCTAGTAGCACCTGCTAAAAAGGACCATGGACTCTCCCTACAGAAGCCTATCTTAGATGCTTGTGAGCTCTAGGAAGCTCATGGCCGGCTCAAAGAGATGGAGTTGCCACCTATTTTTTAGAGGAAATGAACCCTCATTTTTAGATTTATAAAACTCGATTTAAGTCTTTGATAGCGACTCCGTACTCTATGGAAAAGGCACACAACCGAGAGATTTTGGGTCCCAAGGATTGGGAGGGGGAAGGTATTATGCACCCCTCTCTCAAAGCTACTATAGTAGCCCAATACGTGAGTTGTTCAGGCTCAATTTCTAGTGAAGCACGAATTAACATGATTGTTCAAAACTCCTGAAACCTAGCGAAAATGTTCCCAACTTTGCCTATAATTGATTTGAGGTGATGTTATCGGGTCTTAGGTATTGGTTTCCCTAAGACCCTTGCCTCTCTACCTCTTTCTCTCAATCTAAAAGAAGTTGGGAATGCAAGTTTTCCATGATTTTAGAATTTTAAGCAATCTGAAACTAAACTAAAAGTAGAGAGATGATAGAATAAAAGGCTTACCTCTCGTGTACAACCTTGAAACAAACTTTCCTACAACAAAAAGGACTTCAAATGAAACTTGAGCAAGGCATAGAGCTGGACTGAGCATATCTAGTGTTAATTTTGGAAAACAGGGGATGAGGCTTAAGCTTGGATTCAAGGATTTCGAGATTTTAAGTAGAATGGGTGTATCATAAAAGTTGGGAAACTGCCCCTCCTCAACCTCGAGCTAGGCTTATAGAGGAAAAGGGAGGTAGATGGGTCTGAAACTCATCGAGCTACAGTGTGTAGGTGCATAGTGATCACTCAGTCCCTCAGAGTACAACAAACACTGGATTGATACCATACGAATGCTTGTGGTCAACCTATAGCGCATCGCAAGTCTGTGATGAACTCACAGCGCACTGTAGATCTGCGATGAACCCACGGTCCACTACACACCCTCGATGAACTTATTCTTGGCACAAGCCTAAAGTAAACTCAGGTTGAACCTGTGATAAGGCTCACACGCACCTGACCCCACGATAAACCCTCAATCGTAATAGGACCCCAGTTCGCTATGAACCGGGCATGGATATTACCTGTACGCACAACTTTAAAGTGATGAACATGACAAGGGGCCACATGGGTCTAATAAGAAGTCGTCCATTGAATGGTGACATGGGTCTAATAAGAAGGCACAAAAGGTAGTAGCACATGTGGGTTATGAGGGTCTCCGAGGGAAAGGAAAGTCAATCTTGGGTAAGATTCCCATAGGGACACGTGGCGAAACCCCAACAATGCTCCTTAATGATTGATTGCAAATCTAATATTCTCCTTCCTAACAGAGAATATACGCTTTTGACTCCTTCCTTTTAGGATCTTGGGGTCATTCCCTATAAATAGGGAATCCCCCTCATAACGAGATTCATTCGACTCTTAGTTAACCCTATCATCAGATTCCCTACTCAACCGTCTCCCCACTCCCTTCACCCTTGCCTCTTAGTTGGTTCCCTACTCCTGGCTTTCCTCTATCTTTCAAGGAGACCGCTCCCCTAGCCTGCCTACATCTTGCTTACATTAGAATCTCTGGTTTCATCCTTGATCGCGGAAGATGGTTGCTTGTAGGATCAACCTTACACCAATCCCTGAGAAGCATAATAATGCCCCAGAGGATGCTAACCCAGAAGAAGGAAACCAATATGAGACAGAGACTGCCAACCAAGCCGATATTGAAGTCCTCTAAAACAAGGTATATGAGTTCGAAGCCCATTTTGAGGCTCAGTTCGAGAAAATTGAGCATATGCAAGATGAAACAAAGACCGCCGTACAAAACCTTCTCCAATGGATGAGTCAAGCCAACCAATCCCCTTTCACTCCATACGCCACTCCAACTAGCAGCCCCGCCAGCCATTATGCCTCCAAACCAATCCCCGTTGCACCAGAACGACCCATCAAAGCTAATCCCGCAYCGATGCAAATAGGACATCATTCCACTAGCCAACCCAAAATTCCACATCAAACTGATCCAATGGCAAAGGCTCCACTCAGTCGGGACGAACTAAGGGAATATGTTTAAGGGCTGGTAGTGGAAAGCCACAACCGAGCCTAAGACTCTATCGTCCTACAAAAACCCTACTCTAACAGAATCCTGTACAAGTCCTATCCCATTGGATACGCTCCTCCCTAGCAGTGGCCCCAATAYGACGGACAGAGGGGAAGCCCGCAAGAGCACATCAGTAAGTTCGAAGATGCTCTAGGGTCTTTTGCCCTCGATGGTGTCCTGAAAGTTCGCAAGTTCTTGAAGTCTTTAATGGGACCGGTGTATGCATGGTTCGCCAACCTTACCGCCGGAAGCATAGACTTGTGGGCCGAACTGGCCAAAAGGTTTTTATCCAAATGGTTCACTCTGGAGAGGAAACTGACATGGCCGACCTAAGGAACACGGAACAACGTCTGGGAGAAGACCTCTTGACTTATGCCATGAGGTTTTAGAAGTTAACCCACTTAGTTTTTGACGAACATGCCACGGAGAAAGGGTTTGTCGAATAATGTATCCAAGGAATGCAAGTTGCCAATAGAATAGGCATCGAGAACATTGAAGTGGAGACGTTTAGCCAACTGTGGCAGTATGTGGAGAGGACAATGTGCACGGTTAAAAGCACCACAACCTAGTTCGTATCGATACCGGGACTATTTGGGAGAAACGAGGCCTATGCTGTTGACTGTAGGCCCCATAACAACTCAGGGCCCAAGCTAGGGCCTCATTACCAAAACAACAAACAGAACAGAAGGAACAATCTGCTAGTCCCTCCTCCTTTTCCCTACACTAAGGAGGAAGTTAATAATGAATAAGTTGGTCGAGGATAGAGTGATCAGCCTAGGAGTAGACCCAAAGAAAGACAGGCACAGGGGGCGGTGGTGCAATTACCACCAATCTCCGCACCATGACCTGATGGATTGCTTCTCGTTGAGGAGGCTCTGCCAGTCCCTCCTCCTTTTCCCTGCAATATGGAGGAAGTTATAATAACAATGCATAATCTAGTTGAGGAGAGAGTGATTAGCCTACTTCTGCCACTAGCAGGAGTAGACCCAGAGAAAGACAGGCATAGGGGGCAGTGGTGCAATTACCACCAATCTCCGCACCATAACCTGATGGATTGCTTCTCGTTGAGGAGGCTATTCACGCAAAAAGTAAAACTAGACAAATTCATAAAAGGGAACCCCATACAGGTGGAGACCGATCCTCTCCTAGCCCATGCCCAAGGAGGAAGCATCAATGTAGTAGGAGCACTGAGCTACTATCAACTCGGTATTCTAATAGAAAAATTAGAGCAAAGCCTAGAGTTCCAACACTTCTTCAGCAAGCAAGGGGCAATCATGTCAACAAGAAAGCTAGCCATCAGGGCCTTAGTGGAAGTGTTCAGGAGAACTTTGGAGCCTTGCCGTCTTGGTCACACCAATGTAGAATTTACATCAGAGGACATGCTAGCCACAGGCCCCCACCACAATCAATCCTTATACATTACAGCAAGAGTGGGGGGCTTCAAAATGAGGTCTATGGTCGACCCCGGGAGTTCTGTCTATTGAGATGACTCTATCCATACACTAAAGTTAATGAATATACAACTAGAGACGATCAGAGGTCTGCCTATTGAGGTGACTGATTTTAAAGGGAACACGTCTCTAATGGAGGGCTCCATCAAGCTGCAAGTAGCGATCAGACCATTCTCTATCAAACAAGAGTTCCAGGTCATCTCGAAGAGGACCACCTACCATATCCTCTTGGGTAGACCTTTGATACATAGCCTGGCCTTGGTCCCACCAATGTACCACTAGTGCATAAAAGCTAAGCATAAAGGACGTGTGATAAGGATCCCCGCCACCAAGGTACCCTTCGATAGATCAGAGGCTCACCTATGAACGCAATTTACCATACAGAACTGGCTGATGAAGGAGAAATGAAGATAGCCAGAATAGAAGGGTTGTAGTTGTTAAACTTAACACGAGAAGAGCCTCCAATGACGGCGGAAAAGAAGAAAAGAACTAGGTGTGTATGGATGACCGAYGATGACGGAAGAAGCTACTACACCATCGTCATGGATTACGAGGCAACAAACCATCGACAACCAAAAGTGCTATTCTCGAGGTATGAGTTTCTGATAATTTTAGATTATAACTTGCCTTACAATGTTTTGAGCATGATAAGTGTAATACCATCACAAGTCACATTTACTATCATTTCTAAGATATATGATATACATATACTTTTCTTTAGACATATATGTAAGCAAGACTATCATAAGCTTCCTCCTAATGAAACTATAAGTAATGCTTCAATCATAACTATTTTACTAAGCCATTCTTGCAAGAGGACATTGCTGTAGTCTCATCGCAGAAAGAAGTACTACAACCTAGAAAAGTATCGCAAACACTAGAGGTATGACAATGAACATTCTATATTCGCAATTGATAATGAAACCAAAAAGCACTAAGTATTACCCACAATAACAGGACCGAAGGGGAGGAACCCTCGAATATTGTGACGAAGTCCAAGCACCTCCCAAATGCATGACCAATTCCATCGATACGGTAGAAGAACCTTTGGAAGAGATCAACATGGTCATGGAGGTAGAAGATAAAAGGCCATTATACATACCGATGAAACTAAAGGAAGAAAATAGAGAAAAGTTGATCGCACTATTAAAAGAATTCCAAGATGTTTTCACTTGGTTGTACGACTGCCAAGGTTGGACTTAAAACTCGTTAGACACACCCTGTGTATGGACCCCAGGGTCAGGCCCGTAAAGCAACCCTAGAGAGTCTTTAAGCCTGAAGTGGCTCTAAAGATCAAAGAAGAAGTTAAGGGGCTTCTGAAGGTAGGGTTCATCAAACCCATAGAGCACCCCTAATGGCTAGAAAATATAGTGCTAGTAAAGAAAAAGAACGGACAACCCGGGTTAGTAATTTGAAGTTTGATAACCTAGCTTTAGTGCACCTCCAAAAACTAACCCTTTCCCAACCTTATCACATGTGTTGTGTTGATTTTATAGATCTGAATAAAGCTTGCCCCAAGGATGAGTTCCCCTGCCAAATATGGAGGTACTGATAAATTCAATAGTGGGGAACTAGTTCTTCTCCTTCCTAGATGCCTACAGTGGATACAACCAAATCTTCATGGACCCTAAAGATGCACCCCACATAACCTTTAGGATGCCCATTGGGAACTTTTATTACAAGATGATGCCCTTTGGCCTGAAGAATGCCGGGGCCACATACTAGAGGGTGATGATGACGAGTGTCTTCCATGACATGATGCATAAGGAAATCGAGTGTTATGTAGACAACATAGTGGTTAAGGCAAAGAAGTAGGAGGATCATCCAGATGTATTAAGAAAGGTGTTCAATCGATGTAGAACTTTCAACCTAAGGCTCAACCCCCTAAAGTGTGCATTCGGAGTACAGTCTAGGAAGTTTCTGAGGTACAGAGTGCACCAGGCCGAGATCCACCAGACAAAAGTAAAGTAAAGGCAGTCCTAGATGTCCCACCGCCAACCAATGAATTCCAACTAAAGACCTTTCTAGGAAAAGTCTCCTACCTTAGAAGATTCATCCCCGACCTTGTGCATGCAGCCACGCCGCTAATGAAATAGTGAAGAAGTCTGTGGAACTCAAGTGGATAGAAGAACATTAGAGAGCTTTCGAACAATTGAAAAGTGCCCTAGCTAAGGCCCCAACTATGTCACCACCCAGGTATGGCTAAGAGTTCAAAGTCTACATCGCATCAAACCTAGAGGCAATAGGATGCCTGCTAACGCAAGAAGACGATGGAGTCAAGTGCCCAATATGTTACGCTAGCAGGACCTTAAAATTGGCCGAGAAAAATTACTCACATGGAGCAACRATGTTTGGCGCTAGTGTTTTCTATGCAAAAATTCAGACGTTACATCTTGGGTCAGAAGGTCAGGTTAATCACACGCAACGACCCAACAAGGTTCTTCATGGATAGACCCCCTCTTTTTGGGGGATTGCTTAAATGAAACACAATCGAGTACACCCAAACTAGAGCCATCAAATGTCAAGCGGCAGCAGACCTGCTGGTTGGCTTCCCCACCACCGATGATTCTAGCATATCAGAAGATGTCCCRGGAGAACTTTCCATGATCGCAGTGGTTGAATAGGGTTAGTGGGCCCTAACCTTCAATGGAAGCAACATTAACACGTCAGCCAGTGCCGGAATCACACTAACATCACCTGCCATTTATACCTCCGCCTACTCGTTTAAACTTTAATTCCCTTGTTCCCACAACATAGTCGAATACGAAGCCCTGGTCTTGGGGCTGATTGTAGCAAGAGACTCGGGAGCTAAGAAAGTCAAACAAGAAACTCTCAACCGGTGATAGGTCAACTAGATGGAAGCACCACTATCAATGAACTGACAATCCTACCCTACAAAACTCTGATACARACACTGACCCATGATCTAGAAGTGACCTTTGAACACCAAAATAGAGCCAAGAACATATTTGTCGATGTGCTAACTACCCTGGGATAAAAAATTCAATCCAGTCAAAACCTAATCGACATTACCATCCAATCCCTCTATGAACCATCGACTAACAGACTAGGGCATTGGGTAGAAAAAGAGGACAAGATGGTGACACAAGACAACAAGGTGATTCTGAAATACCAACTGGTAAATGGGATACTATACCATCGGCTAGCAGACGGGATCAGAACAAGGTATTTAGGGATGAAGGAGGCAGAGATGGTCCTGCATCAGGCTCATGTGAAATACTATGGGGATATATCCAGCACATTGTATCGAAGATTGTAGAGGTTGGGATACTACTAGCCTACGATGAAGTTAAACATGGCCAGGGTACAGATTGATTGCGAGAAGTGTGCTTTGGGAGTTTATGGTAGAAAGTGTCTCACGGTAGGAGAGGCAGATTGGAGAAGCATGTATGTCAACTACCTGAAGGACAATACATTGCCTTTTGATCCAGCAATTAGGAGAAAACTTTTGTTGAAGGTTAGGAGGTTCTACCTCCATGAAGGGATACTATATAGAAAGTCCCACACCGGGAAGCCTCTGTGGTGTCTAGCTAGTGAGGAAATAGAAGAAGCGCTAGAAGCCATCCATAACTCCAAACCTGCCCTACATCAAGGACATATGGCCTTATATAATCACATCCTGCAACTAGGATTTTATTGGCCCACTATGCTAGAGGACACTTCAAAACATGTGCGCAGGTGCCACAAGTGTTAGATCCATGCTGAAAGAATACACAAACCCACCAATGACCTTTATCCTGTCATTACACCAAGGCCTTTTCATACCTACGGGGTAGACCTTATAGGAAAAACCCATCCACCTTCCCGGGGATATCGCTTCATTATAGTAGCTACTGACTATTTCACGAAGTGGGTAGAGGCTATACCTTTGTGAAGGATATGCGCAATAGACATAGCAAACTTCCTTAGACAACACAAAGTTCACCGATAATCCCCATGAGTATCCTGACAGACAACAACCTATCCATAAAATACCAAGAAGTCCGAGACCTTTTTGGATAGCATGGGGCAAGACTAGGCACATCCACGATGTACTACCCACAAGGAAATGGGTAAGAAGAAGCCACAAATAAAACCTTGCTAAGGATGCTAAGTAAGACAATGGCTGACAATTAGAAGGACTGGTCAAAAAAGTTATCAGAAACCCTCTAGGCTTACCACACCACGATCAGGAAAAGTACACAGGTAACACCCTACTCTCTAGTATATGGTCAAAAAGCAATGCTACCGGTGGAGATATAGGCAACCTTTGCTCGCATAGCCTTTGCAATGGGAAAGAGATTCAAAACAGAAGATATGGACCAACTACTTAGCGAGAAGATGGATTGTATCGATGAAGAAAGAAAAAAGGCCTTACAAAAGCAAATTAGGTGTAAACAAGCCTTGGCCATGAACTTTAATAGACTAGTAAATCCCAGAAAATTTAGAGAAGGACACAAGGTCCTCAAAACATTTCTCCATATTAGATAAGGCAAATCTGTTAGAAAGTTTGCTCCTACATGGGATGGATCGTACGTGATCAAGGCAGCCCACCCACCTGGCTACTATGGGTTAAAGACTGCAAATATCGGGAAAGAGGATGAAATGGTGAATGGCAACTGGTTGAAACCTTACTTTGAGTAAAGAAATGTTGTAGGAAGTAAATTGTTCTATGCACTTGCCTTAGATGGATATATCCACAATGTGATCAAGTTCTCTCTGTAAATTGTATCTATCTTAATGAAATAAAGAGCAATGAATTTCTCAGACATGTGCTCACCGTTTACTGTTTATGATAAAGCTCTGAGTTTCTTTTTTTTTGTGATAAAGTCTTGATATGATCGTGTATTTGGAAAATAAAATAAAGTTATGACTTTATTCCTCATTCAATATAACCAGTTCACTAACCTTTGGATGCATCTCTCATACACATATATGCACTCCTACCTCCTGGTAACCCTAGGATTGCAATTTCATATTCCCTAGCAACCCCAGGTGCACCCACATTCCCTGGCAACCCCAGGAAGGCCCTAACAACCCCAAGCACACTCAGATTCCATGACAACCCCAGGAAGGCCCTAGCAACCCCAGGCGCACTCACATTCCCTAACAACCCCAAGAAGGCCCTGACAACCCTAGGTGCATTCAAATTCCCTAGCAACCCCAAGCGCTTTTAGATTCCCTGGCACCTCGGGAAGGCCCTAGCAACCCCAGGCACTTTCAGATTCCCTGGCTACCCCGGGAAGGCCCTGGCAACCCCAGGCGTGCTTACATTCCCTAGCAACTCCAGGTGCATTTAGATTCCCTGGCAACCCTGGGAAGGCCCTAGAAACCCTAGGCGCGCCCACATTCCTTGGCAACCCCAAGAAAACCCTGGTAACCCCAAGCACACTCAGATTCCCTAGCAACCCTGGGAAGGCCCTAGCAACCCCAGGTGTACTCACATTCCCTGGCAATCCCAGGCACACTCAGATTCCCTAGTAACCCCGGGAAGGACCTAACAACCCTAGGCACACTCACATTCCTTGGAAACCCCAAGAAAGCCCTGGAAACCCCAAGTACACCTATATTACTTAGCATCCCCAGGCTTGCACTCAAACTACCCCGGTAACCCTAGGAAGGCCCTGGCAACCCCAGGTGCACTCACTTCACCTGGCATCCCTAGGCTTGCACTCAGGTTCCCTGCCAACCCCAAGCACACTCCTTCCCACTAGCAGTCCCAGGAGGGCTTTAGCGACATCAGGTATGTTCCTTGCCTAATATAGGTACTCAGTTCAACCTATAAATGCAATAACCCAAGGCACATATGATGAAACTCTGCTAAGAGCAATTCTCAATAAAGTAGTTTTCTCATAAGAAGGCGAAAGCTCATTGCAAAAGGCAACAAAGGACTTAGCCTCGAGCCCTAACCATATCGTCCGAACAGAAGACTTGTTTTCTCTAAGCACGACAACATTCATCTCATTCCTTGGGAAAGTCATGTTCCCCCATGAAAAGGTTCAATTTCACCTTTCCTAGGTGCATAAGGAGTTGCTTGCGTCATATCGAGACAACCTTATTGCACCTAGCGATGTTTCGGGAAACAGAACAATAGCAGATTTCTTTCTTCTCTCTAAGCATTTTTGTGATTAAAAGTCAATTATGACCACCAGGAAACACATAAAGGTATTTACTCACAATGAAGGTTCATACAAACACTCAATTACTTAGGTTTTATTTGATACCTACAAACGCAATCTACGATAACGCTTGCGACTCTGAATACTCACAACATGTTACCCAACAATCATCGTGTTGGGCCTTCAACCCGAAGGCTTACTCGACATGTTTCAAAAAAGTACTAACGTTTGTAACATGTTTCAACTCTAAATCGTACTTATGTCAACACCCATTCACATTTACCTTCCAATCATAGCGGCACTCGATTGCGATAAAATTTTGCAAAGCACTCTAAATGATCTCACCTCACTTCGACAGTCGTACTGAATTCCCAATCTTAGGAATACAC
The DNA here is from genome assembly GCF_000365185.1 of Nelumbo nucifera. Next base: position 803,076 of record NW_010729131.1, read on the forward strand.
ATGATTTGACATGCCAACACAAAGAGTTGCGATGATGTTCTCTTCTAAATCTGGATTCTGAGTAAGCATAAACACCGTATCTCATAAAATCACAAAATACCATCGAAATCCTTTTTATTTGTGATTATATTCCAACGAATAGTCAACTTCCCATACAAAGTCAATTGAGGATACATAGAAATAGCTAACCATGGTGAAGTGCGATGAATCGACACTTAGCTTTCTTAAGTATAACAAACTTTGTTTTTCTCTTATACTTATTTACGATAAAACTCAGTACGACAAAATTATAGCGAACATCGCCATAGGGGTTTTCATGCAAGGAAACAATGCCAAGGAAATCCTTCGAGATAGTTGACTCCGATATACACTAGTGACTGACACCAGTGCGTAGAGGCAAGTAATCAGGAATCGTTCAGAAAAAAACACCTAGAAATGAAATAACTACAGTATTGGAAACAACAACATATAACAAAATTCATGTTATATTCAGTATCAATCTAAAATTCTTACAAATGAATACATGTTTTACATAGTGGCCCACTCCTTCCTCATAGCAATGATGGTCTCCAATGCCTGGCTACACTCTTCGAAGCTCTTCAAATTTTCCAATTCCACTTCATATTCAGCGAGGATCTTCCTCTGCCTTGCACATTTGTCCATCAGAGCCTCAAATTTCCCTTCCACCTTTGTGATACTAGCCTTGGCCACTCTCCGGTGAGGGCACACGTCTTTCATCAAACGAAACAAAACAAACTATGACACCCTGAGACCAGCCTTCCAAAATGCATGGGCTAGCATAACAACCTGCTTCTTGATCTGAGCCATGTTAAAGCCCGTAATAAGGACCTACAGGCCTCTAGCTAGCGAGCAAAATCCAACCATGAAATCTCCTCCACAAGATGATTCATTATAAGGTCCATCATGGTCACAATGGTGTTCAGAGTAGGCCCCACGACCATTAGGTCTAGGTTTGCCGCTGGCAGCCATCTAGCCCGTATGACAGTTGAAGCAAACCTCACTACTGAAGCGAAAACCGAGTACTTATCACCCTGCGATGATCCTGAACTTGAACAAGATCTATGACTGCATAATGCAAAGGAGGGATGTCATGATTGTCACAATACTCCCTAATTTCTTGTCGTATCTAAGCCAACTCCTCCTCATACGTCAACTCCTCAGATGGCAAGACAATCCTAGGCTTTGCATCCTAGTCCCTAAGCTAGTCTTCTAAGTCTCTGAAGGCCCTAACTCCTACAACAGGGACCTCTGGCTCAATAGGAGCACTAACCTCGAGTTCCACAAGGACCCCTGGTGTGTCCGAAAGTGYATCATTAAACACTCTAGAACACTAGTTTAAACATTTATAGAATTTTACCGATTCTCAAACAACTACTAATGTAGTAAATGGGAGAGAATGGGTCGTAACCATAGGGAAGCAAGGGAAAAATTAATATTTTCTTAGATCCGAATAAGAGAACACAAAGGGGAGTTGCAGAAATAAAAAATTAATTAATTAAAAAAATGGAATTCATTAAAACCAAATTCAAACAATACTAAGAATAACAAGTGCATAAAAATAAATAAATAACAAAAACAAATAAATAAAAGAAACAAAATAAAAATGTCTGAGAATCCGATCAGAGGTTTTAGTTTCTGGATCTCTCCTTCCACCCTCGAACTTCTCAATCAAGGCCTTCCATCTTACCTGGTAGGATTTCAAATCTTCAGAAGAGAATTAACACACAAGTTAAATCTAATAAAAGTAAATTTGATTGAAGGAAAAATAAACTGAAATTAAAGAACTGCAAGTAGGAACCCCTCCTCTTGCTTGGGCGTCCTCCTCTTCCTCTACCCTTGAACTTCTCAAGATCAACCTTTCTTCTTACCTGGGTGAATTGACCAACCCCTTCTACAGGGCCCCTGGGACCCTTTTTATAGAGAAGGGTGGACACAACTAGAAATAAGGAGAAAGATGGGGGGCGGCAGCTGGGATTTAGCAAAGTTAGGGACGCCCTAGGGTTTCTAATGGATGGCTAAGATGGTTTTGGGGTGATCCTATGGCTGAGAATAAAAGGAAAGGGCAACCAATATTATGTAGGGCTGAGATTTGGGCACCCAGAAATGGAGGGTATAGATTAGAACATCTAAGGTTGAAGGCTTAAAATTGAAAGAATAGGCGGTGCCCTAGATTGAATGGTTGGGATATAAAATGGAGGGAGTGGCTGAGATTTGGAGGTGAGGGGCTGAATGGTGAAGATTAGTAGTTAGGTGGTGCCCTAGGGTTTAAAAACTACAAAAAGAATGCCCTAGAGTGGATGGTGGAGACTGGGGGCGGCTAGGGTTTGCTAAGGAGGAAAAGAATAGGTTAAAAAGGCTCCCTAAGGTTTACTTAGGAGAAGGGGTCATGGTAATACAGTAGGATGGGCGCCAACTAGGTTTAGTAGATAGGAGGCGCCCTCCTATTCTCAGTTCTTTACAAAAACACCCCTTCTCTCAAGTGGTCTTCACACCAGCTTCCCAAAAACTGCACTTCAGCTTAGAAAACTTCCTAGTTTTCTACATAATTTGCATAGAGACCCTCAGAGGTCACATAATTGATTTTAACTGGAAAAATGGTACACATTGACTACTTTAAGGCCGAAAATACGCCTGAATTGATGCCCTTAAGGCATCAAAATGCAGAGTTATCACACCCCCCAACTTAACCATTGCTAGTTCCTTAGCAATGCAGCCTTAAAATTACACCGAGTATATAGATCTTTTCTATTACAAGGTCATCCCTAATAGAATTAATCAAGCATCCTTATTCCAACATTCTCAAACTCTGTATAGATCGGTATTGGGCTTTAGGGGTAAAATTGTCTTATTTTGAATATTACCGAAACATGGCTTAAAAATCTTATTTACCCTTCCATTTGCAAATTGTCTTGATAAGATGAGATTGATTTTAAAATCAAACAAGTATTCTCATTATTATTTCTAACAGCGGATTTCCACCCCTGAACTTAATATGCATACTTATTTTTTTTGTTACTTTCCACCGTTTTACGTGAATCTCGACACTTGCCTTAGGTGAAGAGACCCGGTTACCAAGTGTTAGGTAAGTGTCTTTGGCATTCCCTTTTTCGTTTGACGCGAATCTCGACACTTGACTTAAGTGAAGAGACCCGGTTACTAAGTCGAGGGTATCAATTGACTTTTTATTCATTTTTTTCTTTTTTTTTCTTCTTCTTTTTTTTTGTAGAAATGTTTAGGGTAGTCCACTATCTCTTAACGATTTGAAGAATTTTTGTCTAATTTTTCAATCTTTCTCTTCTTATCTTGATAGGGGCAAACTTGGGAGTATTTTTCAATTTCTAAACGTTTCGACAATATTCAAACAAGACCAACTTTGACTCCTATTACTTGCTACCAATTTCTACAGAATTCAATATTCTTTTATCAGTTTCCTCAACTTTTTCTGTTTGGGAATCTCTTTTAATGGAAAAAAAATTTAAATTTTTCAATGAAATTTTAATTTTGCAAATTTAAAGGCCTAGCTTTTCAATATTTTTTCAATTTTTTTTCTCTCTTTCCTCACCCCCCAACTTAAATGTCATTGTCACTAATGGCATGACTGGAATGATGCAAAGAAGATTTGGGCCAAAGGGAACAATGAGTAGGGTTTTCTTGAGGGATTCAAGGTACGCCACCTGGTCTTGAATCAAGAAAATAGAAAAACTCTAATCCTAAAATTAACTGAAAAAATTATGTTGGTTTGCCTCCCAACCAGTGCTTAGTTTAACATCTTCAGCCATATGCATTTACTCACTTCCCTCTGGATCACTTAAACCTATCTTCTCAACCTTTTCGCTCTCAAAGATTCCTTCTACATATGGTTTAAGTCTTTGACCATTGAATTTGGATGTGCTTCCATTCTTTGCATCAACGATTTTAATTGCACCATATGAAAACACTTTCTCTACAATAAATGGTTTGTCCCACCTAGACCTTAATTTACCAGGGAACAAACGCAACCTAGAATTAAAGAGCCAAACTTGTTGATTAGGTTCAAAAGTTTTTCTAAAAATGTTTTTATCATGGAAAGCTTTTGTTTTGGCTTTATAAATGTGCGAGCTTTCATAGGCCTCATTGCGTAATTCCTCTAGTTCACTTAATTGCAGGGCCCAGTGGGATCTAGCTTGACCTAAATCTAGATTGAACTTCTTGATGGCCCAATAAGTCCGATGTTCTAATTCGACGGGAATGTGACATGCTTTACCAAAMCCAGCCATTAAGGAGACATTCCAATGGGAGTTTTGTATGTAGTCCGATAAGCCCAAAGTGCGTCATCCAGACTGTCAGACTAGTCTTTTCAGTCGGGCCTAATGGACTTTTGCAGAATACTTTTAATTTCCCTATTTGACACTTCAACTTGACCATTTGTTTGGGGATGGTAGGGGTGGCTATCTTGTGGGTGATTCTGTACTTGCGGAGCAAAGCATGGAATTGTACGTTAGTAAAGTGCGACCCCCCATTACTGATGATTGCTCGCGGACACTCAAACCTAGAGAAAATGTTCTTTTGAACAAATTTCATTACAACTTTGTGATCATTGATCTGGGTTGCTACCGCCTCAATCCATTTTGACACATAATCAATGGCCACAAGGATGTATTCGTGACCGGATGATGGCAAAAACATTCCCATGAAATCAATACCCCAAACATAAAAAATTTCTACAGCTAAAATAAGGTTAAGTGGCATCATGTCTCTTCGGGACATATTCCCAACAGATTGACATCTCAGGCAATTTTGGCTAAAGACATGGGCATCCTTAAATAAACTTGGCTAGTAAAACCAACTYTGTAAAACTTTGGCCATGATTTTCTTTCCCAAAAAGTGCCCCCCACAAGCTAGAGTGTGACAAAAGTTAAGAATGATTTGGTGTTCAGACTTGGGGACACATCGTCGGATCACTTGATCCAAACAGATACGAAATATCTTGGAATCTTCCCATAAGTAGTATTTGAATTGGGAAAAGAATATATCTTTCTCATTCTTAGACAACCCCTCGGGAATTTTACCTACTGCTAAGTAATTGACAATATGGGCGTACCATAGGGGAGCACAATGAGAGACAGCAAAAAGGTGCTCATTTGGGAAGGAAGAGTCATGGATGGGCTCGCTCTTTTCAATTTGAATTTGGGACAAATGATCAGCTACTACATTTTCAAATCCCTTTTTATCCCGAATCTCAAGGTCAAATTCTTGCAACAGAAGGATCCACCTGATGATCCTAGGTTTGGCCTCTTTCTTAGACAACAAATGTCTTACGACCAAGTGATCAGAATAGACAACCACTTTGGTGCTTAATAAGTATGGGCAAAATTTTTCCAGAGCAAACACTACAACTAACAATTCTTTCTCTATGGTGGTATAACTCAATTGGGCTTCCAAGAGGGTATGACTTGCATAATAGATCACCACAGGACGTTTATCCACCCTTTGTTCCAAAACAGCTCCAATGCCATGATCGGAGGCATCATACATGATTTCAAAGGGCAAATACCAGTCAGGAGGTTGCAGAATTGGAGCCTTGGTCAGTGCCCCTTTCAAGTACTTGAAGGCCTTAAGACATGCGTCATCAAAGTTAAATGGGACATCTTTTGCTAGGAGGTTGAACAATGGTCTGGAAATTTGGGAGAAGTCCTTAATCAATCATCGGTAGAAGCCGACATGTCCAAGAAAAGAACGGATTTGCTTGATAGAAGAGGGAGGTGAAAGTTTAGAGATTAGGCCAATTTTTGCTTTATCCACCTCGATACCCTGTTCAGAAACTATGTGGCCTAAAACAATGCCTTCTTTGACCGTAAAATGACTCTTCTCCCAACTGAGGACCAAGTTTGTTTCGATACATCATTGAAGAACTTTTCGTAAGTGTTCGAGACATCATTCGAAGGAATTCACAAAGACYGAGAAATTATCCATAAATATTAACAGGAAATCACCCACCATTTCCAAAAAAATTTCTATCATGCACCTTTGAAAGGTTGTTGGTGCATTACATAATATAAACGACATTCGTCGGAAGGCGAATGTTCCATAAGGGTAGGAAAAAGTTGTTTTCTCTTGGTCTTCGAGGTAAATGGCCACTTGGTTGTACCCAGAATACCCATCTAAGAAGTAGAAATATTTTTGTCCGACGAGTTTTTCTAGAATTTGGTCAATGAAGGGCAAAGGGAAGTGGTCCTTTTTGGTGACTGTGTTGATTTTCGTAAAGTTGATGCACACTCGCCATCCCGTGGTTAGTTGGGTAGAGATTACTTCACCTTGATCATTAGTGACCACCGTGAGTCCAGCTTTCTTAGGCACCACTTGCGTAGGACTTACCCAACTGCTATCTGAGATCGGGTAGATAATACCCGCATCTAACCACTTAATTACTTCTTGTTTGACCACCTCTCTCATATTTGGGTTCAACCTTCTTTGCATCTCCTTACTAGGTTTGGCACCTTCCTTTGTGTAAATATGGTGCATACATATGGACATATGGACGGACTAATACCCTTCAGATCAATTACTGACCAACCAATAGCACCCCTATACTCGTTTAATACCTTAATCAGCTTCTCTTCTTGTCTAGGGGTTAAGTTTGAGGCTATGATCACCGGCAGTGTTTGGTAAGGTCCTAAAAACACATACATAAGGGAGTCTGGTAAGGGATTTAGTTCTAGTTGCGAGGGAGATTCCAGAGAAGGCACAGGTGGTTCACCCTTTAGTTTTGGTAGAGGTTCAACAGTAAGCCAAGATTGAAATGGGTGAGGAAACTTCATTAAGGCATTAGCTTCCTCCGTCGGGTCATCTACTGTGACCAGATTGGTTTCTCTAGGGTTTCTTTCTACATCTATCATACAACAATTCTTATTCTTTTCTAGGAAGGCAGAAAGACTTCCAGACTCATACAGGTCTTCACACTTTTCCTCCCTTTGAAAAGTTGAGGTTTCTTCAGCATTTTCTAATTATGGGGTATTAAAGGTTGTAGGATCTTGGTATTGGGGAAGACCTAAGAATTCATCTCTGGGGTTTATAACCGGTTGACTAGGCATTGAATCATTTTCCCATTGCAGGTTAGCTTCCCTAAGCTGAATTACTGGGCTCTCTAATTTTTGGATTGATTGTTGTTGAGCTAAGATCAATTGTTGGAGCTGCAAAAGCCTATCGTCAAATGAATCGGTTTGATAAGGTTGAATCGGTTGGGTCCCAAAGTAATCATTATATTCATAGTGAGCCTAGGTTGCAAACCATTGAGAGTGCAAATCTAGCAGGGTGGTTTCTTGGGCTTGGGCCCAATAGGCAAAATTGGGTTAATTCTTCCACCCAAGATTATATGGATTAAAGGATGGGTTAACATTGGATTGGAGAAAACTGTTAGCTGCATGTACTTGCTCTAGATTTATTGGTTGACATGGGCCCGCCACAAGGCATTGACTCACATGATGGACCGGGCTTGAATAGATGGAACATGTTGAGTAGGATGACAAGGTTGGGAATTGTTGACGATATGCAAGGATTTGGTCAAGTCTTTGGGCCATCCCACTGATCTTGTCTAGTTGTTGGGACACATGGTTCCAATCTATTTGTGGCTTAGGTTGGAAGTAGTTTCTCATTCCACACACTCCGGCCATTGCAATTTTCTTTCTTTTTTTTTTTGAAATTTGAAATTTTAATTTTGAATTTTAATTTCAAATTTAGATCTTGAAATTTAAACTCAAATTTGATTTTTTACTTTTTTTTAATTCAATATTTAAATTTAATTCAGATTTTGAAATTTAAATTCCTAAAATTTAAATACAAATTTGAATTTGAATTTTTTTATTTTTTTAAAGGCAAACAAATCAACCACACGACCTAGGGGCTAACCTAGGGTTTCCTAAACTAGTGGTTCAACCACACTTGGAATTACACCACTTCCTTTGGTTAGCCAGGTAAGAGGTGGGGATGTGGGAGGCTCCCCTTGCTCTCGCAAGGACCTAATTAAGTAAACACAAAACCTGCTTAGGCTTAGACACCAACTGCCAGTTATGGAAAATAATTTCAAGCTTTTCTAAAATTCAACACACTTTTGAACCAAATGTGAGGCTTCCCTAAAGGATCTTTCTATCCAAATTTTAAATTAGGGTTAGGGTGAACCRCACCAAAATGGTGGTGATTTTTGGGCGAAGGAAGGGTGATGAAATCCCCACCTTAAACAGGGTTAGGGTGAACCGCACCAAATGCAACTAACTACAATGCATGGACAATTATTTCTAAAATGTAATTCAGCAATATCATAAAAGAATAAAATAATCTAAGCAAGAGAAGCAATTAAAATAATAAAAAGAAAGAAAACCTAACACATTCAAAACTAACAAGATAATTTCATCAATTAAATAAACCTACAAGATTCATGCTCTAGAATATCAAACCCTAAATAATGGAACAAAAATGCAAGAGAAATATTCAATTTTTTTTTTGACTTTTTTTTATATTTTTTTAATTCAAAATTTAAATTTTTGGGAGTTTAAATTCAAATTTATATTTTGAGATTTAAATTCCTAAAAGTTAAATTTGATTTTTTTTTAAATATTTAACTTTTTTATTTTTTTATTAAATTTCTTTTTAAATTCGAAAATTAAAAATTTAAATTTCAAAATTTGAAATTCAAATTCAAATTCAAATTCAGAATAGAATTAAAATTTAAACTCAAATTCAAAAATTTCAACAATTTCCTATTTAACAATTAATTATTCAATTAAACAACTAAAAGAAAAGAAATTAAATAAAGCAACAAATAATAATTTCAAACAGAAAATAAAACAACAATTAATTGTGATAAACAGAATTAACAACTACCAAAAATAAATCCTAACAAAGTAATTGCTAATCTAAAAATTAAACTGAAAATAAAATGATCAAAAAGAAAATTATGCAAGAAATAGATAAAATAAAAGCAAAAGAATACAAATCTAAAAAAAGAAAACCAAAAATAAAATACATAAAAGAAAAAATGCTGAATTTTTTTATTTATATTTTTTTTTGTTTTTTTAATAAAAGAAAAACACAAATCTAAAAATTAATACGAAAAGAAAAATATGCTGCAAAAAATAAATAAACTAAAATAATCGAATTTTTTTGTTTCATTTTTTGTTTTTTTTTTATCTGAAATAAAAGAGAAGAAATGAATCTAAAAAAATTAAACTAAAAATAAAATAAAATAAACAAATGAAAATTATGCTGCTTTTTTTTGTTTTTTGTTTTTTTTTTAAATCTGAAATAAAAGAAAAACATAAAACTAATAAAGCAAAAAAATCGAACAAGAAATTAAAATAAAGAAAGAAGAATAGATCTAGAAACAAAAGGGAAGAAAAATAATACTAAAAAATAAATCAGATCTAGAAAAAAAGAAATTAATTAAAAAAGTTCAAAAATAACTATTCTATAAAAAAYGTTTGAAAATAAAAATAAGAAAAWAATTAAAAATAAAATGGAACGACAACACCTGAAACGCAATCCAATTTCTCTTTTCTTGTCTTCTGTCCTGTAGTCCCGTAAAGCTCCGATACCCCACCTTTCGCTATTCCGTCCTACAAAATCAAAGAGAAACAAAAACTAAACTGAGATAATGGATCAAGTAATAAAACAAAAAGGAAAAAATAATGAAACAAATCCAGAAAAAGTAAATAAAAAATTTTCTCCCTGCTTCCCCGGCAACAGCGCCAAAAACTTGGTGTGTCCGGAAGCGCGACGTTAAACACTCTGGAACACCAGTTTAAACATTTATAGAATTTTACCGATTCTCAAACAACTACTAACGTAGTAAATGGGTGAGAACAGGTCGTATCCACAAGGAAGCGAGGGAAAAATTAATATTTTCTTAGATCTGAACAAGAGAACATAAAGGGGAGCTGTAGAAATATAAAATTAATTAATTAAAAAAATGGAATTCATTAAACCAAATTCAAACAGTACTAAGAATAACAAGTGCATAAAAATAAATAAATAACATAAACAAATAGATAAAATAAACAAAATAAAAATGTCTGAGAATCCGATCTAAGGTAGCAGTTTCTGGATCTCTCCTTCCTCCCTCGAACTTCTTGAGTTAGGCTTTTCGTCTTACTTGGTCGGATTTCAGATCTGCATAAGAGAATTAACACAAATTAAATCTAACAAAAGTAAATTTGCATGAAGGAAAAATAAACTGAAATTAAAGAACAGAAAGCAATTCTAAAACTGAAGAAAATACGGTTGGGATTCAAATCCAAAGGTGGCAGTAGTGGTGTTGGTGAACTGCAAGTAGGAACCCCTCCTCTTGCCCAGGCGTCCTCCTCTTCCTTTACCCTTGAACTTCTCAAGATCAGCCTTCCTTCTTACTTGGGTGAATTGACCAACCCCTTCTACAGGGCCCCTAGGACCCTTTTTATAGAGAAAGGTTGATACAACTGGAAATAGGCAGAAAGATAGGGGTGGCAACTGGGATTTAGCAAATTTAGGGACGCCCTAGGGTTTCTAATGGATGGCTATGATGGTTTTGGGGTGATCCTATTGCCAAAAATAAAAGGAGAGGGCGACCAATATTATGTAGGGCTGAGATTTGGGCACCCGGAAATGAAGGGTGTAGATTAGAACATCTAGGGTTGTAATGTTAAGATTAAAAGAATAGGTGGTGCCCTAAATTGAATGGTTGGGATATAAGATGGAGGGAGTGGCTGAGATTTGGAGGTGAGGGGCTGAATGGTGAGGATTAGTAGTTAGGCGATGCCCTACATTTTAAAAACTTCAAAAAGAATGCCATAGAATGGATGGTAGAGATTAAAAGAAGTGAATGGTGGAAATTGCACATCTGGGAGCGGCTGGGGTTTGCTAAGGAGGAAATGAATGGGTTAAAAAGGCTCCCTAGGGTTTGCTAAGGAGAGGGGAGCATGGTAATATAGTAGGATGAGCGCCAACTGGGTTTAGCAGATAGGAGGCACCCTCCTGTTCTCAGTTCCTTACGAAAACACCCTCTATCTCAATTGGTCTTCAAACCAACTTCCCAAAAATTGCACTTCAGCCTAGAAAACTTCCTAGTTTTCTACATAATTTGTACARAGACCCTCAGAGGTCACATAATTTATTTTAACTGGAAAAATGGTACACTTTGACTACTCTAAAGCCGAAAATACCCCTGAATTGATGCCCTTATGGCATCAAAATGCAAGGTTATCAGCCCCGAATTCGACAGTTTGGGAAGGAGTAGAGACCTCTTCACGACAAGTAGTTGGGTCTGCCTCCTTAAGCACCTGACTCTATTCTAGAGGCACAGCACCAAGAGTAGTATGGGCAACACCAGCGTCTTCAGCAGTTCCAGAAACTTGATTGGGGGGCTGTGATGATCTCAACTACTCCACTAAGCACCTAATAACAGGCATGATTGGCACGCTAGAAAGACCTGCATGAAGTGGTGCCTGGAATGAAACGAAACACAAACAATCAGCGCGACGAACCCGACAAAGACAAAGCAATATATCAATAAAGATTAATAAATCTAAGCTTACCTCTGGGGTCACATCAGGGACTCCCGAAGTCTCCACGCTGAGTTGAACATCATCGACCCCCACACGCTTCAGAACAGAAGACTGCAAACAAGTCAGTCACAGTAACAACACACAATCGCAATTGCATTAAATGCCTCAAAACAATAAAATAGCCTTGCTTACCAAATTTACTCCCTTAGGATGGGCCACCGAGACTTCTACCGCTGACAGATTACTATTGCTCCCCACAGAGTGCAATCGCAGTAAACAAACATGACTCAATCATTCGTACAAAAAGTAGTATATACAACAACAAAGCAAAGGGGGCGAAGAAAATAAATCACAATACTGAGTCATTGTCTGTAGGACCATGCTTCCACTAGGGAGGAGCCATCCTTTTCATTCGCTTGCTCGAGAAATGGATAAAAGTAACCTTAGTGGAGGGTGCCACCACAGTCAATTTCGTTGATTCCGTGACTGGCATAGCCTCCTCCAGAGGTGAGGGAGCTGAAGATTCCCACTTGTACTCGGTGTGGCACTCCTATGCTTGTGATGAGGCCACATCTGAATTGACAAACTGTGGCACAACTAGAGCCTGAAAAGAGTGAGGTACCCTCACAAAGCTTAGCCCTTTCACAACGAGAGGATGACTGCTTTCCCCCTCCTCAAAAACTGGTGGCCTCCTCCCGTATTTTACCCCTACCTTCTTTGGTGAATGCGACAAAGTAGGAAATGGAACGTCCCCCAAATTGGCAGCAATGACCTACTGAGGGAGCCAAAACATGACAGGGACGGGGATTCTTCCTTACAAGTTCCTGAAATCCCCTAAATAAAGAATAGAGTTAAGCAAAATGGAGGGACTTACAACCCTACACCCTTCTAAACCCTATGACAGGGAATCTTGAACAACCGGGAAAAGCAAGGTTGTGGCAACGAACCTAGAACACATCCTCACCCGTCGATCTCAGGAACTGCCTGCCAATATCRTCGTAGCCAAACTAACGCATCACCCAGTCCGGACGGTAGGCAGCTAGTTGCACTTCGTCGGCACGGTCAAGATATGCCACCACACCAGGCCATGTCACTAGTCGTGCCACACCCACAACAGGGCTATCAATGTCCACCACACATTGCTGGTCACTATCCTCTGGAGCAGGCACCCCAACACAAAACGACATAGCGTAATGAATAGCTTCAGTATATGGCTTCCAAACAATCTCATCAAGAGAAGCTAGCTTCATGTTAATCTCGCTCAACCTGAAATTTTTGTGCCTGGGAGCCTGGAGCCAACGCTTACCCCTACAAACTCAAATTCTTCTTCTTCAAATTCATCACCCCTCATGGTGGCCACAACAATTCGAATAGGGGATAGACGGTGAGGTGTGATGCTGAGGTCGAAGCGCTCACAACAGAACATCCAAAGGAGCGACGCAAAAATATAACTGATGCGCCTCTTGTAGCTCGGGTCCACTATCTATTGTACAGTATCATCCATTTATTTGTAGAGGTAGCCTAGGAACATCGAAGCTAATGGGATTCAAACCAAAATGCGGCGAAGTGGCACTAAGTATTCACACCACGCACCATCATGTCCATCCTACCATGGGATTCGAACTAGAATGCCAATCATTGGTCCAATGGCATCTTCTCGTGTGTAGTGGTTTGATCCACTCGAACCTTGTAAGTCAAAATTTCACGGGAGAGTTCGTCGCAGAGTTCCCTAATTCTGCRGGAATATACTCGATATGCTGAAGGTGCTGAGTAGACAAGGCACCCCCAATGTGCAATGCCAATAAAGCAGCCACATCCTCTACTGTAATGGTAAACTCCCCGAACACACCCAGTGCTCGAGCAAATGAGGCACATACTTCACTCCTTCCCCACTAGCGAGATTTGCATAATAATCGATGAATCTAAGAAGACCGGAGTCTTGCAACATCCAGCAATACATAGGGTTTCCAAGGATGTACTGTGCCCATGCTATATAACTATTAGGGGATTTGGAGATATTGGTCTTGGGCTCTTGACACTTATAGGTAAYAGATCAATTTGACCGCCCACAGAGACACATTAACTCAAAACCATGGAGGGGGTCACATATACCCTCCACACCCCTGAATGCAGGCATCAGAGGCCAAAAACCCCTTCCCCCATCAGCTACCACAGTCGTCTCCCCTTCTAACAATAACTCAGTCGTATCGACTTCCTTAACAAAGTTGATGAAGGGACAATCCACTTTCCCCTGAGGTGAAGCCATTAGGAACAAATAATGGGTATGACCGAAGGCACGAAAAGAAAAGGAAAGGATTTTGTGAGACAACTACAAAGACATACGAGCAATACAAAGGAAATGACGAGCAAATAAAAGCAGAGAACCAATTCAGTCCCTTCCCGTTATACTTTTATAAAATGTTGTTACGAGTCCAGAATATCAAATGGCACCGGAGAAGATGAACAAACCCCAGTATAGAACCTCAAACAAAGCTTAACGAAAAGGAAGCCTAAACAAACTTACAAATATACCCCCCAAGAAGCGGGAGAAAATGGTGCATTAATTAGAACAAGCTACCACGGCCTTAGCTGCCACTGTAAAAAGCAAAATATCGGGACCACACCCCATGCACGAACCAGCACAATTATTAATCGATGGTTAAAGAGCCCTCATGATAACCGCCATGTCATCATCATTTAGTACTTCCCCGATTCCCAACAGTTGTTGACCATGATACGCTATTGAGCAATGTACCATCACCCCACACTCTGAATCCACACCAAGAGTAACGTGACACGCAGGAGGGCTTTTTGCCGACATTGGTACATGGGACACTGATGTCTTTTGTTAATTCCCTTCCTGCCAATGGCCAAGGGGGGGCTGAAATGCACCAACTTGGAATAGGATTACCCATTGGCATAAAGGAAATCATCAAAAGACAGGAGGGGCTAAAAGAATGGAGTATAGGAAAGGTCGTCGAAGAATAGTTACTTAATGTATGTCTAAGGCCACAAACGCATGATCTTTTGAGTAACCGACTCCTAGTTTGTCAGCAAACAGGGGAGGCAAACAAAATCCAAAATCAAGTATACATCATCCACACAAAACAGCAAAATAGAGCAAATCCCTAGACCCAATGCACAAGTATTCATCGACTTACCGCAAGACCTAAAAACAAACGCCAAAGCAAAGTGCTTATCGATGAGACTCCACTTACCGATAAGCAGGTGTCTAATGTAGGTTTATAGTGATTGCTCAGTCACTCAGAGTACAACAAACACTGGATTGATACCACATGAATGCTTGCAATCAACCTATAGCGCTTCTCAAGTCCGCGATGAACCCACAATGTACCGTAGACCTGCGTTGAACCCATGGTCCATCACACGCCCTCGATGAACCTATTCTTGGCACAAGCTTGAAGTAAACTCAGGTTGAATGTACGATAAGGTTCACATGCACCCAGCTCCACAATAAACCCTTAATCACAATGGGATCCTAGTTCGCTATGAACCAGGCCTGAATATTACATACATGCTTAATTTCAAAGCGAAGAACATGACAAGGGGCCACGTGGATCTAATAAGATGTCCGCCAAACAGTGACATCACCAATGCCACGTTAATCAAGTAAGGTGCGAAAAGGTAGTAGCACACGTGGGTTATGAGGGTCTCCGAGTGAAAGGAAAGTCAATCCTCGRTACGATTCCCATAGGGACATGTGGCGTAACCCCAACAATGCTCCTTAATGATTGACTGTGAATCTAATACTCTCCTTCCTAACAGAGAATAGATGCTTTTGACTCCTTCCTTTCCGGATCTTGGGGTCATTCCTATAAATAGGCAATCCCCCTCATAACGAGATTCATTTGACTCTTAGTTAATCCTATCATCAGATTCTCTACTCAACCGTCTCCTCACTCCCTTCACCTTAGCCTCTTAGTTGGTTCCCTGCTCCCTGCTTTCCTCTATCTTTCAAGGAGACCACTCCCTTAGCCTGCCTACATCTTGCTTACATAGTGTTTGTGATTTAGCATAGCTCTTTCACTGAAATAGGCAAAGATTCTTCATAGAAATAGATGTCTAGTCAAGCTTTCCTTTTTGGTGAAACATTTTCTTTGATTTAAGGGTGGTTTTYATGGGTTTTGTGCTTCCAATGAAAGCTTGGGGCGCACTTGTCATGGTAGTCTCGTATTTGGGGTTGTTAGTGGCAGAAAATATAAATTTGATAAACTTTTAAATGTTATTTTCTCTTTTCTTAGTTTTAAGTAAGGATATCTTGGGGTTTTTTGGCTTTGGGTTTATCAAAATCAAAACTACCATTAACAAAATCCAAAACTCCCAAATCTTAGCCAAGTAGATGCATGACTCTATGAGCTCAGTTCTTGAGAAGTAGCATAAAAGGCCATTCTAGACCCCTTCATCATTTGTCCTGTATTCATTTATTGACTAAGTAGATGCATAACTCCATGAGCTCAGCTCTTGAGAAATAATATTAAAAGGCCATTTTTTACCCCTTTCATCATTTGTCCTGTGTCCATCTCTTGGCTAAATAGATGCATGACTCTATGAGCTCAACTCTTGAGAAGTATCATGAAAAAGCCACATTGACCATTCTAAGTATTCAAACTCCAGGAAAATCTAGTAGATATATATGGTAAAGGGTTTAACCCTCCCTTAACCAGTATCAAAGAATGCTTCATTCCCTTAATTGAACTCAGGCCAAGTAGGTGTTTACCTCTATGAGTTACTCTTGAGAAATAACATCAAAAGGCCACTTAGACCTTTATACCTTCAACTCCGGGATGTTAAGTAGGTATCGAAAAAAACATTTGAGCTCAAAGATCTTTCTTGTTCTTCTCCAAATTGAGCAGATGTTTAACCCAATGAATTTTTTTTATAAACAAGGTACATGAACTAATTACTCTCAGCATTTTCTTAAAATCTTAACCGTTTTTCAAAACCCAAGAGTATTTTTTAAACTAGAACTTGATCCTAATTACAACACTAGCTGCCCAAGTCCCAAAATTAATAATAAAAAAATGAGGGAAAAGTATAAATGTACCAAATAGCATCAAATCCCAACACCTAACTCAAAATAAAAATCTATTTCCAAAATAGAAATCTATCGCGTCAACAAAAACACAATGAAGGATCAATTCATAAAATGAAGAGAAATAAAATTGTCAAACCATCATGTTCTATTGTAAAGATTATCAAATAAAATCTCTTTATCAAATCCTAAATCATATAATTTCAAGTCAATTGCAAAAATCAACATTCCACAAGATGGAGAAATACCAAAATCCATGAATTTAATTCCTTAAACCCTAAAAGATTTTTCAAAGCTTCTTTAAACATTGTATTTGTTTTCCAACTTCAAGCTCAATCTTAGTTTTTTTACTTTCTAAATGTTTTTMTAATTTTCAATAGATGTCTACTAATTTAAGGCATTCCCCTTGCATGACCTAGTCTAGTTGACCATAGATTCCTCCACATCCTTGCTAAGTTCCTTGACCCACTCCAAGGAAGCTATCCTATCTAATCACCCACACATCTAGCCTTCATATGACCCTTCCAATCAGTAGCCACCATAGAATCGACACGTCTAGAATCACATCAACCTTAGCACTTCACATCTAGTCTATTACCTCAATCTCATCCATAGCACCCTACACCCTCGCAAGTCAGGTTTAACCTCGAACCATTCTTGCTTATGATCAATGATCTAGTTAGCCTAGTCTTGGTAGCCTCAATAGCTCTAGGTGAATACTAGGACATGTCGGTTTTGTCGTGGTTTTTCATTGTTTTTTCCTACATTTCATCATTTGCATGAGCATATCGCATGTCATAGCATGTTGCATCCCTAGAACTAGTCCTTATTCCACACTAGATTATTCCCACCCGTTAGATGCCTACAACCTAAATGGACACCTTTGTAGAACAATAACAACAGAAATCGAACTCCAATAGAGTAAAGCAAAAAATTAAAAAAAAAATAAAAAATACAACAGAAATCGAACAAAAATTCAAATCCCACTTAAACTAAAAAGAGCCCTTTCAGGATCGTCATAGAGCAAACCTCTCATCAACCTCCCATTGGAGGACATACCAGCATCCCAACTAGAAGAAATAATTGAGTTCAATGCTTTATCTCCTCACCCCAACCTTGACATGGATTTAGAGCTCACATCCTCATTTATTGTACAGACATGTTTCAGCTTGGATCTAAGAAAGATTGTTAGCCCAAGATTTTCATCAATTGCAAAAGGCTAGCGCACGCATCAAATGGGACATTAAGGACGAGAAAATCCATCTAGCATCCACAAATCCACTAGTTGAGATCAAAGAACTTATTTTAGTTACCACCATATATCAACCTTCCCCCTTCAATACAGAAACATCGAACTTTAACTAGAAGAATCAAGAGACAATTCAATCCCCTCCCTCTATAGTATCAATTGCTTCCTTGACTGATTAAGAGCGAACATCTAACACCTTTATCACCTAATCCAATTCCCAATCCCCTACAGAAGAGTTTCAAGGACTGAGGCATTCAATGAACAATTGCACAGTTCTCAAGGTCAACATCCAAAATCTAATCAACGTCAGATAATATCCCTTAAAATATAACTAAAATATGTAATTAGATTTGTAACATATTCAAGAACCACGGCTGATCTGATCCCTCACAAGGGGTACATAGGCAGCCTAGGCATTGGCACTTGGGTGCGACTAGGATAACCAAATAAAAATAATAAAACTTTAGGACTTTCAAATAAACACCTTTTAGCACCTACACCTAAAACCTTAGGTTATCCACCTAGACACCCTCTAGGTACCAACCCAAGCAGTTTAGGCATTGCTTGCATCATCTTTGCATTTATTCTACGCATATCTGCATTCAATCTAAAGTCTAATGCTCCCAACAATAAAGATGAGTACACCTACCAGAGATCAAGTCAAAACCCAACAAGAGATCAAAGAACTTCGCAAAGCAGTGAACCTATTAACCTTCAAAGTTGATTGGCTAATCTCCCGCATAGGGGTAACACCACTAGTTTTTGTTTTGAATGCTATGCCACCACCACCCAAGAAAGAAATGAAGAAGTTCAGTTCGCTACCTTGCCAACCTTCCCAACTTTTGCCCATCTTGGTCAAGAAAGGATACCTTCATTTATTGTCTTGAAAGCCTCCTGCAGATCTAAAGAATTTCAACCAAAAGGCTTATTGTGCCTACCATCAAGGACTAGGACATGAGACTAATGAAAGCTGGCAATTGAAGTGCTATCCAACGCCTCATCGATGATGGCCAATACAACCCTAGGGCTCTAGTTTATGGACATACTGCCACCTAAAGAACATTTGTGTTAAACTTTGTTTTTCTTTATGCCTTAAAGCTCATTGTACTCGGTTTTTACTTAATAAAATCTTGTTTTTTGCCTTTTATCAATCTATGTTTGTGTCCCAATGCTTACTCCTGAAAAAGCAATGAATTCAACTGGGCTAAGCTTATCCTTCTACTATATCCAAATGTAATGATTGAAAACTTGCAACAAGTTTCATCAATATGTTCTTGAGAAAAGTTGGTTGTTGAATGGAAATTCAAAAAAAAGAAATTTTCGGAGAAGGGGGTCAATAGCACAAGTGCTAAAGGCATAAGGGCAATAGASTCAACACACAAAGTCAGCATAAAGGCATCAAAACCACCATCAACTGCTCATCGATCAAAGAAAGGACTGGAGGCCATTTTTGGTCGATCATTTCCCTCAATCCCTTATCATTCATTCAGATGATAGTCAGTCTATTTGAGTCTTTCATCTAAACCTTTTTTTGAAAAAATCCACAACTTTCCAAAGATGCTTGAATCAAAAGAACAATCAAGGGGCAAAAAAAAGAAGAAAAAAAGCATGAAAAGAGCATGAAGAAAAAGAAAAAAGAACAAGGGGCCAGTTTACTAAAGAACCCACATTGTAAAAGAGTAATACTTCTCCCTTAAAGGATCAATTGGGGATAAGCTTAACATGTATTTTATTTCATAAGACATGTATACAATCAAGAGACAAAAGGAGGTTATCTATCAATTATTTCACATCGTCTTTGATCCACTAACCAATCCTCTGAACATCTTCTTTGACTAAACCCCCTTTCTCAAGAGACGGATGTCAAATATTCGAATGCCCTTACAATAAGTCAAAAACAAAAGAGGAAAACCTAAGGTAGCAAAGTACAATTTTGAAAAAAAAAGGGGAAAGAAAAAATAATTGCGACAGTTAAGCTAAACATTTGTTTCCAATTTCATTTTAACCCCGCCTCATTCTCCACCCCAACTAAAAGTCCTCCTAGATCAAGATAAATGTATGACTCATGGCATCGAAAGACATGAAAGGCAATTCACATCTAAATGGAATAAAAAAAGGGAAAAAAAAGGAAAAAAAGAAGAACCAAAAAAGAAAGTGCTAAAGGCCCAATTTGTCAATTCAAGCATCTGAAACCTATGTCAAAAGACCTATCTTTCGATTATGAACCATGTCCTAAGCCACATTTCATTCCATCTAATAAGACCTCATCGATCTTTGAGAGATTAGCAAACTAACATCGAGCACACCTTTTTTCACTAACAATGATAGGATCAAGTGTAGGCCCCAAGTAAAAAAAAAAAAAGGAAGAAAAAGAAAAAAAAAGCCAGACCTAGAAACACTAAGGGCATAAAAAAGAGCGAAAAAAACAGAAAAAGAAAAAGATACATTCCAAACTTGGGGCAAGTGTATCAAGGCACAAGAAGTTTGGTTCAACAAAACTATAAAGATTCAACCTCTACTCGAAGGGGCAATTACCTCTTGCTCGAACATTTTCYTGAAGTGAAATTCCAATTAGCATCTAACATTTCTAAGACGTAAATCTCTGGAACCAATAGTGTTGCTATCATCAAATCTCACACCACATTAAGGGCAAACAAGCTCTTTTGAGTGCCAATGTTTTGTCAAAAGTAAGCTATCACCTTTCATCTAATCCTTGTCAACCTCTTGTTATCATCTTTCCATCCAACATCATATGCATTATCCTCTTCTCTAGCCCAAATGTTTCAAAATGGCCAATCATCATAGGAAGAGAAGAAAAGGGTCATCACCATTTACCTTGCTTTTTAAAAATCATCCATCTTCCAAGCAGTCATATCATTTCCTACACTATGGCATACAAATCAGTGCTTGATCATCAAATCTGTTTTAAAGTCCCTCGTAGCACTAAAGTCCTTCGTGGCACCAAAGTCTTTCGTGACATCAAAGTCCCTCATGGCACCAAAATCCCTCGTGGCATCAAAGTCTCTTGTGGCACCAAAGTCTCTCGTGGCACTAAAGTCCCTCRTAGCACCAAAGTTCCTCGTGGCATCAAAGTCCCTTGTGGCACTAAAGTCTCTCGTGGCATCAAAATCCCTTGTGGCAAAAACAAACAAAAAGGGTCTTGCATCATCGCATGACATCCTATTTTTTCTTGCATCTAAAGCATCCAAAAATTTTCCAAAAAATCCAAAATCTTTCATTCCAACCATCCAAAAATCTTTCATCAAATCCAAAATTTTGGCATGCACCTAACCTAAAGTCCTTTGCATCACCTATCCAAATCCAAAGCCACCTAAAAGTCATTTTTCATAATCCTTTTATGCAAGCTACTTTCATCCAAGTTGTCCAAATCCAAAAGTCATTAATCATCCAACTGTCTTTATCAAAATTGAATACCCATAAAAAATCATTGAAATTGAATACCCATCAAATATCATCGAAATCTCTCGCTTTATACGATCCGCCTTCGGGCATAATCGAATACCCATCGAAAATCACCGAAATCGAATATCCACTAAATATCATCGAAATCTCTCACTTTGTACGATCTGCCTTCGAGCACAATCGAATACCCATCGAAAATCATCAAAATYGAATACCCATCAAATATCATCGAAATCTCTCGCTTTGTGTGATCCGCCTTCGGGCATAATCGATCCATCAAAAATCATCGGAATCAAATACCCATCNCTCTCGCTTTGTGTGATCCGCCTTCGGGCATAATCGATCCATCAAAAATCATCGGAATCAAATACCCATCAAATATCATCGAAATCTCTCGCTTTATGTGATCCGCCTTCGGGCATAACCAAATACCCATTGAAAATCATTGAAATCAAATAACCATCAAATATCATCGAAATCTCTCATGTTGTGCGATCAACCTTCGGGCATAATCGAATACCCATCGAAAATCATTGAAATTGAATACCCGTCAAATATCACCAAAATCTCTCGCGTTGTACAATCTGCTTTCGGGCATAATCGAGTACCTATTGAAAATCATCAAAATCAAATACCCATCAAATATCATCGAAATCTCTTACTTTGTGCAATCTGCCTTTGAGCATAATCAAGTACCCATAAAAAATCATCGAAATTTCTCTTGCTTTGTGCAATCTACCTATGAGCATAATCAAATRCCCATCGAAAATCATCAAAATTTCTCTTGCTTTATGCAATCCGCCTTTGGGCATAATGAAATACCCATAAAAAATCATCAAAATTTCTCTTGCTTTGTGCAATCTACCTTCGAGCATAAATGAATATCCATCAAAATATCTTGCTTTGTGCAATCCTCTTTCGGGCATAATCGAATACCCATAGAAAATCATCGAAATCGAATATCCATCAAATATCATCGAAATCTTTCGCTTTGTGCGCCTTCAGGCAAAATCAAATACCCATCAAATATCATCAAAATTTCTCACTTTGTGCGATCGGCCTTCTGGTATAATCGAATACCCATCAAATATCATCAAAATTTCTCTCTTTGTGTGATTCGCCTTCTAGCATAATTGAATATCCATCAAAATTGATCAAAATCTATCACTTTGTGTGGTCTTGAAGCATTCACTTGGCATAATCCAAAAAAATCCCATGTGAGATATGTCCGAACAAATCACTCAAAAAAACAACTTTCAGTTCAAAAATTTCTAAAATCAATTGTATAGTTCAAAAATCTTTTTCCCTTYGAAGCATGGTAGTATGTCTAGAAGCACAGAGCGCTTGATAAGTTGTGAATAGACCACCTTATCCCCAAACCACCCTTATAAAATTTAAACCGTTACTGGGGGCATTAGACTTACTTTAACATCGTATACTTTGCACCACATAGTTTTCATCACTTGAATTATCGAAGTTTTAATGCACAAGTAACTCCTAAGTAAAGGGATCTTATTACCTATCAGAATGACAACATGCCTTATAGCAATCATAGGACCTTTGTCAAGTTTTCAAAATGTTTTCCTAAAATGATTTCAACATCAAAAATCAAAACCTGTAAAAACACTAAACAAAAAATCAAAACCCATCAAGTATTTTCAAAAATCAAAAAAAAAATCAAAATCCATCAAATATTTTCAAAACCCATAAAAACCCAAAACAAAAAAAAAATCAAAATCTATAATAAACTTCCATTAAATTTTTTTCAAAGATTAAAACATGTGAAAACTCAAATAAAAAATCAAACAACTAATCAAAGCCCATAGAAATTCAAATCGAGAGTCAAAATCCATCAAATATTCATATCAAATAAATTTCAAAAATCAAAACCCATAAAAATCCAAATCAAGGGTAAAAAACCATCAAATATTTGAATCAAATTGATAATCAAAAGCCAAAATTCATCAAATATTCAAATTAAATAGAAATCAAAGCAAAGGTCAAAAACTATCAAATATTGAAATCAAATAGCCAATCAAAAGCCAAAGTCCATCAAATGAAAATCCATAAAAATCCAAATCAACGGTAAAAAACCATCAAATATTCAAATCAAATAGCAAATCAAAAGCCAAAGACCGTCAAATATTTAAATMAAATAAAACCTATAAAAATCAAATATTTTTAAAAATCAAAATCCATAAAAATTCAAAAACCATAAATATTCAAATCAAATAGCCAATTTCAATATTTTCAAATTCAAACCAAAAGTCAAAAACCATCAAATATTCAAAAGACAAAGACCATCAAACATTTAAATCAAATAAAGCTCGTAAAAATCAAATATTTTCAAAAATCAAAACCCATAAAAATTCAAAAACCATAAAATATTCAAATCAAATAGCCAATTTCAAAAATCAAAATCAAGAGCCAGAGTCCATCAAATACTTAAATCAAATAAAACCCATAAAAAATCAAAACCCATAAAAGTTTAAATCAAAAGTCAAAAAAACCATCAAATATTCAAATCAAATAGCTAATCAAAAGGCAAAGCCCATCGAATATTTAAATCAAATAAAACCCGTAAAAATCAAATATTTGAAAAAATCAAAACCCATAAAAATTCCAAAACCATAATATAGCCAATTTCAAAAATCGAGAGCCAAAATCCATCAAATATTTAAATTAAATGAAACTCGCAAAACAAAATCAAATATTTTCAAAAAAAATCAAAACTCGTAAAAATTCAAAAAAATCATCAAATATTTAAATCAAAATCAAGACCTGTAAAAAACTCAAATAAAAAAAACCAAAATCCATATCAACTGAGTAAAATTTCATCAAACATTTGAATCAAATAACAAATTTGATCTTTAAAAGCCTAAATCAGTAAAAAAAATCAAATCAAATCATCAATTCAAATGCCACAACAGAAAAAAGGTCAAACACACAAAAACTTAACCTATAGACATCCAATAAATAACAAATTAGAAATCCATAAAAAAACTTAACAAGCTTCATTCCATATTTAAAAAAAAAATATATYAACTCCTTCAAAACATATGCAAGCAAACATCAAAAAATCAAATATCAACTAATGGTAGCTATTTTTGTCTCGTGTTTGTTTGACAGTTGCAATTACCTTCCAAGGCTTGGGACGATACAATACCTTCCAAGTAAAGGTTTTGTACTACATCAATTTCAACCTCAACTAAAATTATAGTAGCAAAATCTCCTCTTCCAAACTCTTGGCCCTCACAAAAATGTTTGTGTGCTTCTTTTTCTTTGTTGTTCGGTAGCTTGTTATCTCCAACAAAGAGGGGCAGCTATTAGCACCCAATTTTTGTTCGGTCCCTTGACCCTACCTCTTTGTACTCCCCTTTTGCACTCCAAAAACTTGAAATACAACCAAATCAACTTAAGACTTTCCAAACTCGAAAAAACCCTCATTTGGCACAATCCATAGGACAAAAAAGAACCTTAACTAGAAATCACCCCCATACTTGAAAAATTATAACTTAGCTACACATCAATTTTCATGACTAAACTCTAAAGATTCATCGTTCATCATGCCAACTTCCTTTCTAATGGCCCCGATTTATGCGTTATCCAAATTCCAACTCCTCCAAAATCAAATCCAATATATCCATCACCCCAAGATCACTAGGAAATAATCAACTAGAAAATCCGACAACGAATCTTCAATAACCAACTACAAAAACATCAAGATCCCAATTGGATGGCCCTGAATCATTACCATGATTGACCATATATTTCTTAGATCAGAACCATCCACTTGACTCCTCACCTTAATCCATAGCTACCTACCAAATCGTAGCTCAAAATTCCCTCGTTTAATCCCCCATCAAGCCTATATCCTATTCCAACAAATCTCATTAATTAGAGCCTACCATCCATCATCCCAACTTCACATGACAAATCAGACCTTACCACTATGTTCGGAGACCCAAAAAATCCTAGCATGTCAAATCTTATGACCAAAACCTTTGTTTGACCGTTGAAAAAGTAAGATTCCATTTTGAACCCTCTTGTTGATTAGAAAACCATAAGCTAAGACCATGATCTGAACTAAATCAATCAATCTACACCTCTGATCAAATATCCATAACTTCCATTAGATTCAAGATGATCAAAAGTGCCAACCCACCAAATTTCATCCCAAAATTCTCCCATTTAACCCTTCATTAAACAAAGATTTTGTTTTAGCAAATATCATTGTCTGAACTAGTCAGCCATAGATCTCAATCATTCCAACCCTATTTGTCCGATCAGACCTCACCACTGTGTTCAGAGACCCAAAAAACACCAGAACACTAAATTTCATGACCAAACTCATTCATTTGACYATTAAACTAAAAAGATACAATTTCGATGTACCAAATTAAATTGCCACATCATCTGGCCTAACCTGGAGCCTTAAAAGGGTGATGGCTGATGTCAAACCCATTCTTGACCCATTAGAACACCTGGACCAATCAAACAAAGCCTAATAGACCCAAAAAGCTCAAAATACCAAACAAACCCCTACTTAAGACTAAGAAAAGACAAAATAGCATTTAAAAGTTCTTCAATTTTACATTTTCTGCCACTGTTAGCCCCAAATACGAGACTGCAATGTCTGGCACGCCCCAAGCTCTTATTGGACGCACAAACAAAACCCATGAGAACCACCCCCAAATCGAAGAAAGAGTTTCACCAAACAGGAAAGCTTAACTGCGCACCCTTTTTTTTTGAAGAATCTTTGTCTATTTATATGTAAAACCTCTATTAAATCCCAAGCACTATAGCTGAACGAGTTCAGACCTGACCCCCCACCCTTTCTCTATAAATACTGATCTAATCCTTGTTCAAAGGTGGGGGGAAGAAGAGAGGAAACCTGAGGGAGTCCCCTAAAAAGAGAAAGAGAGAGAGAAAGAGAGAGAGAAAAGAGCTTTCTCCCAGCCCATATACTACCTGTTTTATCCGAATTTTAGAGGTACTCTGAACTTCATATTCTGAACTCATCTCCTCCATTTTCAAGCGAAGTTGCAATCAGAAGCATTCCCTAGCTCAAGAATCCATTGGAACTTTATTCTATTTAATCCTAGTTGCTAGAAAACTTTTGACAAGGTACATACAAAAAGGTGAATCCTTTTTTAATATTTCTAGGTTGCTTGTGGTTTTGAAATGTTAGAGAACCATCATTTGCAATTTCTTCTTGACTGAGAATAAAGGCAGAGAGGTGAGGGTCTTAGGGAAATTAGTACCTAAGACCCGACAACATCACCTCAAAGTCGATCTTAGGAGAAATCGAAAGCATGTTCCTCCAAATTTGAGAAATTCTTGCAACCATTTCTATTTTTCTCCAAAAGAAAATGAGCCTAAACAACTCCCGTATTGGGCTGCTACAACAGCTTGGAGAGAAGGGTGCCTAATACCTTCCCTCTCCCAATCCTTGGAACCCAAAATCTCTTGGTTGTGTGCCTTTATCGTGGAAAATGGAGTCACTATCAAAGACTTAAATCGAGTTTTTCAAACCTAAAAATGAGGGCCCATTTCCTCTAAAAAATGGGTGGCTCCAACTCCTTTGAGCTGGCCATGAGCTTTCCAGAGTTGGTCTTAGGAGAAATCGAAAGCATGTTCCTCTAGATTTGAGAAATTCTTTGATAACATCACCTCAAAGTTAGTCTTAGGAGAAACCGAAAGCATGTTCCTCTGGATTTGAGAAATTCTTGCAACCATTTCTATTTTTCCCCAAAAGAAACTGAGCTTGAATAACTCCCGTATTGGGCTGCTACAGCAGYTTGGAGAGAGGAGTGCCTAATACCTTCCCTCTCCCAATCCTTGGAACCCAAAATCTGTTGATTGTGCGCCTTTACCGTGGAAAACAGACTCATTATTAAAGACTTAAATCAAGTTTTTCAAACCTGAAAATGAGTGCCCATTTCCTCCAAAAAATGGGTGGCGACTCCAATTCCTTTGAGCTAACCATGAGCTTCCTGGAGCTCATAGTAGGTAATAGCACCCTTTGGATTATACACACATTCTATGTTGAAACAATGTTTAGTAGATTGTTGCACCCCTCTTTGGGTAGTTTGTTCAACTTTGGATTACATATATAATATGTTGTGCATTAATCAGCAATATTAACTAGTCAGAATGAGAAGTTGGGAGACATGAGACATTTGAAACAATGTTTTAAAATATCTCATGTGAGAAGGGGAAAAGAAACCATGCAAGAGTAAAACAAATTTCTCATAATCCCTCTACTAATGGCAATTCTATAATTGGTCCACTGTTGGCACTCCTCATCAGACATATGAAACCATTCAAATAGTCATCTCTGTAGCAGTAAGCCAATGATTAAATGTTTTCAGTTTAACTTGTCATCAAATTTTAAATCCTCCGCATAAGGTCATTCAATGACTTGTACAGATTTCCTCCACATTACACCCGAACTTCCTCGTTAACAAGTAGGTTAACCACAACAAGAGTTTATGGTTCGAAATATCCACCTCATTGGGCTGCAGCCCAACAGTCATCCTACCATTGATAGGTTCKGGATATGTGGTAGAAGAACCAGCTTGTCTAAGCTTTACACAAGTAGCTCATGTGCTCATGTCAAGGTTTCATCACACTATGATCTTTGAGCTTTCTCCTTAGATTTCCATCAGGTTCTGGATATGCTACAGAAGAACCATCTAATACTTTAATTTATGACCAATGATTTTCATAAAACCATAGTTTGTATATGCTGCATGTTGGACTTCTTTGCTTGGATTCAGTGTTTAATAGAGTTTACAATATTTCAATAGATTTTTTGATTCAATGGATATTTGTCCATATATATGATTTTTTTTATTCTTTATGCTTAATGGCTCAAATCGTGTTAGAAAATTTCTGCTTTAGTCTTGATATGGCATAACTAGAAAATGTATGTCCGGTTTCAAAACAAGATTTCTTCTAGTGGTTTGTTGTTATGTTTAATAGAGTTTACAATATTTTGATAGAATTTTTTATTCAATGGATATTTGTCCATATTTATGATTTTTTTTTATTTTTATACTTTGAACCCATGTTCATTTATAAATGCTAGTTTATATGAGCTAAGGGTGTATTAACAGTGAGTTGCTAGTCTTGAGTCTCTTGCTTCTACAAGAGATTATAGGACAACTTGTGTAGTACTATTTTCCTTTGTGAAAGGTAGGGAGGATAGGTGTACCTTGATTACCCTCCACTTTTGAGGATTATTAGTATTGCTAATGATGATTAGATGGTATTGGCAAGTAGTAGTAGTTCCAAAACACATAGAACATTGAACACACTCTTCTAGTCTAAACTCTATTTTTTTTTTCTGATTTGTACATAACTATGAAAATTTTAATGATTAAGTGAGAATGGATATTTACAAAATGCTGAGAATCCCCAAGATATAAGTTGTCTAGCACTCCAATGAGGCAATTCCTCACCCTACACTTATTCTCTTACAACAAGATTCCCCAAAACATCATTTCCCTCTTCTCCCCTTGCCCGACCATTGCATCATCTAGCACATTTTCTAATATGTAAGTCTAAATTACATTCATAGCAGCTGCAACACTACAAGGGCCTTAGTCTAATTGTTCATTTTAGTTTGCCATGTTTTCCAAAGTTCACACACAAATTTAGGGAAATTCTTTTAATACATTAGTTTTACACAAGTTTACACACACCCATTTAATGGTTTGAATTATTGGTTTTACACAAGTTTAGGGCAATTCTTTTAATACATTAGGCCTAATAGAACAACCCTTAATTCTGAAAGGGATCCGTGGTACTGTTGATTGGGTTGGCACTCAATGGGTGTGGGTGCAAAAGTTCAAACAGAATCTGAATCATTGGGAAGTAAGGGTGACAAGTGAGTTATTACATCACAGTAAAGATGTATCAAGAATGGTTTTAGATTTATAGAGCCACCATGTCTGGTGAGTCTTCAAGTCATATCTTTATTCTAAGTGGGGCAAGAGAGAGTGTTGGTACTTGAGGGTATCAGGTATGGAGTGTCTGTAACCTTAAGAGATGTGATTCAACCAAGGTATCAGGTACTTGAAGCTACCCAACCCACTCATTCATTTTTCTTCTAAAAATTTGATTCAACCAATTAGGTTGATCAACCTCTATAAAATAATCCTACAATGTAAACACCAACCAACCAATGCCATTGCCAACCCATCCTCCTCCAACTAGTTGTAGCAGGATTTGATTAAGAATTTACCATATCTGATACCAATTCGTGTTTTGTGGAGCATAGAAGGCTGGACATGAACCCCACTTAGGAGTCTCAGCAGCTGCAAATAGGCTTCTACCTTCCAATTGTTCAGGTTGCACCTAAACTGAGGACACCAGGAGATGCCTGCTTGTGAAAATCAAAACAATCTCAAATAGTAACAACCCTATTGGTCATATGAATCAAACTTTTGGATTAACTCTGTTGATCTTGCACTATACTGTGTGGTTACCTATTAAAGTAGTGAATGGAAAAGAATAACCTTCCCCTTACTTGTTAAAAAGATGAAAATTCTTGGATCCTTTGCAGAAGGGTACAGGTTTGGAAACTTGTTATCACCTTCTTTCCAACTAGACCATAGGAAGGTTCTCATCTTCTTTTCTAGTTGCTTCTTCACATAGGTAGGATCTGAATTCAATTCAATCCATTTAATTTAAATCAGATTTAGATATATGTTTAGCCATGACCAAATTGAATCAAATATGGAAAAGCTGATCAGTTGAGTAATTGAATTGGATTCAAATATTGCTCGATCCAATTTAGTGATATTTTCATTGAACTGGATGGATGGTCTGGATTAGTCACAGGGTTTCCCATGTGGCACAAATAGGTTTTGTTTTCCTTCTTGGTTTCCACCTAATTTAGTCACTTTTAATTGATTTCTTTTGTTAAATGAGTTTTTGCAGTTCTTTTTCTAACTTCTACACTCCTTTTGGCTCTAGAAGTATGTGAATATTTTATCTTTGACATCAATCTTGTTTTTCCTTGAAGGCAAGTGCAGGTGCTTATTTATACCAAGGGATCATTTTCTATTGATATCTCAAAATTGTTTTTCAATATTAGATCATTGTTCTACCCTTTCTTAGTCATATTATTGAGCCTTTCTTGGTATCAGTTGTTGCAAGCAGCTCTTTAGAACAATTTGAGAAGGAACTGAGTTATTTGAGAATGAAAAGGGAGGAGGTGATAAAGCAAGTAACTGACAAATGTATTCCTTGAAACTTCCATATAGACCCAAGAATATGAAACTGCAAATGTGAAACCCATTTAATTCTATATGAGGGGTGCTCCATAATATGATGATCTTGATGAAGTGGATCCATTGTTAGACAGTTATGCCCTTAGCTCTAATCAGATTGATGTATCTTTTGACATTTATTGTAAATGAATAAAGTACATAATTGATTCATGTCATTGTGGTGTGTTTCTGTGTAATACCCTTAAACTAGACACTTATGAGACTCGTGTTAGTTTAAAATCTTC
>NW_010729131.1:834582-881542 GCF_000365185.1 Nelumbo nucifera
AAGGTAGCTGGACCCAATGACCATTTAGTGTAAATGTTGGGCCCATTAAGAGCCCATTGTGATGGACTCGGGGTTTTATTGTCTCCTATAGTGAATTTAGCCAGGCCTTGTAACAAAGGCTGGGTTGAACCCATGTGGCTGATGTGTAGAGCAATGTTTGGGTCCCACGCCATACAAAGAGAGCCAATTTGGCAACATGTTAAGGGGTAAGTGAGCACATAAGCTTAATGGGCCTAAAGCCCAATTTGAATTGGGCTTAAATTAGTTAATTAAAAGGAGGCAAGATCTGATTTATAATCTAAATTAGGATTAGTTGAAAGGATAAGATAAGTTTTATCTATTTAAGAATCCAGATCCAAATATCAGATTTGGATAAAAAAACTCTCTCCTAATTAGATTAGGAGGCTGATCCAAATAAGACTATAAATAGGGGGCGAATTCCTCAGTTTTACACACAGTAAACTTGCAGAATTCTCTCATTCTCTTGTCATCCATACCCAGTTTGATCTCCTCTTGTGGAATTGATCAAGAAAGGTTCTTGATATTGTTTATTGGTTGAAGAAACAATTAAAATACGTGCTCACCAGCCCTTGTTCGATTCTTACTGAAGAATCCTGGTTCTTGTTGAATAGCCATCCTTTTGATCCTGCTTTATCACACACTATGTCATTTTCAGTAGAAGCGGGTTTTGGTCTTCTCCTTGGGCGTGAACACCTTCATTAGGAGTTACTGCTACTTCGTATCAGGTATATCCCTCTCCTCCCTTTTGGTTTCAGATCTGGTCTGGTTTTGGGTTCAAGATTGATCATTTAAAATGAAATTTTCTAAAATAGGGAATGTGATTCCCGGATGAGAGAAAAAAAAATTTTGAAATTTTGCCCAACCTTCCTAAAGGGTTCGGCCATCCATATGATGGATCTCCCATCCCTTCATCTGTATGTGGATGTATAGTTCAAAATGATTTTCCCTTGTGAAATTCTCACTACTTCAAAAGAGATTTGTAGTGAGCAAGGTCAAGTGGACAATTTGGCAATGAATAATGTTGTGAGTTACTTTAACAGTTTCTTTTGGAGTGAAATTATGAGGACTTCATAAAACATGCACGAGACCTTCAAAATCCACATTACTAAAAGGACCAAGTTAACAACTCCAAGTAGTGAAGAGCCCCAACCAAAGAGGACCTTGCTAAATTTGGTTTTTTCGTTAATTGTGAAAAGTTCAATTGAATGCATATCCTAGAAAAAGCATCTGAAACTAAGTATCAACTTTAACTGACTCAATATATTTTCACCTCAACTATTTTGTTATGTTAAATTTTAACCATAGTAACCCCAAGCTACAACATGAAGGGATAATTAATCCAATTATAAGTTGATGGAATCCATTCTCACTCCATTCCTCCCAGTATCTTACCATTCATATTGTTTGCTTTACCTTTATAATGTAAATCAGCAGGAATTTTCAAGTATAAGATATTAGATGAGAAAGCATGATTCTAGAAATGAAAACAGGTATTGAGTACAATTTTCTTTTATTCAACACTTATATGTTTACTAGTTAAATACATCGACAAGGGTGGGTAAATCCTTGATAGAATTCTTATTTAAATAATTGTTGAAAGGAGCTTCATCAAAATAGCGTTGTATTTASAATAGACTCACTGAAATTCATGACCCAACATCAAGAAGAAAGTAAGTCTGAACATTGGCAGCCTTAGGCAAATAATATTACTGTCTTTGGTGATTGGCAAAGTCTGAACAGGGCTTGTTCAATAATTTTGAAGTATCTGTCGTTTTTTTTCCAAACACATGCATTTAATAATGGAATCCTTTGTTTTTCTAGAATATGTTAACACCTTTACTTGGGTTAGCATATTTTACTCTTTTGGTGTTAGATGCACCTTTCAGCATTCTGTCATTGAGGCTTTAATACTAATTATACTAATTAAAGGGAAAATTTATTTCAGGACAAATCATTCTACCACACTTCAGAGTTGTGCATCAGGCCAAAATGCCACCATCAAGGACAAGGTAATAAATGGAAGGATTGTCTGGATTCTGAACACCCCATCTTCATTGCCACTCTATGATACACATGGCAAGGAAGATTCCATCTGAAGTCCTAAGATTATCTCTTTGATCCAACTAGATCATTTCACATGGAAATTAGGGAGGCTCCCACCCAAGGCTTCTTTCATGTTGACTGAATTTCTAGAAAAGATATTAATCATCTACTTTTTAGTGGGAGGACAAACGATAACCTTTGCAGTGGTTCAGGAGTTGATTCCTCATTTACTGTTAAACTGTGTCTTCACCCATGTTGAGATATTGATCATTAGCATTTATGTAAATTATGCATGTTGTCTATTGTTACTTTTTGATATAGTAATACAGCACAACTGTAAATTTTAGAGAAACAATAAGAGGGTAAATAAAGAAAATTTGTAGATCCTTGTTGGTGAAGATTACAAACAGCCTTGCAAAAAGCTGTTGGGTAGCTAACTAGGGGTTAAAATTATTGAAGTTACAGATGGGGTTAAGAAGTTTAGCAGGAAAAAGAAAAAAAAAAAAAAGGTAATGGAATTGAGAATTTTTCACTATTTTGCTGCTGTAAACTTTTTGTGATGCAACAATCCTAAGGTGAGTCCTAGATTATGTAATTCTTAGAAAGCCTAGAGTAGTTCTAGGTTTATTATATGTTATCTAATTATTAAATCAACTATTGTTGGATAACTTGTCATGCATAGGATTTACAATAAATCAACTAGGATAGTTTCGGTCACATTCATGGGGAGTAGAGAAGGGAAGGACCTTATCCCCAAAAGGATATAGTAATTAGTATTAAGAAAGGTCTAAGGATTCATGCTTTTATTCAAGTAGTGAACCCTAGCAAAGGAAACAAAATCTTTGTTTCTCCAAGATTCAATCTTCTACACACAATCATCGCCTAGGTACCATGTCTTGAAGTCTTGATAGTAAAAAGGCATAGACTTTTTGCTACTAAAGTTGATTAGTGGTTTTATATGATATCCATTCGTGTTTGCTTTCTTTTTTTTCTTTTACCCCTTTGTCTCCTCTTCTTTGCAACATCTTTAGAACTTGCCAACATTTTCTGTTTATTATGAAGACTTGTATAATTATTTAAATATCCTAGAAAAAACAGCATAAACAAGTATTACAAAGAAACCAACAATTTTGGAAGGCTAATTTGATAACATAGAACTTGAAGTATCTTATAAAGCAATAAATTGCCAAGAGTGACATTATATATAGAAGAAACACATCAGTGAATACTTAATCACTTGTTGTCTAACAAGTGATACACAAGAAAAGGAATCATTGACAGACCACCTTTGGTGGCATCTTGAAAGGGCTCAACATGTTTGTCACGAGAGAAACCTCACCCTCGAAGTGGAATGAGGCTAACTATTCTAGGCATGTTTTTAACCTGTGGCTAGTCTCGGGAGGCACCTAATTAATGAAATGGATTGACCATGTGATATCCCCTTGTGGCTGAAGGGAGCTTAATTTTATGTAGAGAAGGGATCCAGATAACCTAAATTAGATTACTAGAATACATTTTAGAAACCCTTCTAGAATCCATAAATCCATGAATATACACTGAAACAGTAACAAAGAAAGTTTTTATGTAAATGGATAAAATTGTACAAACCCCTTCTCTAGAGTTCTTTAATGCCTTTACTGTGCACATAATCAATTCAAATGCAAAACCATGTAACTTTTATGAAGATTTTGTACAGATATTGGTAAAATAAATAAATATATATGTAGGCGAAATAGGTTAGATTTCTATATTGGAAACTTCACCAGAAAAGGAAGTTTATCCTATATTCTAAGCAATGTTGCATGCTTACATCATTCCTACAAATACTTTTGACATTATAGTTGGTAATGCCTACTATGCTGACCCCTAAACCCCCAAACCCTAGCTTTACTTAATTCAAAGGTACTGATTGAGCATATGTTCAGGGGTGAAAGGACATACAATTGGCTTCTACCCCTTAATGTTCACTTCTTGTTCATGAGGATTTCTACTTGTTTCATATCCAGGATTCAGGTTGTTGTGGCAACAGTTTCTACCTGTTTAATTATGTAGATTCTAATAAGTGAAGCTACATAGTTTTCCCACTTGGTTCTTTCTCTTCTTAGTTACTAGTTTTCCACTTTTCCTATATCCCATCCTCAACAGATGGTCCTCTTTAACAGACCTGATGAAGATGAGATTTCTTAAAACATATTGATTGGTTGCTTTTTTTTATTGAATTGGAATGAATATGTGGGTCATGAAGGCCTAAACCCAAGATAGTATCAACAAATCAAAGCCAATAAATCCAATAAAAGCTGAATCTTCTACATTTAACCTGGCAGAACTCTGAAGGTAACCAATAAATCCAATAAGAGCTGAATCATCTACATTTTAACCTGACAGAACTCTAAAGGTGCCATGGTGTTCTATTGCTAGTTTTTTTCTTTTTTTTTTTATTTGTTGGATTTGTTCAAACAGGATGCGGCTACATAGACCTAGGCACTCCATTAGCCATGATGTTCCTCCAACAATAAGATCATTAATTATCATCTCCCTCCTTCATTCCAAGAGGGTAAAAGAAAAACTCTAAAAATAAATCTTAAAACTCTATTATAAATGGTCAAATATTTAGATTCATCCCTAGGTAAGTAGGTATTTTCCATGAAACTAGTTTTTTTTTTTACGTAATGGATAAGATTTGTTATTAATTAGATCTCTACTATTATATTCCTGTTGAGAATTTACTCTTCTTCAAGAGTTAGCGGTTTTCAAGAGTTACATTATTTAGTTTATATAACTAATTATTGACATCAATCCTTATGTATTCACTTTTGTTGAACTTCACAGACCAAAGTTTATGATCAAAAGTGAAGGTCTTGGGTATGATGCACATGCATATTAAATGTGTATATTAAACAAAGACTACTATGGATGTTTTGTGTAAATGTGTACATGTTTTATTTGTAAAACCTCCCTTTGTCATATAGGAACAAGTGGAATTAATTTTTCTTTTTTTGTAATGACATTCATTTAAATTTAAATGAGAAATGGCATTTTAGCAACGGTTTGAACGTGCCATACAACAACAGATTTAGCAATGGTAATATTTTGTAATGATTATTCTACGACAACGATTTTTGACCCTAACAGTTTCTATAAGAATTTTATAGCAACTATTAATGTAAAAATCGGTGGCAATACATAAGAATGGCTAAAACTTTTAGCAATGGTTTTACCTGAAATCGTTGCTATTTCTACTTATTCATCAATATCCCATATTCTATAGCCACGGCTAAAACCGTTGCTATATCAATTTGTAGCAATGGCATAAAATAAATCCGTTGCAATAAAATTTTTAATTAGAAACGGTTAAAACCGTGGCTATACGTATATTTGTAGCCATGGTGTATAATATCCGTGGTTATAGGTTTTAGCCACGGCAATATCTGCCACAGACCAAAAATTGTGACTAAACCATTGCTATAGCCTTTAGCAACAGTTTTTGGTATCTTTTTGCAACGGTTTTGTCCATTCCTAAAGCCGATTTTTCTTATAGTGTAGAGCAGTTTCATACACATCCATTAAGGCAAATTATATGCAATCAAAACAGTGGTCATGTACTATATGTGACATTAAGTGTTCTAAATGAATTTATTGAATGACTTGCCAAACAAAGCCCAACATTGCAACGTTTGACAATAAAGATTGGATACCTAGCATGAAAGTCTTAAGCATGAGAGTTAGAAGGGTGTTTCATAAAACCACCCTAATATGTTCTTCTTTATGCCAAGTCATAAGAGATGAAGTGTAAGATAACATGCAAAAATGTTGCACCTTAATTTTATAAGAAAATGGCATAGGACGTTCACAAGAATCTATCTTTTCTTTGTACCAAATGCCTCAATATTGTTTTCATGGTTGTCATTTGGTTTCCTTCTTAAAGCACCAGACAGAATAAATTTCATTTTAGTATGTCTATTCCAAATTAGAATACTATCATTTGAACATGCATTAATCTTTCCATATTTTATATCTGTGATTTTCCATAATCTTTTTATTTTCATAGAAAAAACTTGGTACTTGATTACCATCTAAGAGCACCTAATTGAACAATTCAAGCAAGTTAGTAAAAGACTCATTTCTCCACCCTTACAAACACTTTATATGAAATAGCCTTACAATGAATAAAAGTTTCAAGAATCTTGTACACCCTAGTTTAAGAGAATATACTTATATAATACTAAAGTATCACCATTGAGTAGTCTCATTGACAAGACTACTATGGAGCAATTATCTCTAAGACCCCCCCCCCCCCTCATTTGATCAGGCTTAATGAACTCTAGGGGCACCCAATTGCTTACCTATAGTGAGAACTGCATCTTCATAAATGGGATTCACTATTACAGAATCCATGCAGGGGCAACAGTACGAATCTCATTAGGCAATATGTTAAAATCAAGGGTGACCACTTTTCCCACCATAGGTTTAGGGTATAGGCTTTACAAGAGCATTCTAGCAAGATAGAGCCATGGTAATGAGATATAAGAATGAAGAATACAACAAATAACAAAATAGTAAAAGAAAGCAAGAATGTGCAGAGTACACAATAACACAAGAACTCTGAGAATAGTTGCAATAGGTAAAGAATGAAAAATCACTAAGCGGCCTTATTTATAGAAAAATAAGGTAAAATCTTCACTAAACATGTGCTATTTGATGCGAGAATAACTTGCCCACCGAGTCACAATCAACACCTCACACGCCTAACCACCATTGCCATGTTCTCAAAAAGTCCCACCATTGTCACGGTATTTAGTAGAGTTCAAAATTTTCAAAACACTAGCCAAAATACTGAATGACCTCGCGATTGCGACCCCTACCAAATTCTACGAACCATACCCCTACCATGTGATCGTCGTGATTAGGGGTGGCAACGATCCAAGCCTT
The DNA here is from genome assembly GCF_000365185.1 of Nelumbo nucifera. Next base: position 841,576 of record NW_010729131.1, read on the forward strand.
TCATGAGTTGTTCGAGTTCGGTTCGTGAAAAGTTTGGCTCGAGTTCGAGTTCAATTCACTAGCTCGATTATTAAACAAGCCGAACTCGAGTCTATTAGAGCTCGGCTTGTGAGACTCGCGAGCCGGCTCGAATATATATATATATATATATATATATTTGAGCCGGCTAATATATATAATAAAAATATTATAATTCTTAATTTTTAAATATCAAATAAAAATATTTTTATATATAATTTTTTATTTTTATAAAATATTTTTTCTCAAAATCGAGCTTGAGTCGTGTAGAGCTTGAACTTATGAATTTTTTACTCAAGCCGAGCTCGAGCTCAAGTTTCTGGTTTGAACCGAGCTCGAGCTCGAGCTCGAGCCTTGTAAAACAGTCTCGAGCCGATCTCGAGCCTCATACTATTTGGCTCGGCTCGGCTCGAATCCACCCCTAGTCATGACACTCGTAGAATTTTGAGAACCACATAACCTACCCCATAATTGCAACCACTTTCAAACTTCCTTAGAATTTTGGAGGGTTATTTTCTTTCAAAATTTTCTCAAAATGTTGGAAGGTTATTTTATTTCAAAATTTTCTCATAATTTGGGGGGCTAATTTCTTTTAAAAAATTCCTCTAAAATTTGAAGGCTAATTTATTTCAAATATTCAACAAGAGGCTAATTTCTTTATAAAATTCTTCATAATATTGGAGGCTAATTGACATTTATACTAAAGAAAAATACTAAGCCCATTTTTACTCAATAGTGGGCAAACCTACACTTGAGCATGGGGCTAATATAAGAAGGTAAACTTATATAATTCTAAAGTATCACTGCGGACTAGACATAGTGACAACACTATGGGTTCCACGGACGTCTAGATAGTAAAACCCACCTAAAGAGGACCATGGACTCTCCCTAAAGAAGCCAGTTGTGGATGCTCTTTACCCTTAAAACTTGAACTAGATACCCTTCATAAGATGAAGGACATAAAAGCTGATCATACGGTAAATATTGTCTCTACAGAGATGACACATAGTAAGAGCTTGACACATAGTAAGAGATGACACGTGTCCTCATCGAAACAACCTAAGGACTTAAGCCCTTGACAACCCATAGAATATTCCAAAATTCTTGAGTCATTAACCCCCTAGGGAATATTTAAGAATTCTTTTCCATGCATGAAGTGAGCCCTCCTCTCCTCTAGAAATAGCAGGGTTCATGACAAGAGAAGGGATCCCCATCATCCTGTTATCCATCTTTCCCCCATTCAAGTCCTCTTGTCATTTTGCTTGGATTTGGAATATTTTCTAAGCTTTCTAACCTTAGTATCACCTTATCCTTTATTCTCTGAAACTTTCATTCTCACATTATCCAAACCAACATCATCTTTGACTCCATTCTTCTTCCTAGCATCTTACTCACTATTACTAGAATTTGGACCATTCTCATAGTGGGACACCTACACCTAGTTATAATTTTTAGTCAGCATCTTATAAAAGGATAAAGAACATTTGAGCATCAGAATTAAGTACTCTAGTAGGTTATACTTAAATATCCATCCCTTCATCACATTGTTCCATCATAGGAATGCCACATACATTATGAATCATCCCATGCATATCACCACACCCAATTAAGTTAATCATAGGGACAAGTTTCATTACATGCCATAAGAAGTTAAGCACAAAAATTATCTCTCCACAAAATATCCATTCCATATAACCTCGAAAAAACCCATTCAAGATTAGATGGTCTTTCACATTAACTTGACCCTTCCTTACAACATTGCCACATCTTGTGCAAGGACATCAAATTTTTTCTTCACGGTTTATCTATCTAAAAGCAAACCCTTGTCCATTTTATACTTTTTACAAGTTCTTGGTCAATGAAACAAACTCTTATCCATTTTATACATTAAAAAAAATGACGAGATCAATTGTGATATAAATGAGAGAAATTTACCAATTAATTCTACGCCATATAATGTTAAAAATCATCTTTTCATTTATCAAGTGAGACAAAAGTCCTACAAAGTCTCCCCTTAAAAATGGACTATGCCAGATTTTCACCTATTAAAAATACAGTCAACAAAAGAAGATCATTAACCAACCTATTCTTTTTTGAATTGTAGCAAGTGTTAGGTGTTAATCTTCTTATTAATTAAAGAATGAAATGTGATGTTGATACTTCTAATGTTGTTCTAAAACATCTTGCTCATAGAACTTATGGGCACCTAAAAATGAAATAAGCATAGTGACAACAAAGAAGAGGGGAAGCAATGCAACTCTTGAGGACAAGTAATACCAGAATTACTCTTTATATGGGCACCTAAAACCTAGAATTGACCTTTTAAGACATCATTAAAGACCTTGGGATGTTTGGATGGACCTTGCTTGAAGACCCAAGCCAGAAATCGTGTAAAATGCTAATTTGGGCCAACCCAACCCAACCTACTATTAGTGGCAAGGTTTTTAAAACTGAACCAAACAACGAACCGATCAGGGGTCCTATTCCTCGGTCAAATGGTCCGATCATTTGAATCGAACAGATGAATTGTTCTAAAAAAATAAAAAAATAAAAATAAATAAAAAATGATCAAAACAGTTTGAACGGTTCAACTGCTTGGATCAGCAATTGGCAAAAATATGGTTTTGAGGAAAAATGGAACTGGTCACCTGACTGGTTCCCAGTTTTTCTGGTCCAACCGTCCAGTCCGGTCTGTTTTTCAAAACCATGATTAGTGGTTCTTATCTTTCGAAACCATAAATTCACTTTATAGGTTCTAAGATTTCCCATGTCACACTTTGTGCATGTTTCTCCAATTCTTGCTCCCGATAAAAGCCAACCATCAAAATACCATGGTGACTACCTAGCACTCTTTTGTTGCAGTGATGGTACTAAAAATGAATTTTTTATCCTTGAACTACTTGTTTAGTTTTTTATCTTTCTTCCTAAGAAAATTTTGCACTTTTATCATTATGGTTGTTAAAATGCAGTTTTTTAAAGCTAAAGTTTTTCCTTTTCTTGATAATCAAATCAACTTTTGTGGTTTATGGTTGAAAAGCTTTTCATTAATCATGTCAACAAGAGTGGGGTTGTCTTTGATTCAATGAAGTTAAGGTAACTATGCCTTTCTAGGCTTCCATCTGCTCAAGAATATAAGCAACCACTGGGTTTCAAGCACCCTTTATCATGCTATTCTCTTAGAGTTATTTGTATAGAATTTGATCTTTAGTGACTAAAGTGATATGTCAAATATTTTGATGACTAGGATAATCAGTGGATTGTTCATTGGAGGAGGTAGGGAAGGAAGGGGAGTCTTATTAAAAGACTGAAATAGCCCTTCTTTTTCCATAATATTATTAAATATTATTAGAATTACTATCTAAAATACCCAATATTGGAGACTACAATTAAGGATTACACGTTTAGCAATTGTAGAGAACAATATTTAGTTCAAAAACCCTAGTTGGTACCACTAGGATTGAACTTGCAATTTTGTCTTCCTTTCTTCACCATCTTGAACCACATTCAAGAGGGGCTTTTGGGGATCCTTCTACAATATGAATCCACCATTAACTGAGGTGATTTAGCTGACCAAACACTTCTGAAATATCAATGGATCGAGCTGTTCAATAACCAAGGTTGTGTCATCTTCAGTTTGACTGAATCACTAGAAAGGGAAGCTTGATTTCTTGGGCATGAACTCCACAACAGTTCTAATCTTTCTTGTGGTTTTGGATCTAATATATGATCTAGCTCAAATGCCAAAATCAATCTTGAGGAGAAAAGCAAGTTTTCTCCCATGCAATTTTTCTGTTCTCCTAAACAAACTTTTGGGTTCTTGAACTTCAGTGTGAAATTTTTTTAACAACAAAATTCACTTATGTAATTGTCACAACTTTTGCACACAATGAAGTTCCATTAAGACAATAAGCTGAGAAGGATTCTTTTACATAAGATACAAACATAGAAGGAGGTGTTAGAAGTAGTAGCATGCTAACACACTAGCACTGTAGACCCATCAAAGAACAAAGATTGGGAGAAAAATTTGTAATCACTTTATGATGATTAAGTGAGAAAGAGGTATTAAGGGCTGATCAGGGAGATTTACAGAAGGCCTCTATGGTAAACCAAGACAAGACTCAGGAGGGTTCAGAAGGAGTAAAAGATGTTTTTAATTTAATAAAAGCAATTTTAGTTTCCGTGGTGAGGAGACACGTATGTTTAGTTGCACATCTTCATAACAAGTAGCAAAGGTGAAAGGTATAATGGATGGCCCCATCTTCAGACTATGCCTATGATAACTTGACAACTACTGAAATGTATGTTTTATCGCTTTAGTTTCATGAAGATGTCAATTCAAAACAAAGTGGGTTTAGTTATGAGAGTATTTCTCCCCAAAAGGAGGGTAACTCAATGGTGAATATCTTTAGAGACTGTTTCAACTAGGGTGGAGAAAGGTAGCAGCAATCTTGGTGGGGAAATAGAGGGCCTAAGGGCCTAAGGAAGTCAACTCTGTTTCCTTTACCCAAGTTTTTGATGGAAAGCTGGGGCTCCAGGACCTAAAGAGGAAAAGGGATAGAAGTGTTTTGCAAGGAATAGAAAGATGGTGTTCTTGCTTTATTTTGGTGAACCTAAAGAAGACCAAAGGTTCATTCAATGGGCAAACCAACATTTTTCTTCAACATCAGTTGAAGTAAGGTCTCATGGGGTTGATCCTTATAGTGAGTTCAAGTGGGGTGAAGGTCAAACGCAGAAATCAAAACTGTATTAGAAGTAGTAGAACACTAGCACACTAGCACTCCAAACGTGTCAAAGAACAAAGATTAGGAGAACAAGTTGGAATCGCTTTCTGATGATCAAGTGAGAATGATGTGTTAAGGGCTGAGGGAGAAGAACAAGTTGGAATCACTTTCTAATGATCAAGTTGGATCTTCTTCTCCCCTTGGGTGTTGGAAAGGATTTTTGTTTCAATTTGGTATTGTCTATATAAGTTGGATTGTTGGTAGACCTTCTCGATGTACTCAAACATCTCCTTTGTAGTCTTGAGACCCCTCATCAGAATAGTTATGTCAGTTTCTATCAAACCAAGGATCCATGAAGCTATTCTCACATTGTCTATCTTCCACTGCTTCAGCCCTTTATTATCAAACTCATCAGGCTTGGCAACTGAAACATCCACATAGCCCTAGAGTCCTTGGCCTTCAACATAAAATTGGAAGTGAAACTTCCATAGAGCATAATTACTCCCATATTGAATTTGAGAAACCATAAATCCCTTTTGTCTGAAGCCATTTTAACAGGAAAAACAACAATAAATAGTTTTGCAGCAAGTAAATTTGATCGAACTAGTCTCAAAACTATCACTACAAATCTGATATAACTAAGAGAAATCAGATTTAGGAAGTACAAGCCTCCAAGAAGTTGTGGAAAGATTGACAATCTAGAAAAGAAAAGTACAGGGTCGACTCCAAGAAGATTAAGCCAAAAACCCTACCAACAAGGAACCAAACCTCGAAAAGGAGATATGGGAAGAAAGAGTAGGTCTGGAAGACACCAGATCTAAGGTTTCAAGGCAATCCAATGGAGCAGAAGAGAGAATTGAATCAAACACCAACCAAGTACTCGTTTTTCAATAGAAAACAACCAAGAAAAGGATTGATTGAAACAATCTTAGAAATCCGCCAAATAAATCTCAGAAAATGAAGAGAAGGGATGACTTCTGATGGATTTCAATCAAAGTAAAGAACAAGAGCTTCCAACAAATCTGGAATCGAACCTGCTATGATACCATGATAGAGACAGTTGAAACTGCACAGAAAAGTTGAAACGGAAGTGCACATGCCCAAAAAGTTGTATTGTATATTATTTGAATACAAGAGGAGGAAAAAGGACAAAACTACCCCCACTAAAACAAATAAGAAAGAATTGTATATACAAAAGAGAAATAAAAGATATTGCACATAAGGCATGATAATATGATACCCCCAACCAAGTCAGCCCATAGTATTCCTACAGTTGAAAACCTAGACGAGAGATGGAGAGGGAGGAGGCAAGGTATCGTTGATTTTTGGAAATATTCAAAAACAAACATGATGCGAAAATAAATGTAATAAAGAAGAAGAAGAAGCAAAAAGTTAATCGCTGGTTCTACTAGTTTGTTGCCTCAACCACTGCTTTCCGGTTTCCTATTGATTTCCAATGCCACCCATTATGGTTCTAGAACTATTCACAATAAGAAGAAGAAGATAAAAAAATGTAATTGTTCCCGTACGTGAATCGAAGGGTCCATAGGATGCGAGTTCTTGTTAAGAAACTSCTCCTACCTGAATGATCAAAGTTCTTCTTTTCTCTTTTTGGGTAAACTCCAAAACCCCTAAGCTATTGGGGGGCATGTCACCTCAATACTTAAAACTAAGCTTTCAAAAGTTTTAAAGACCCACCCCCAAACTTTCACAAGCTAAGCACCGATTAAAGGGAACTGAAAAATTCAAGGTATGTTTAAGTCAATTCATGAAAACTTTGGGTATGTTTAAGCCTTTTATCTAAAATGACTAATGGATAAAAAGGATAATTTGGGCATTTAAAAAATTATAATAGATTATGTGATGCCCATGGCAGTGTTCTCTATCATTCTAAAGAAACACGAACGGCGTCATTTATTTGAGTGATTTGTAAAAGTTTGTGGGGGTATTTGCAACATTTAAAAGTTATGTAGTGAGGTGACACGTCCCCCATAGTTCGGGGGGTGTTTTAAGTTTACTCTTTTTTTTTTCTTTTTTATATTTTGGGTAAACTCAATATTAGTACCTTATACTTTGGGGCTGATTTAGTTTTAGTATCTAAGCTTCTAAAACATGCCACTGTAGTATTTAAATTCTTGAAAATTGCCAATTTAATCCCCATCATTAACAATCTATTAGTTATTTGTATCACATAAAGACATGAGTGATTTAAAAGTTATAAAAATGTCAAAAATAGCCTTCAAAAGAAGATATTGTTCACAACCCCAAACCCCCCAGGAATCCATCTTCTATCTCCACTCTATTATTCTCTCTCTTCCCCTTTCTTCTTCTCTCTACTTTATGTTGTGAACTTCCTTAGTCTTCTTCACATCTCTTTCTCTCTCCTTTTTTTGTTTCTCCCTCTTTTCCATTGCAATAGGGACTACATGGAGTAGAGAACAAGCTCTATTGGACCTATTATTCTAAACCAACTTCTATTGGGTGTTTGTGGCATTGTGAAAATAGGAATGTTTTTGGGTTCATTGAGAGCTTAAAGGGATGATGAGGCTTTTGATGAACTATTAGAATCTCTTTCGCAACAAGATGGGGGTTGTTCCGATTCTAGTGGGAAAGTTTACACTGTTGTGGTGGTGAATAGGGACACAAAGAGACTAGGATTGTGTTGGGAAAGCATCAACATGCTTGGATTGTTGGTAAAGTTTTTAAAGATGGATGCAGTTTCAATCATTGTCGGGTTGGTTCGGGGAGGTATAATTAGAAGTTAAAAGGTAATTATAAATTTCATTTTGAAATAACTATGTTTATATTAGTTCTGGGCTCGAAGGGAGGTATTTTGGTTTCTTTTTTGTTATTGTCTTTTGAAAGATTTGGACATTTCGTTGGTTGATAAAGAAAATTAGATTACACCCAAAAAGACATTTTTGTCCTTTCATATGCCACTTAACGTTGATTAACAATTTTAGATTAAACTGATTGTTTTTGGGAGTTTAGACATTATAGTGGTACGTTTTTTAAGTTCAGGTACTTGTGTCAAAGTACAGGGTTCTAATCTCGAATTTATCCCTTCATTTTCGATTTTAACTTTTAATCCCAAATAAATTCTGTCACTCTTCTAAATGGGCCTAGCCCAAGCCGAAGAGTTCACAAAGGCGCCCAACTGGGCGCGCCCCACTGCACTATACAACATATCTCAACAGTGAATTCGGATCACCGAGAGATGCAAGTACGGGAGATGTTCGCAATGCACGCTGATGTGATCTCCTAGCCGAAACCCAAATAGGTCACTCATCCTTCTCATCTGATCGATTTGTTCCCAGAATCCCAGTTTCCCTGTTACTGCTACTCATCGTCGATCAAATATCCACTCTGTAATTGATCTCTGTTTTACGTGTTTTCAGCAGTTGAAACTTGAAAGCTCGCTCAAGTAAGACTCTGCTTTCTCCTTCTTCTGGCTTTAAGGTGCATGAGATTTGAATTGCGAAGGATCCCGTTCTAACACTCTTGGAAACAGAAATTTGAATTGACCCAAATAATGTAGCAAAGCCTGCAGTCGGTAATTCTTGGGTTCTGTCTTGATTGTCTGAATTCCTATGCCTGTTTGTTTCATGGTCGATCTGCTTTCTTCGGTGTTTTTTGGGTGGATTCCTCTTGAATTGGTACGAAGGTCTGCTAAGAATTCAGATTTTTGATCGGTTTGTGTTGAGTGAATCTATCGGTATTTATGGGTTGATATTGGTAGGAAGGTCGTCGGTCTAGTTTGCCTTCTTTGTTTGGAATACCATATTGTCATTCTGGGATTTAAGCGGTTGGATTTGGGAATTCCGGTCGAAGGTTGAACTGATATTTTGATCCTTAAAAGAACGCATAGGATCGTTTATCGTTTGGTGATCGTGTTCTTGTTGTACTTCCTTTAATCCGTCGATTTTGGATTTTCTTTTTATTTCCCTGTATTTCTTTTTTTTCATAATGAATGATTTGTGCAGCATCGGGTCGGTGATTATTATAGGAGGGATAACAAACAGAAAGGATGAGTAGAAAACAAGTAATAAGGCAGAGGTATGATAAAATTGTTCTGCAAACATACTGAGGTAGCTTCCATTGAAGATTCTGATAAGTAGGCAGAATCTACTACTCTTTTCAGTTGTGAGCTTAACTTTCACACCCATGTCAGCACCAAATGATGATAATGCATCTGCTCATTCTCAGGTAACTTTCTTCTTGTCCACTCGAGAATACAAATCTCATTCAAGATAAGCTGACATACTTTTTTCTTTCTTCTGATTTTTATGCTTTTTTAATATTTTGGGTCGGAGTTTGCATATGAGAATTGGGATTTGGAGTGATTGCCTCCATGTCCTGGTTTTAATTTGATAAATACTTAGGTCAGAACAATAGGACGGGAATGAAACTCTGCTCACTGGCTGCTTAAACACATGAAAAACATGCAGATGAAGAGCCTCCGTTCTCTAAGTCTCATTGAGGACATTTTTTGAAATAAAACAACGAAAAAGAAGAGGAAATGAGAAGAAATTTCTAGTCATACACTTATAACAATCCATTCTTTAGATTGTTTTGTCACTTCCTGGCCACGTAGTGGGGGGGGGGGGATGGATTACTTCAATCCTCTCATTCTGAATTTAGTATTTTTTTTCCTGTTTAAATTCTTCATTAAGCAGACCCAATTATGAAATTGAATATAGTGTAATTATTATGAATTATATGTGCATATATCTCTTTACTTTTTTCATTCTTTTGTATAACCTTTTGTGGGTAGATAGTAAGAGTCTTATTCAATATTGATATACAACTAATTACTCAGTTGCTTCCTAAGGTTCCATTTGGGAAGAGTGCAAATGCCGGTTCAGTGTATGTATGCACTCTGGTTCAGTTTTATCAGGTGTTTGACAAGAATGCATTTTTGTATTAAAAATGAAGGCAAACACAGATTCCAAGACATGTTTGTGTTCAAACATGAGTGTAAAATTTGCATATGTATTTGCACTCAAAGTTGGTCAATGTAAAAAAGGTGGTCAATGTAAATATGTCTTGGTATTCATGTTTGTACCTATCACAACTAAAAATCATTCGACAAGAGTACAAAATTATCATTACAAAACTAAACCAACTTTGCATTTTTATGAAGCAGACATATTTGCATCTGTACCCAACATTTTGTATTTGTATTCTTCTCAAACGGAACCCAAACAATTACTCACTCTCTATAAGATACATCTAGATGCATGGTCTTACAGAAGAAGATATTTCTGAATTCATCTTCATCTTCTTCGTTCTGTTTTGTGATGCAGTTGTCATCTCATTTTTTTGCGGGCCTTCTTGACTCCATAATTGTAGATGTTGCATCTGAGTGCCACCGGATAGCTAGGCTAGGTCTTGATCGTAATTTAGAGGAAGAGGAGGAGGAATTGAGGCTGTCAGCACAGGCTAGGGTGAGGGTAGCTGATCCTAGTAATAGTGGTGAAGTAAACAATAAGCATGTGGTTGACATATTTGGACAAACTCATCCTGCTGTTGCCAATGAAATATTTGAATGCATGAACTGTGGGCGGTCGATCATGGCTGGAAGGTTTGCTCCACATTTGGAGAAGTGCATGGGGAAGGTTGGTTTTTAAATATCTTGTTCTTTACTGATCTTGTTGTGTTGGTGACCAAATAAAATATGATGTACTGTTCAATAATAGGTCAAACTAATGAAGTTGTTGAAAACCACTTGCATCAAATATAAAGTCCCTTCAATAAATAAACTTTTGTTTCTCCTTTTCCTTTTTGTTTCTTTACTGATAGTTAGAAAATCGGCCATTTATAAGATTGTTAGGGTCTCACAGAATGAACGAACCAAGCACAATTGATTGTAGAAGACATGATTTTTCCTTTTTCTGGAGTGTTTTGAACTCAGTTCATTATATGTTGATCATATTTTTTTTTCCAGGGTCGAAAGGCTCGCCTCAAGTCAACAAGAAGTAGCAAAACTCCACAGAACCGGTATTCACGTGGCAGCCCAGTTTCTACCTACTATACCTACTCCAATTCCGCTAGTGTAAACCGGATTGTAAATGGAACACCTGGTCCTACAGGTGAGGAGTATGCTGATGGCACCTTTGAGGAGACATGATATTCTAAGCAAATGGGCTTCTCTGGGCTTCTATGAATAAAGATCGACAGAATTACTTGGTCATGAGGGAGCACCAACTTCATGTTTTATGATGATTTATGCTATGTGCTTTTAGGAAATGGGGAGGTAACCATATTGATGTGATGTTCTTTGATCACTTCATGTCTGAGTATTGGAGATCCATAACCTATCTCCCTATTACCTTCAATCTGATTGATAGCATGACATCTCTTTTTGTCAACTTTGGCATTGAAATGTGCATGAATAATAATTCACTAATTCAAGGAATCAATTATATGCATATTATGGTTGTCAATGCAGGCTTTTCATCTCTAGAAGATAAGATTTTGTATATTTACTGTATAGGTTAGTTGATTAAGTATTTTGTAATGAGTAACAAGTTAGCACCTGATTTACACACGACATCTGAGGTGCCTTTTCTACCAGCTTAAATGGATAGCCACATGGTGATAATTTCTACTGTCCATTAGTATGCTGAGTATATATAATGGGATTCCGGACCATTGGACTCCAGAGGATCATATTTTCTGTAAACTTGTGTAAGATTTTTCATTCCTTCTCTCTTAGTAAAACCAAACCATCCTGGGCTTTTGAGATTTAATTCTCTAATTTATGTTTCTGTTTTTCTAAATCAAGTTTAGATTAAAAGACATTGGCTATTCTATTGGATTACAATATGACCCAAATCAAATCCATCAGTTTTACTCTCCTGTTTGTATATGGGGCCTTTTGTACTTATCTTTTCATACTTCTAATGAAACACGGGTTACTTTACTCTTGCACGGAGGGTCATTATCCAATGTTGGTTCAAGTTATCTGGGTTGCTAGTAGGAATGGACTGAATATAGACCTAACATTTGGCATTTTTTGCACTAGGTGGATGCTCTCACATGTGGATTTGTTTTGTAATGCTTGTCAGCTGAGATTTTACCATTGCACCAAGCAATGGCCCCTAGTTTGTTCTCTCTCTCTCTCTCTCTCTCTCTCTCTCTCTCTCTCTCKATATATATATATATATATATATATATATATATATTATATCTTAAAAAAAAGAAGATAAAGGAAAAGAAAAAGTGGAGTAGAGTTAGGTTATTGAAAGTTATGGTAGGGGGACTGGGGGAGTATCTTTCTTCTGGTCGTTCTCCTTGAATATATCTTTCTCGAAATTTATGATTTTGGCCGTAACCACAACTTAGGGTTTAGGAGAGATTTCAGAAATGTAGAAAGCGAGGAAATGATTCTGTCCATCTCTCTCTCTCTCTCTCTCTCAAGATGTAATATAATAGGGAGAATGATCCCTCTTCCTCCCTCGTAAGAAATTCTAGAAATTTGCTTTTAAAGTGGATCTTCGTTTCTATATTTTGTAATATTTTTTTTGAAGTTATATATTATTAATTAAATTTACTTGTTACCTACCCCATCAAACAAAAAGAAAAGAAAAATATGAGAAAAAGAAAATAAAAGAAAGAAGACGAACCTTTTGTGCTGTGGTGCACTGGTGGCTCCTATGTGGAGTGAAATGCTAAAATGGAAATGTGATTGATGATGCATGTCCCCTATGTATACTTGTGCCTGGCTGATGATTAATTGGTGAGCCCTTATAGCAAGTGAAACAAATGCAACAATATTGAGAAGAATCCTTATAGCAAGTGATTTAGCTAGCTACCATCAACATAATTCCCAGTGTACAAAGTACAAACATTGTAGCCTTTTAGAGAGATTCCAGTGGGCTCAACCATGAGAGAGTGGATCACTGTGAGTAGATCTTCGTTTTTTTGAAGATAAATAAATAAGAAATTTTATTGCTAAAAGGAAAAACAGTACAACATAACTAGGTGACAAGATGTCACCCCCTCCGGATTACAGCAATGAAAAGCCACAAAACAAAAAGAAACACCATTTCAGAAACAAGACAAATCTCAGCACTCCTATCAAGAATTCAGAGAAAACATGGACTCATGGTCATGTTTATGGTAAATTACATGCTACTAAAATAGTTCATATTTTTTTTTGAACTTGTAACATTATATACCTGCAAAAGATGTTGCATTTGTTACTAAGCAATGCTTGATATGAAAATTGACATTCATATTGTACATGTCTGACATGGACTCTGAAGCATGTCTGACATGGACACGTTTCCCATTTAGGAGAATCCATGCAAAACTGCTCCTCATTTCCCCAAATCATGGAGATTAGATATGGACAGGGGTGTTCCATGCAATATGCTTATATCATGTTCTTATTATCTAGTTTCTTAAGCTAAAGGCCATTTCTCAATATTCATGTCTTGCTAAATTTAATTAAATTTCTATTTATAGAGGGTTTTATAGTATAATTTGTTTAAAACATTACAAATTTGAAAAGTGTTAATGCTATAAAGTACACCTTGAAGCATCCATGCGTTATCTGCTAAGTACTGTATCCAACTCCAGTATGCTTTGCATGTGTAGTCATATGGACTGATGGACATAATAGGTCAGAAGGTTTTCAGGAACAGTGTTGATGAGTTTATTCTAATATACCTTACATGACAGTACATCTGGAGAGTAGATTCATCAAGTGTAGAACAGGACCTCAGTACCAGGAGATTATTATTTTGGTAGTAAATAAAAAAAAATTATTAAAATTAAGAAAGAGTACTTTAAGTTTTACAACAAAAGGTGATGAGAGATCACCTTTACTCCAAATGAATCTCTTGAGACATCTCTGAATTCTGATAGAATTAGTACCCAATCCAGTAGCTTTGAGCCAATCCTGGAACAGATCTTCATCCCATTTCAAACTTTTTTTCCATACTTCCCAACAAACAGCAAAAGGAATGCATCTCCAGAAGATTTTAGTGTCTTTACTTCCTTGTAATGTAGGCCAGCAAGCAAAAAATTATCTTCACGACCCTGGAGTCCAGATGGCTTCAATGAAGAGTTGAAAGAAAAAACCCCATATAAAGTATGAAAGTTTACATCCATAACATAGGTGAAATACATTCTCTTCCATTAACTTGCAAAAAGCACATCTGCCAGCTAGTTGGAAACCTTTTCTCTTGATGTGATTTTGCATAAGAGTTCTATCCAAAATATCATCCAATAAAAGACCTTCATTCTTGGAGGAACCAGGTTTCCCCAAGCACCTTAAATCTCCGTCCTTTTAGCCTGATTTCTTGACATTGCCTTGTAGAATGATTTCACTGTGGATCTGCCGTTCCTGCACACTTTCCACCATCTCTCATCAGGTTTGTCAATATTAATTTCTAATTCTTGTAACTTGGACAGCAGTTGAATGCATTCTTCCACCTCTCCAGTAGCGGTCTTCTAAATTTTGGAGCCCAAACTACTAAACCCTGTCTTAATTCATAACATTGTTTTTTTTTTTTGAAAAGGTAAGGTAATATATTAAACTGCAAAAACCTAAAACTGAAACTGCAGGCATTTACATAGAAAGAAACTATCCAAAAAAGAGAGTTCTTTGTCAAAAAAAGGACTTGTATGTCTAGATTTGAAAAGCGAGCAATTAACCAGCCATGAACACAGCATGCCCATGTTGACGCCCTTCAAATACTCTGGTTCCTTTTTGCGCCAAACTTCTCAGAACACAGCAGCAGGAAAGGTGTTCCAAACCACTCTTCCATCCTTATATCCTTTAACCACCAAGCGAACAGAAAATGATATTGTGATATTTTCACTCAGTTTGTAAAGTCTAGGACACATCTCACAAAGTTTTTCCACTCCTAACCAATCATCCTCTCAAAATCAAATGGTATTTCCCATTCCTACTTGCCAACATGTGGATTAACCATTAAAGAGTGAAACTTCATAATACCCTTCCAAACCCCAACTCCATAAGAACTCCACCCAAAATTGATCACCCCAAGCTTATGCTCCACTGTCCTCTGAAGAGATTCTCTCTCAATGCCAAATCTCCATCCCCACATTCCCAGTAGGGCAGGCAATTTTGATCCCAACCAATTAAACCCACCCATTTGAATAGAAGGTCAATATGGGTTGAGTGATCCATTAGGGTCAAGGGAAAAGGGTCAGGATGGGTTGGGTCAAGGATACCCATTGGCTTGTGAGGACATTGGTTGAGTTAGGGTTCGAACTGTTTGAAGTTCTCGTCTCCTCTAGTTGCCTATACTCAGTTTCAAATTTTCTTTTCTTCATATCCATCATCAAGCAACCTCGAATGCCAAAATCACATCCGCCACTGAATCAGGCTTCAGGTATTTCTTGCCATTGTTTATCACTTTCTCACCACTGATCTTCAAAGTTCACGCCTGCTGTTTCTTGTCATTGTTGTTTCTTGTCGCATCTGTCAATCTTCATATCCACATCTTCATCGTTTCTGAGAAAGTTGGGTTTTCAACTAGTTTTCGAGTTTCAACTCTCAAAAATGAGTTGGGTTTCAATGAGATGAAGATTTTTCCCCAAATGTCTACATGCTTTCCAACTCTTTTAATTTAATGTGATTTCAAATGCAACAAGCATTTGTTTTCATTGAGTTAGGGTTCCTGGAAAAGCCCTGTTTTGGACTAGAACAGGGTATCAACATTTGTTTCTGGACATGGCAATAAACACTAATTTGTTGAATTCCCTTGTTTATCTCCAAAAGTGCATGGAGAAAAAGCCAAGCAACTCTGTGGAATTGTAGAAGAGAAGAGTACAGTAAGCCCAGAGTGTGTAGATGGAAATGGTTGTTTTCTTTAAGCTCTAACAGTAGATAAAGCGGAGGTCGAGCTTCATTTGTTAACGTTGTTATTTTCGTTGTAATTTTAGTAGTTTTTATTATTCAATACTGTAATTAACCAATTAATCGCTGCAACTTCAGAGAATTTGTAATACAAGTTGTTGATTGCTGTTTATTTACTATGTTCTTGTTGCTTCCTTGAATTTTTAATCTGAATTGAAGGAGGGTGAGCTGGATCTGATGC
Organism: Nelumbo nucifera; assembly: GCF_000365185.1. Next base: position 857,393 of record NW_010729131.1, read on the forward strand.
TTAGTTTTAGATTTCTAATTAGTGTGAGGCTTATGTTTTAGCCATCATAGTTTGTTTTTAGATTTTAAGATCATGGTGGAACCCTCATCTTTTTTTCCCTTTTGGTCATCGGTTGTCCATTCTCCCATATAAACTTTCTTATCATAGGAAGTAGAAACATAGGATGCAAATGGATGGGATATTGGGAGTTAATCCAATTCAAATTTAAATCTGAGTTTATGTTAGATTCTGAGATCTGTTTTTACAAATTATCTGCATTTTTTTCTACATGTTTTTGCAATTTTCTGTATTCTCAGGTATATGGGTTGATCTGACCCGTATCTTCCATGTGGAAATTATAAGAATAGGAAAAACAATATTCTCTTAAAATGGAGGTCTTTCAGGTATATAGGTTGGGCCGACCCATAAATACCATGTGGCAATCATAAGGACAACTTTCCCTTAAAATGCATTTTGGGTATATGGGCTGACCCGACCCGTATCTTCCACATGGCAGCCACAAGAATGCCAAGAACTCATTTTTCTCATTTAAAGTGAATTTCCGGTATACGGGTTGACCTGACTTGGTTGTGGCATTTGGCATAGGGGAAATTAAAAAAAAACATTTAATTTAGGTGAGCAGGTCAATATGGGTCATGGGTGGGTGAGTTATGACCCACCAACAAGCAATGCATATGGATCATTAGTGGGTTAGTGGGTCATAATGGGTGGGTTGGTATTCAACCTACACCCAACCATTTTCCACCCCTACTTCCCAGCAATGCCTTGGTCATCAATCTCACCTTTCTATCACCCAGCCTCCCATTCTTCTTATCCCTACACACCCAATCCCATTTGACCAAATGAAACTTTCTTACTTCTGAATTAGAATTCCATAAGAACTTCTTTTGAATCCTTTCTATCTCATCCATCAATATAGCTGGAATTTTGAGAACGAATAGATAATAAACAGGCAGATTGGACAGGACACACTTTATGAGAATTCTCTCTCAAGGATAAATACCTCCCCTTTCACCCTGCTAACTTCTGGTCTATTCTATTCAGCACTGGCTGCTAATTTGAAAGAGTTGAAGCTTTTGCGCCAATGGGGATTCCCAAATAAGCAAATGGGAATTCCCCTACCAAACAACCCAATTCCTTTACACAAGCAAAGAATTTGGCATATTCCCTACCCCTATCATTAGCTTTTCTTCAAATTTATTTTCAGCCCAGCCATCATCTCAAAACTTTTTAGAATTGCTCTTAAGTTCAACAGCTGTTCCGCTGAGGCATCTACAAAGACTAAGGTCTCATCAGCATAATAAAGATGTGTGACAACACCTCAACTACTAACACAAATAACATCAGCAACAGAGGGTCTTGTCTTAATCCCCTGGAAGCTGTAATGAATTCCATAAAGACCCTGTTTACCAACACCAAAAATGAGAGTGAAGATACAAATGCAAAAATCCAGCTCCTCCTCCACTTCTCCCCAAAACCCATCCTTGTAGGCATTTCCTCCATAAAACCCTGCTCTACATGATTGTACGCCTTCTCCATATCAAGTTTACACACCACTCCTTCCACCTTGCTTCTAATATTCTAGTGTCAACACATTCACTTGCAACCAACACCCCATTGAGGGCATTTTGCATTTTTTGTAGTGTTACATGGACTCCCCTATGTGGATGAAGTGATGTTTTGGATTCTGCCAAGCTATTCTTTAAGTGACTCTCCTACTTATATTTTTTCTGCCTGCTTATGTAACATAATATTAATAGTTAATATAACTATTGATTGTTCTACCAAAAAAAGAAATATAACTATTGAATGCTAGGTTTTTTTTTCTACAGAGTATTACTAAGTAATATACACAAAAGTTTATACCTTTTTCTCTAGGTTTATGATGTTAATTCTAAATATATGGGATCAATTAAAAGTTTAAAATATATAGGTTATTTTAATAGTATCGAGTTTCTTTGAACATGTCACTGAGTTGAAGTTCTTTTGTCTTGCTGAGTCAAACTGCTGGATATGCATTGGATTCTGATTCCTGTGTCTGTTTCCATGCAACAATGGTTCTAAGAGAACTCAGAGAAATTGAAGTGATAAAAGATTTAAGAACTTCTAATTTAACAAAAGATGTAGTGCTCACTAAATTACTTACTAAAGGGAATGACAAAGAAAGGTTTGGTTTGCAGATCATAAATAGTTGGAATAAGTCTATTGAGTTGAGGGTATTTTCCAATGCTACTTTTGAAGTTATTTTATGAAAGAAATAGGAAGAAGATTATTCATCAAAAAAATAGGAAGAAGATTTAAGAGAAATGTCAGAAAATCAAACGGAGTATGTAAGAGGAAGGCAGATTTTGATGGAGTACTTATCTATAGTCAGTGTACCTGTTTATGAATTAGAGGCAGAGAATTGGGAGTGGTGTGCAGAATTGCTATGATAAAGCTTATAACCATTTAAAGATGAGTTTTCTGGAGTATACATTAAAGAGAATGGGTTTTGGGTTAAGGTGAAGAGTATACAAGAGTTGTTTCATCAATTCTTCACTTTTCATAATGGTTGACTGGGTTCCTGCTTCCATTGAAGTTGCAGGGTTTCCAGTAGAGATATGTACCACTATCATTTCTATTTATTCTTACCATAAAGGCACTCTATGAGCTCACTTTATTGAGGAGTGCTTTGTCTGACTTGCTTTTGCATTTATTATTTCCCCCCTTGTTTTTGCATTTATAATGAAATTTTTATGGCATGGGAAAGTTTACTATTCTAAAGAGATGTGCAAGTGTTTAAAAGATGATTTTCTTTGGTGTTGGAAAGCATATGGTTGATGGTGGTGGCTGTTAAGATTGTCTGAAGGAAGGAGAATTGGTTGGTAATGCGGTTTTCTTATGGCTTTTTGGTTTTGTCTATGAAAAAGAATAGATTTATACAAAGGATTAGATATGAGATAAGAAGATGAAGGATGAGATTTTGGAAGGTCATTTGGTTTGATGAGTTCTCTCTTAAGTGAGTTCCGTTTAAGTTCTGATGAGAAAGCACATGGATTTGGTTGTTTGGAAATGAATGGGAGATGGAATCTGAGTTTTGGAGGAACCAAAATGATAGAGAAGTTGAAAGAATAGTGATGTTTGCTCATTTAGAAATTTAGATATGATTACATTTAGGCATTGAGGATCGAAGTTTGGGGACATGGTTCATGGAATTAATTTATCATTGGAGTTTTCTTCTTATCTATGGGACCAAGATATGGACAGCTTTTGGATGGATACATTTGGAGAAGATTTATTTGTTGCAAAGTTTTCCTTGTTTAATCTGCTACGTTGGATAAGCTTTTTTTCTTGTTTGATATTTAGGTAGAACTGTAGAAGGAAGAGGATGTGGAATGTTTGGATAAAGTTTTGATTTTTTTCTTGATCTTAACTGGGTTATGGATAAAAGTATGATGGCATGATGTTGTGGGTAAGAAGAAATGCCTAGTCGATACACATACCATTATGCTAATGGTAAAATCATGGTTTGACAAATGTGAGAATGCAACTCCAGATCTGAAAGCAGCTACTTTGTGAAAAAGATGCCAAAGGTTAGGTCTGTATCCATTCCACTCCTCTCAAGCCTTTGTTCAAGTTTATCTTTTGTGGGCCTTCTTCAGCATCCAAGAGCCTTTGTTCAAGTTGGACGGTGACCTCTGTTCAAGTTTATCTTTTGTAAGCTACTATTTAGTTATCCACTATTAACCTTGCTGTAGGAAATTATTATGCATGCATTCCAACCATGGTTTAAAATGTCTCCAAGTTTCCTAATATTTTCACAACAAATTTTCATTTCCATGGGTAGCGACACAAAATTTTACTGAAATAGACATATTCCCCAGTGAACACTACCACCACTATGTGGAGTACAAGAGGTAATTTCCAGGACATATTTCCATTTCCATGGGCAACGACACGAAATTTTATTGGAATTGAAATATTCCCCAATCAACACTACGTGCACTATGTGGAGTACAAGAGGTTGTACTATAACAAAAGCTGGTGACAATATTGCAGATATGAAGAGTAAAAATGTTATTGCCTGCCTAACTTGATTACCGCTTTGAGCCAGTTTGATATTCATTTCAAACATGAAATTAAATATTAATTTTTGTTTATGTAATAGATTGTTTGGTTGATCCATTAGAACCATTTGCATTTTTTTATGGATTTAAATTTTGGTTTTAACTCATTCTATCATGTAGTTTTGGATCTTAAGGTTTACAAGACAACTTCACAACATATGCTTTTGTCTATAACCTTAGTTTCTTGGTTTTGTTTAATGATTTGTAACAAGATAATGTTTTATAAGGCATGCTTATGCTTCTTTTATCATTTCACAAAATATCATTCTATATTTTTGCATATTTGACAATGTTTCCACCATGTCTATAATTTTTACAATATTTTCATACGATATATCTGACATTTCCCGCATGTTTACTGTATTTGGATGATTGACATTTCCACCAACATCGACTTTTAAACCTTGATTCAAACCTTGTGAATTCGTCCCAAGAAGCATGGAAATCTAATATCCAGTAATGAAGTTCACTCCATAGGTCTTTTAAGAGAATGAAATGTTAGACAAGAGTTGAGATATATAGAATTGTATTTTTGGTGTCAAATGCAAATTAAATTGCTAGTTGGTACCTAGTATAAGAGGAAAATTTGACACCTATTTACAATGCATCTCCCTCCCCTCTTCTCTGTTACTTCCTAGGCACTTTCCCTCTTTTATCAGAGTTTTTAACTAAGGGTCTTTCTCTCATTCTCTCCTGTTTGAAAAATGCCTCTGTGCAAAAATAAAAACGCTAGGACTCTCTTCATTTCCTTGGCATTTATTATTTTGTTTTTCTTTCTCTTATGTGTCCTTGGTAAGTTCAATACTTCAATCCATGAGCCTAATGGTGGTGCAACTCTTCCTCAGTATGCTTTGGTGTCACACTCAACGCTCCTAAACCCCACTTTGATTACCACCTTGTTCCTCTTCCTAACCATAGAAACTGCCTCATGCAATCGAAAAGATGATGACATGGTGATATGGGCTCGTATAGGCATCCTTGGAAACAACATGAGCCATGACATTATTTGATAATGGGTGGTCCACATGCCTACCAATAAGCTTTTGTAAGCTAGAGACTAGGTTCATTTGGATCATCAAATGGTTTGTAGTGCAGTTGCCTTGAGTGACTATGTTAAGCTTTATGAGGATAGCAATCACAGGCTTCAACACTTGTTCTCGTGCCATAGACATGATGATGCATGTACATGGCTTAGTGGGGTTCTCATCAACCACACGAGTTGCTTGGAGGGGCTTTGTGAGAGGAGATATTTTGTTCTTCAATCTCTACAAAATCTCTTTGTTTTACTTGGTAAAGGTTTGGCTTTGTATGGACAGCCATCCAACAAGGAGAATAGAAAACCATCAAGTTTGCAACTGGAAGTAAGTCAAGTGCTTCTAGTGTCATGGGATGCATCAACTTCAAGGATTGGGTTTGTAGTGTCAAAGGATGGATCTAGTGGTTACAGAATCATCAATGCAACAATGATAAGCTTGCAAAAGGGGTAGTAATCAGGGAAAAAGAGTGGCTACCTATTTGAAAATTGGGATTTACAATGAGAACGTGGAAATAAATAGGAGTATGGAGAATATAATGTCCATTAATGATAGAATCATCAAAATAGTTATCACTGTCAACCAGAATGTGCATGATGGTTTTTCTACAATTGGTTCTGCGAAATACGATGTAGTTGAGGTTGGTTTCATGTAAATTTAAGACATTCGAGAACACAATAGGACCTGGAAAGCATGAAACAGTTGCAATGTGGGTTGGCGAGATCTCAACATCTTCTACAGATGTTTTAGAGATTATCAGGACAATATAATCTCTTGGTTGATTCTCAAACATAGTTCTATCATTGTTTATAGAGCACAAGACTTCACTTTTGGCAATAGTGATGTGGTGTTGAAGAATTGTGACATTTGTAGGAAAGTCTCTGGTGCAGTAAGCTAACATTACTTGTTATCTAAGAAAGGGAAGACCAAAATGAGAACACTAGGATCTTAATTCATGGTTTGCGTGCAGTAGCTTCCCCAGATTTCCTTTCTGTAAAGGAAGTGCTATTTAGGGCGGTCATTGAAGAAATACTCTAGGATTGTGCTCCTGAAGTTACTTTATTGGACTAATTGATCCAAAGGGGTGGACTGAGTTCCCTTGTTACTCTTTATTATGTATGTATATAGTACATAAACGATAAAACTGGAGCTACTACAGGCAATTTGGTTAAGTGGCCTGAGTTTCATGTGTTGAATAATCTCTGTCAGGCAAGTCCTTTCACAGTTGGGAGTTTCATAAATGATAAATCATGGATACCAGTGGTTGGCGCCTCCTGAATCAATGACCCATGAGCTAGGAGGGCAAGATTGAATAGCATTAAGGGCAATAGCAATACTTGTCTTGTTAAAGGATAAGGAAACAATAGAGGATTATTTCAATCAAGCCATAGCCCGATTGAGGGTGTCTACTCTTCAGCTGTGAACTTAGAGTGGCTAAAGCAAGAGCTAAATGTGCAATCTATGTGGAAACTCCACGTTCATCTCTTTTATCTTATCTCCTCATTTTGAATCAGGTGGAACACATGGTGCAAATTAGATAGTTCATCCCTTCCCAAAATTTGAAATCGAATGCCATATATCAAGAATCTAATCAGGCAAGAAAAACTTGAGTACCACCCTTCAATTTGTTTTTGATACATCTCTTTGTCTTTAGAGTTCTTTCAATCAATGATTAGATAATCATCAAGTTCCTCCCAAAGTCCTTCAAGAGTAGCAAATCAAGTTGGAATTGACATATTTTCTTGATTCAAGGCTGCAATATTTTGTGTCAATTCATAGATCCTTGCATTGTTTTACGTTTGTCTATAAGATGATTTTTTCCCAAATATTGTGAGCTCTAGGGCAGGGTTGGACTATTCTAGCAATCTGTTAGGTGTCATGGAAGATAGCTTCCATGACATAACATATTCCCTACACCAAGATTTATTTTTGTTCAGAGATCAAAACCAGCAACAAGATTGATGAAATCTTTGAGGGGTACACCATTTGGTTTGAAAACAAATCAAAACCGGCAATAAGAATGATGAATTTTTAATTCCGTGACCCATAATGCATTTTTTGTTGGAACTGGATTGGCTGGAGACAACATTTTATATAGGGGTGGCAATTTTTCAACCCAAGCATTAATTGGTGGGTTGGGTTGTATCCATTTAGTCCCGGGTCTAGTGGGTTGGGCAACCCAACAAGGGAGATGGAATCGTTCTGGCCACCGGTTTCTGGGCCAATGGTCTGATCATCCGGTTCCCGGTTTTTGGGTTGACAATCAGACCGTCCAGTTTGAATGGACGACCCATTCTAACAAACAAATTAAAAAAAAATAAAAATGAAAAAACGGTCAAAACCCGTTGAACGGGTTGATAGGTTAACGGTTTGGCTGCCAAGTCCACGGGTTGTTGACTTTTTTAACAGTTTTTGGCCAAAAACCTGGTTTGGGGTAAAACGGAACCACTTGCCTGGACAGTTCCCGAGTAGGGGTGATCATGGGCCAGGTTGCACCGGGCTCGGGCCGGGCTTTGCACTTATGCTAAGGGTTCTTAGGCCAGGGCCTGGCCCAGCCCGGGGTTTCGGGCCAACGTCACTCGTATATAAAACATTATATATCTATAATATTTTATATTAAATGACATAACATGCATATAAACTTATTTTATACATTATATAATATAAAATATTACATATAATATAAATTATACATGTCATGTTGTAATATTTATATATAAAATATGTAATATAATGTAAAATATGTATACATATGTATATATTATACACAAAATGTAAGTTTAAATAAATGCGGGCTGAGCCCGGCCTTAAAATTTGTGGGCCTGATGTCGGCTCAAGCCTAAACACAAAACCTAGGTCCAAGCTCAGAATTTTTGGGTCGGGCTGAAATGATCACCCCTATTCTTGGGTTGAACGATCCAACCATTTGGGTCAACGGCGGTTTGAAAACCTTGGGAGAAAAGAAATCATCAATGTTTTCGAATTGTGGTTGACCCGGATGGTCGAACCATTCAGCCTGGGAACTGTCTAGGCAAGTGGTTCCATTTTACCACAAACCCGATTTTTGGCCAAAAACCATTGAAAAAGTCAATAACTTGTTGACCTAGGTGGTCGAACTGTTGACTTGTTCAATGGTTTTTGACCATTTTTTATTTTTAATTATTTTTTTTATTTTTTTAATTTATTTGTCAAAACGGGTCGTCCATTAAAACTGGATGGTCGGATTATCGACCCAGAAACCAGTGGCCAGAATGGTTTCGTTTCGGGTCATTTTTTTTCCTATAATTTGTAATTGTAAATGGTGATCAAATCGATTAAGGAAAACATCAATGGCTCTCTCGAAGCAGCAACAAAGCCCTATTTTTTTTTTCTGATCCATCTGTTTCATCATTCACTTCTTAGTAGATGCTCAACAAACTGAAAAAATCAGAGGGCACGGAGATGAAATCAAGGGTTTGGGCTGGGTGCTGTAATTGTTTGCATTGGAAATGATGAGGTACATGACCTCCCACTCCAACGTCATTGCCAACTGCGATGAAATACTCAATGTGAGCCCCTTCACCTATATAATCATGTTTTTGTTTTTTGTGGTTTTTTTATTATTTTTCTGTAATTTTTGTTATATTATTTTATAATTTTGTTATTTTTATGTAATTTCTACTTTCTTTTTTTATAATTTCTAATAGTGTTGTAATTTTCATAGTAATACTGTTTTTTTACATGTATAGAAAGGACAAAATGAAAGTTGCATTTTTTGTTTTTTCAACCTTTTATGTAATTTCTATTAATTTTATGCATTTTTGTGTTTTTGTTTAATTTCTATTTTATTTCCTGTAATTTCTATTATTTTTGTGTAATTTTCATTATTTTATCTAAATGGGTTGGGTTGGGTTCAGGTGGGTTTGGGTTGAACCCAACCCATTTAATTCTATCTATATGGGGTCATTAATGGGTTGGCGGGTTTGATGGGTTGAGTTGAAATTCAACCCAAACCGAACCCAACCCAATTCACCCAATTGCCATCTCTAATTTTGTACATCAAGTTGGAAATCAATTACGAGTGAACATGTCAGAATTATGTACGGGCCCCATGTGTACAGAACAGAACACGTGTTCATTCGTGATTGGTTCCCAGCCTAGTGTGCAAGATTTTTGTGGTGTTCATAAAAAACCGAAATCAAACAAAAAAAAATATAGTTAATTGAACTGATTGACTCGCTTTCGATTCAGTATTTCTAAAAAACCGAAGGACCAGTTCGGTTTCTGATTAACCTAGAAAAAAACAGTAGTTATCTATATATTATATATAAATATATATTCATTATATATATAAATATATGCATATATTATATTTATAATATATAATATATAATGTATTTATTTATAATATATATTATAAATATAAAAAACTAAAAAATTGAAAAACCAAAACCGAGCAATTGGTTAGCCAGTGGTACCGGTTTGGTTTTGATTCAAAGTAATGCAAAAACCGGTAGGACAGGTTTGGTTTTAAAAATTGCCCATGGTTGGATTAATCGAATTATGAGCACCTCTAGTTTTAAGCAACGTTTAAAATATTGTAATGTATCAAGTTGTATCAATCAATACGTGCCATTTCAATAAGAACCCGATACATAGAATGCATATAAATCATTTATTTCATTTCTTTTCGTATGTATCGGCTGATATAGGCCCGTATCGGGCTATTTCGGATATCTATCGGTCGATATGAGCTCGAAACAGGCCGATACAAACCAAATCATCCAATTCTCTCATTAATTCGATTAATTAATGTTCCTCTCTCTCATTAATTTAGTTTTGTTAGTACAGTAACTACAAATGTTAACAATAGCAAGACTTGATCCTTGGTCATTAGATTTTAACGCCCATTACTTCGTCACTTAGCCACTCTAATTTGTTTGTTATAATTATATACATTTTTAGTTTTAAGTAAATTTTATCTTTTCTTAGTGGTGCTTATTAATAAATGCTGAAATTAATTATTAAAATTTATATACTAATAAATATTAAGATAAATTATATTGGTTATTTGAAAATTGATGTATATACATTCACATTTTAGTTTTTTTTTTCACATTTTAGTTATTCAATCATTTTTCATTGGTTACTAATTATATCTTGATATGTCACATTTTATATAAACATTAAATTATGGTTTTTTTGCCTTTAAACGAATTATTTACAATCATATAAAACTTGTAAGTATTGTTATTAATATATTTTTTTATGATTTATTTGAATTTTCTATCATATTTTATGTGTATCTTGATTTTTCGTCCGTATCCATGTGTATTTAAAACGTATCCTGATACGTTTCTTAAAATTGTCTTTCTGATACACCTTGCGTTTTCGAAACTTTGAACCTTGGTTTTGAAAACAGAAAAAGATATTTAAACGCATCCCGATACGTTTCTTAAAATTGTCTTTCCGATATATCTTGCATTTCCGATACTTTGAACCTTGGTTTTGMGAACAGAAAAAGAGATGGCCAAGGAAGAGGTGAATCAAAGTGAAGAGCATTGAACAGAGAAAGTGAGTCCACACAATGTCCCAGGTAGATGGCCATAATTTCTGCCTCTTCTGATCGACCATTGCTTGAAAAATGGCTACCCAAGAATTGGATAAACAGAAGACACCAAAAGAACTATTGTCTGAAATCACACCTCCATTTGTAAAAGGAATTAGATTAATTAATGTGTATAGGAATTGAAAGTGTAACTTTTGCATTAGATGCACTATGGAGAACATTATTAGGGGATATTGTAATCAAGAATGATTGGAATGACGAATTAATTCAACGTCCCATGCACTAAAATAATTTTGTTATTTCTAGTATTTTGCATTACAAGCCAACCAAATATAATAAATAGTTAAGGCGATCTAAAATAGTATACAATTTAACCAAGAGACCTGAAATAAATTATTAAGGCTGCATTTGGAAACGATGCAAATAAGTGTGAATGTAAATATGTAGAGTGCAAAATGGTTCATATAAATTATAAAGTTGGGTTAGTTTTGCATTGACAAATTTATCTTCTTACCAAATGGACATTTAGCTATAATAGATGCAAACACGAATTTCAATAAAACATATGCCTTTTTTTATCAAAACCCCATTTGAATGCAAATTTACTTTTTTTTTATTGATGTACTTTTACATCTTATTATCAATGTAAATATGCATTGGAAAATGCATTTTCTGTCATTTGTCAATACATAAATGTAATGTTGCTAAATACAGGAAAAAGTGAACTAGAGTGCAAATTTACCCTGAACCGGGATTTACACTCTATTTGCATCGTTTCCAAATGCAGCCTAAAGTTAATATTACAAGTGGATGCAGACAAAATAGAAGTTTTGTAGGGCATTCAAATAACAAGTGATTTATAGTTTCAAGCTCTAGATCATACATCACACAAGTCTGGTCCAAGATAGAATGATACAGTTTTTCCTTGATAGGAATGAAACCATTAAGAAGACCCCACGTAAAGAGTGGAACCTTAGGGGTGTAGGCAGTTTCTAAATTCATTTAAAACAACACTTTTGGATAAGTGTTTAAGAGTCTAAAAGTAGGTTAATTGGAGCATTGGAGGTTATCGAGACAATACTGCCATTGCAGTGGAACTCACTTAGAATCAAATATTTTTGGATTTTATTTATTGTACAAGCTTTGTCGTAAGAAATTGAGCTAGACAGAGTTTTATGCCATTCCTAATTTGGTTAAGGTTGATTATTTTTGTGGTATGTATTGTTTGATAAAACTGTTATTAATTTTCATTAAATTTTATTTTTAATAATGCTTATTAAGGTTGATAATCTATCTATCTATCTATATATATTAAAATAAATCTATCAAGAAATTTTTTCCTTTTTTTGAATTTTTTATTTTTTTTATTATATGTCATTTTTGAAACAACCAATGAAATGCACTTTCCCAAGAACCTAAATAATCTATTCTCCTAAAATTTCTCCTAAACTACCTCCCCCACTATCGCCACTTTCTCCAAAATTATCTCTAATTCCTATTTATCCTCTCCCCTACTTTTTATCTATATCTATTGAAGAAAGATTGGATTAAAAAGTTTAAGAATTATTTAAGTATTCTAACAAAATTATATAATAACTTTAAAATATTTATTAGAAACACAAAAAATAATTTTATATTTTTTTCAAAGTATATCATGGAATTATGTACTAACAATTTAAATTATATTTTTTCGAATTATCAATTTAAATGTTTTTAAAATATTTAATAATATGAAATACATTTAAATAAATAAAATTCAAATAACAAAAAAAATTAAATATTTTATACATTATTTAAATATTTAAGTAAATAAATATTTATCATAACTAAATTTTAAATAGTTAAAATAAAGAAATTATGTAATAAATTTAAAAAATTTCTTCAAAGTAGAAAAATAATTATAACATAATATTGAAATTAATAATAAGTTAATATACTACAAAATTAATAATGAAATTATGTAATAATAGTATAAATTATGATTTTATGGATAATTAAATTCAATAAATAATTAATGTTTAAATATTTAAATATTTTACATATTATTTAAGTATTTAAATAACAAAATATTTAACATAACTAGACTTTAAATAGTTAAAATAAAGAAATTATGTAATATATTTAAAAAAAATTAAAAGTAGAAAAATAATTATAACATAATATTGAAATTAATAATAATTTAATATGTTTACATAATATTGTAAATAACTAATTTCACTTATATCAAGTAATAATTAAAATTATATATACTAAAATTAATATTTATTGTATTTCAGTAATTATTTATTGTTTTTTGTGATAAATGCAATTTCAATGATTATGTATAAATTTATTTTATTTTTTTATTCAACATAAAACTTTCGATAATTATTGGAGATTAAACTACTAATATTGAAATTTTTAAATTTAATTTATTATACTTATTGTATTTTTGTTATAACTTATTGATTAATATTTATTAGAGATTAAACTATTTTTTGAGATTATACTATTTATTGACTAAGTTAATATATTTTTAGCACTTATTGTATTTTTGTAAATATTGTAAATATTGTATTTTTTGTTATAAATATATTTTCAATAATTGTGCATCTTCGCTATAAATTTTCAATAATTGTGCATTTTCGCTATAAATTTTCAATAATTATTGGAGATTAATCTATTGTTTTTTATTAGAAATGAGACTATTAATTTAACTGAAATTATGAGTGTTCATGAGTTGGTCTGGTTCAGTTGTAGGCTATTTGGCCAACCAAATTGACCTAATCAGGTTAGGAGTTGGTCAGTTGAAACTAACTAACCTTTTCTGAAAACCAACCCACTCAAGTTGTATTGGTTTGGGTCGATTTTTTGGTTTGGTCAGTTGGTTCAAAGGATTTAAAATTAAAAATTTAATTTAATTTTAAAAATTACAATGAAATTATTAAAAATAAATTTAAAAATTAGATTTATGATATAAAAGATTTTATACTAAGAAATATGGGAAATTTCCCACTTTTCCATATTAAAAATTATATTTAAAAAATAACATATTAATATATATCCATGGTTAGGTCATTCGATTTTGGTCAGTTTACAAATGGCCAAAGTGAAACTAATCCAACTTGGTCGAATTGAGAAATTTTTTAACCAAAGCCGACCTAAAATACTAGAAAACTGACCAACTCAGGTTGARTTGATCTGGTTGATCAGCTTCATCACTTTGATGAATAAACCTAACTAAAATTAATTATTGTTACTTTTGTATTATGAAAAATTTATTAAAAAATAGTATATAAAATATGAATAATTATTAATTATTAAAAAATTGAGAATATAAAACAATTGTATACTCTTATGTGTATCTATTAGGGCCATTTATTAGAACACACCTTATAGTTTTACATATTTACTTAAATCTACCTTATAGTTTTCATTTTACTAAAACATCCCATGTATGTTACAACTTAGGCTGTGTTTGGAAACGATGCAAATAAGGGAATGTTTGGAACCGTGGCCATTTTTCAAAAAAACGGTGCCATGTTGGATCCACATAGGCATTTCAACAAACGCCCATGTATCTCATTGTTTGGTTCAGCCGATTATTAAAAAATCAAGCATGCCTCGAAAATCAGGACCCTACCGATGCATGAAATGCCAAATTTTGCATTTCTTGCATCGGTGAACCGTTTCCCACAACGGTTGACTGATGTGTATCCTATTTGGTGCTTACCTATCAGCACATACATGAAAAATGACGATGAAAATCACCTTACCAAACAGCATAGTATTGCTCACTGCCTACATGATAGAAGCATTTTTTTTTGTGAAAAACAGGTCTTGGAAGCATGGGTGTCTTTTCTTGAAAATCGGTCCCAATAAGCGCCCATGCTTCCAAACACCATGTAAGTGTGAATGCAAATATGTAGAGTGTAAAACAGTTCATATAAATTGCAAAATTAGGTTAGTTTTGCAATGACAAATTTACCTTACCAAATAGATTTTTAGCTGTAATGGATGCAAACATGAATTCCAATAAAGCATATGCTTTTTTTTTATCAAAAGTTCACTTGAATGCAATTTTACTTCTTTTTTATTGATGTACTTTTACATCTTATTATCAATATAAATATGCATTGATCTGTCATTTGTCTGCATAACTGTAATGTTGCCAAACACAAGCAAAAGTGAATTAGAGTGCAAATTTACTTGAACAGGGATTTATGCTCCATTTGCATTGTCTCCAAATGCAGCCTTATTTACTTAATCAACCTTTCATTAAGGAGTATTTGTTTAGCCATTAGACCCATGATTTTTTATTCCAAAAATACCCTTAACATTTTTTTGTATAGAAAACAAAATTAACCAAATATAGCCAATAGAGTGGTTGTCCGTATCCTATTTAGGGCAAAAATGGTATTTTTATTTTTATTTTCTTTTGATTAAATTTATTTAAATGAGCATTAGGGTCAACATTGTCATTTTCCAATGTCATCTAATAGAAGATTGATTAAATCCATTGTAAATTATAAGTGGTGTTTTACTAAAATGCTAACTATAGGGTAGATTTTAGTAAATCCATGAAACTATAAGGGATATTTTAGTAAATGACCCTTTCTATTATTTAGCTTTTGTTTAATAAATCTCGTATATCACATGGAACCCCGCTAGTACAATATTATGTCAATACACAATATAAAATATTATATATATATTATGTATTATAGGTGTTGTAATATATTGTTTATATATTAAATATAAAACATTATATAAAATAATGTATCATACACATCATCTATTGGGGTGTTTAGGGTTGGACTCGGGTTGGACTGGACAAAGAGCATCCCACCTTGTTCCTAGTCACCATAGTTTGGGTTTTCCTGAAACCTGCCTGTTTGAACCCAATAAACGACCAATAAAATTAACCCAATCAAACTGGGTGAGTTAGATGGCCATATTTACTCGGGTATTCAAACAAATTATAGAAAAATACAATTGAAAAAATGAAAATCTCATTGGTATCGGATTGAACCGCTATAGGGTTGGGTTAGGGTGCAGGAAAATCATTACCGAGCCCGATTTGTTGTATTTATTTTCATTGCTTTAAAATTGATTTTAAATTATTAGTTTTTAATTTTAATTTAAATTTATTTAGTAATGTGCTGTTGATGTGCAATTTAAGTTATTATATAATGCTAAGTTTTTTATTGTTTAAAATTTTTAATAATGTTAGAATAATTGTTATTATAATTTAAATATAATATATTGTAATAAAAAACAATAATTTATTTTGAATTTTATATTATGTTAATCATTTTTAAATGGAAATTAAATGAATGATTTTATTAAATACAAATATTAGTTAATTAACTAATTAATTTTGCAAACTTTTATTATTAATTGAATTTTAAATGAATAGAAAATAATTAAGAGAGTATTTTAAGAGAAAATGTGAATCAATCAGAGAGAAACAAATTTCGGAGAGATTTAGAATAGGTTTTAGGGAGAGAAAGAGAGAGAGATACAGAGAAATTTTTAGGTAATTGGGAACTGGGAACTAATAAGAACAATGAGAGCCTTGCTAATGTACCTTAATGAGACGGCTACGAAAGGATATTGGAGAAAGGTGAGATACCTATTGGGGATTCATGCAAAGTGGCCATCTAATTCAAAGGTGAGACCATCTAATTCCTTTCATTCATGGAATATAATATCACAGTCATATATATATATAGTTCATTCATTTCATTAATAATATATGATATTTTTATCATTTTAGAGTCCATTTGGTTTACAAGAATAGGGGTTTGGAATCCGAATCGGAATGGTCCTTTTCGATCCAACTGTTTAGCTAGGTGGAATTCGAATACCATTTCCATTCCTGGTGGAAAGGCATTCCCCCATATGAGGGAATGGCCATTCCCTCACCCTTTCCTAGGAATGAGAACCCATTCCAGCCAATTGTGATTCCATACTAAACCAAACAGGTGAAGGTAATAGACCATTCCCATTTGAAGGATTTCAATTTTAATTGTAAATCAAATGGACCCTTAATTTAATTTATTAAGGATCCATTTGGCTTGTGGGAATAGGGTCTTCCAATTCCAAGTATTTGGTTGGGCAGAATTGGAATCCCATTCCCATTCCTGCTAGAATGGCATTTCCCCCTTTGAGGGAATAGCCACTGCCACTCCCTTGGGAATGGAATCTCAATCCTACTAATTCCAATTCCCATTCTCATTCCTGTCTAAACCAAACAGAATATGAGAAAAGACCATTTGGATTCTGATTTCGATTAATGGGAATAGACCATCTAATTCCAAATCCGATCTGATAATATAAATCTGAGATCTGATCCAATATGAAGATCCAATTGGATCTCCCAATCAGTGATTCGAATCCAAATCCATTAAGGATGTTGGCTATCTAAATATGATTTGATCCCATATCATTTTTGAAAAATAATAATTTGTATAAAAAAATAAAAATACAAGTATTTTTCAACTATTTTCATCATATATATACATGTTTTTTATAAAAAAATAAAAATACAATATAAACATAAATATATATTACAATAATACAATATAATATATGTAGGTTAAATCAAATCGGATTCTTTCATATTAGACAAGGGGATGATACAAATTCGATCCAATCTAAAAATCTGACATGGGGTTATACAAATATGACAAAAATAGGATCAGATTCAGATCGGATCATATTGAATCATGATCCAATCCATTTGCATCCCTAACTCCCCCATTTCGGATCAAAGGGCCTCTTACATTTTTTTGCAGTTTTATTGTTAACTCTCGTCAAATGTCAATATTTTTAAGGGTAAAAGACTTAAATATACCTTGATTTTTGAGTAATTAACTTAAAGATACCTTGACCCTTCAAAAGGGACTTGAATATACCCAAGGTTTGAAAACCGAACTGGACAACAGACTGGTTAGGGGTTTGGTTTCCAGGTCAAATGGTCAAACCGTTCAAATTGAATGGACGGATCATTGTGACAAAAAAATAAAAAATTTAAAAATTTTAAAAATAAAAAACCACCAAACCATTGGACGGTTCGAACAATTCGACTGCAGTCAATGATTTAATGACCAAATCAACAATTTTTGGGAAAATAACAGTTCTAGGTTAAAATGGACCTGGTTTTTCTAGTATGACTGTCCGGTCAGGTCCAGTTTTGAAAACCATGAATATTACCTTGTGGGCTGACCCGCTAGACTTAAGCATATCCTTCATCCAGTTTTAACTCATATAAAATTTGCAAAATCCTATTTTTCCCTCCAATATACTTAATAGACGATATTTTGTTTTTTAAAATCTGAAACTTTTTTTGTCAATTTACATTATATGTATGTAGGTGACCAATATTGTGGCACGATCAAGAAAAATAAATACTTGTACAGATTTACAGAATGGTATATACGATTTGCTCAGGTAGGTGGGAAGTGTCCAAACTTCAAACTACAAAAAATCTAAACATAGATGAACATTCAAGAATCATGCAAAGCGGGTTCACCACAGAATGTGTGTGACTCAAATGATCTACCTGCCCCCGGCTTCCTCTGATGGTTTGTAAAAATTCCTGTGGCTGCTCTCTATATATTAAACACCAGAAGACATAACGCTA
This sequence comes from Nelumbo nucifera, assembly GCF_000365185.1. The sequence continues at coordinate 875,708 of NW_010729131.1, forward strand.
AGGATGCCACCAGCCCTATCAATGTGAATACCCCACAAGTCATCCCTCTCGACTCTTTGGTTCCTATTTCAAGACAAGGATGACAACGAAGTTGGGTCCCAATTTGCCTTAATAAAGGTGTTTCAATCCATTGGGGATGGGGAGTCTATATGGTGATGTTTAGTATCGATATCGTTGTTCCAAAAAACGGTGATATATCAGTGCTATGTTGGAAAAATCGGTGCTCTAGAATACGGTGATGTATTTGCAACTTTTTTTTCATTAAAAACATTGCCCCAAATCACACCTTAGAAATCGAAAAGGCGTGATCTGGAAAAACGCTGAATTAGACGTCTTCTCAATTTAGAGCTTGTTTCTGCCAACAATAACATGATGTGGCAGTGGCGTGGCATCCAACGTGTATTATATTTAAATTGATATGGTGCATCGTAAAATGCTTCTCTCCTCTTTTAATGAACTCTAAAACATTTTCTTCTATGTGTTTTCAGCTGTTGGGGATCGAATGCATTGTCTTCCTTTCCCAGTCACAGGAGGCCTACCTGCATAACCAGTCACTAGAGAATCAACCTCATCGCCGGAAATCTAGAGTTCTACCTTCTGTTTGGTCACCAGAGTTCTAGAGTTCTTTTTTCATTCATGGGAAGCCTGTACATTCTTGTATACCAGGTCTGTACATTCTTCAAGCATTTTGAGTTTTTTTTTTCCTGTTTTTTTTTTGGTGTATTTAAATGATTCTGACTATCATGTTTTAGTCAATTAAATTCATTGAATACACTAACGAATTGTTGAAACATTTACTTTCCTCTTTCACTTGGAGAAACAGAGCTTTTTGGGTGTACTTTTCTGCTTTGAATGTGCAGATAAATTCTGATCCTCATGTTTTGGTGTATTTTTTCTACTTTGCTCTTTCATTGATGAATTAGTGTGATATCTTGGAAAACACTGTCGACTAATTTTACCTGTTCCAACTGAATCTGTTTTTTATTTATATTGACCGAATTATATATACACATAATATATACATATATATATATATATATATATATATGTATGTATATATATAAACAACCCCCCCTTTAGATATGTGGTGATGTAGCGCAATCCGGTCACTCCTACCTGGCGCTTGTGTGGCTCTTAAGAGGTACCTAAGACGGGAGGAAAGAGGAAGAACTCCCTGGGGGTTTCCCGGCGGGAACGCTCCGATGCTTAAGTTAGTATTGTGAGCAAAAAAGCAAAAAGAGAACGAAGGCTAAGAGTGAAAGGTTATGCAGGTCATTCAAAGATACCTTGTTCCTTGAGAATAAGTCCCTTATAACTGAATTCTGTTGCTTCAGGCACTCTGACTTCTGATAGGGCAGGTATAACCGCCACTATCAGTCTGTAACAACCGTTACAGACAAGGCTGAGGTGGCACGCGCGGGGCCGTCGTTGCAGGGTACGTGCCTGTCAGGTGCGGGACACCTTTCTAAAGGTGGTAGACGTGGCACTATCTGACGAGGGACATGTCTACTGTCCACAGATTTGTCAGGTACGGCGGTCGAGCAGGAAGCCCTCCTGTGGTATACCGAACTACCCTCCCGCGAATTACCCTGAGYCGGGCTGTCCTTTGAGCGACGGGCTGCCTGTAGCCAGTTATGCCGAGCTAGCTGACCCGAGGTGTCTATGCCTCGGGCTATCCAGAGATGGATCGGTGCGTTCTTGCCTGGGAATGGCCTGAGTTCCATTGGGAGGAGCTCGAGCCTTAAGAGAGGTCAGGGCGCCCCGAACTTAGGACGCCTTGAAGTGCCTTAATCCCGGGGAGGAGGTGCGGGTAAGGCGGCTTCCAGCAAGTAGTTTACCTGTCGAGTTGCCAAGCTGAACTCGGTGGGACTTTCCCTCCGAGTTGTGCTCACGCTCGTTGCGCTATCATGCTGAGTCACTGTTTGAGCAAGGTCACGCCCACGTGTACCCGTGCTATGAGGTCGGGTCAAATCACCCTCCATCAATTGCCCCCCACTCCCTGCGCTGGCGGCGATGACCCAGCACAGGGAGGTCATGACGCGCCGGGTGGATTTGGCGTTGGTATTCATGCCGCTTTGTCGCGCGCTCCGTCCAGCTGGACCGTTCTAGTGCCCGGTTTAACCAAAAAGACTCGAGTCGCGTCTAGATTACGCGTGGATCTCACGCGATTTGGACTTTGCGGACGTCAAAAACGCGCTCAACCGTTTTCGCCTCGAGGAACCCGCAGCTTTGGCCCTTGGCCATTTTCTTCACCACAAAGCTCTCGTCATTATCATTTGAGCTCACGTTGGAGGTCTCTTAGCTCGGGTCTTCCGGTTCGTCCTGTTCTCCCAGTCCGGTCACGTTTCTTTTGGTGAGTCTCCTCGAGCTTCCTTCCCCTTTTCAATTTGTTTCTTCCTTTTAGTTCGCTATGTCGTCTAGTGTAGACAGCCTTATCGACGAAACCGAGGTGGGTACCTCAGCTCGGGGTGACCCCTCTGCTGTCTAACCATCCGAAGTACGGGTGGCTTCGGGTCATCTGGCATCCACCTCCCACCGAGGTCGGGAACCAGATCAGTTTGGGCCCTCCATAATGACTTCGGAGAGGCTTTAGGACCTCATACAGAGGTTTTGCCTCCCTAAGGAATACTCGTATAGCCTTCCCATCGGAAACTTCCCATGTGAGCACAGTCCTGACAAGATCGTGATCTTCAGGGAGCAACTGATAGTCGGGCTCCGACTTCCTCTTCACCCTCTGATTGTTGAGGTGTTGGTGCACTTTAACATCACCCTGGACCAACTCCACTCGAACTCCATACGAAATGTGGTGGGGTCCATCTCTCTTTGCTTTGATCGTTCCCTCTCCATAGATTTAGATGTTCTTAGTACAATTTTGGCTATAAAGAAGAGCGCCCGAAGCGCTCTCCCTGGGCACAGGCGATCCTACTACCTGTCCCCCTGCCTGGGTTTCAAACTCATGCACAAGCTCCTGAGCAAAGTCCTAGCTTTTTAGCGGGACTACTTCGTAGTCCGGAGCAGTACGGGGTGGCCCTTCCCCACCGATTGGAGGATAGCCGTTCAAGACCCTGGTGTCATCCTTGACGGGAAGACCAAGAAGGCGCTCTAGTCACTGGCTCAACTCAGGTTGAATTATAAAGATTTCACTTCTGAGAAGAAGCTCGTCCAAGCGAGTTTGAGCCTGGGTAGGTTTTCCTTCACTTCAGCTTTCTGTTCATATGTTTACTTCGGGTTGCTGATGTCGTGTTTTGCTGCAGGTCCCATGGAGGCGGAGAAAATAGACAACCATAAGAAGAGTACGCTGGCTGCATACCTGGGGGAGGTCAGCGAGTGGGCCGAACTCACTCCTGGTCAGCTCGGCGCCCGAGTTGCCACTCATACCATGGTGGTGAGTCTTTCCTCTTCTCTCTCTCTACCCCCACTTTTTTTTTGACTGGTTTCCCTTTTGTAGGTGAACACCGCCATTCGCGCCTTGACCCTCCAATCAGATCGACACTTGAGGCGGGCTCTTGAGGTTGAGAAGTCATCTCGCGCAACCCATACTGAGTTGAGGGCAGCTCGTTGTCAGGTTCACCGCCTAGAGAGTGACGCCTTGGCTCAAAAGATCTTCATCGAGGTGTTAATGGCAGAGAAGGGGGAGCTGGCTTGAGACAAAGACAAATTGAGGGTCAAGGTGAAYGGCCTCAAGGTCGGTCAGGAGGCCTTAGGGCTCGAGGTGAGCAGCCTCAAGGCTGAGCGGGATGCCTTGAAGCTCGAGGTGCAAGGCCTCAAGGAGGCGAAGGGGAAGTTGGAGCATGAAGTGGGGTACCTCCAAGAGGACATAAGGGAGAAGACTGCAATCTTCGAGGGTGCTCTGGAGGAGGCCAAGACTCAGGCCATCATTGACTACGTCAACTCTTCCAGATTCGATGACGTGATGATGGGGGCCTACTGTAAGGGCTTCAAGCTCAGTCGGTGGCTGATTAGGCACCTCTACCCCAAGCTAGACACGAGTGCCATCACTACTTCGTGGATTACTGACGACATCGTGCGTCAGTCAAAAGATGACCCCGATTCCGAAGATGAGGGCACCGAAGATGAAGTAGAGGATGCTGGTCCAGATACTGTCCCCGAGGGGGTCCCTGACAGAGGCGAAGAGCTCCCGAAGTAGTTTGCTCTTTATACTTGTAACTTAATCTTTTCCCTTTTTCTTTCTTGTAATCAAGGCGTCCTTAATGAAATTTATGTAACGAATTTTCTGAAATGAAGAAATTTCTTCCTTTTGTCAAAAGTTTGCGCAATTTATTTTTGTCGAAATGGTTATCTCACCCCAAGCTGTTAACCTGTTGAGTTGGACTTCTAAAGTGGGTGTTCCCTAACGGCCATCGTGGCCCCGAACTGTTTAGTAGGAGTAGCCTCGTGTACGTCGGGGTGAGGGACATAGTAGGGCGCATGCCCGACCTGTCTGTACCCGAGGTAGGTTGCTGTCAATTGTCCTTACGGGTTTAACTCTTCGCATGCCAAGGCAGGCTATTTGTCGTAAGGTTCGTGCCCGAGCCGCCTGCACCTCAAGTGCTGCAAGTACTTAATTGTGCTGATGGGGCAACTTAGTCCGTGCTGATGGGGCAACTTAGCTTTGTATGCTACCGAGGTTTCTTCATTAGCTCGACGTTTCAGTCCTTAGGCTGGAGGAGTGGCTCGTGGCTCACTCTCAGAGTTTTCCCATGCCATAGAGGCGACTGGGTCCTGTTGTGCCGAGGTCATATTTGCTCGGTATTCTGGCCCTTAGGCTTTGGGAGTGGCTCGTGACCTACTCAATTCTTACAGATAGTATTGTCTTAAGTTGACAATATTCCATGCCCGAGGTACTTGTTTCCCTTCGAGGGTCTCGAGCTCATATGTTCCTTCCCCGAGCACTCATTTCACTCGGTAAGGGCCTTCCCAGTTGGACCCGAGCTTGCCAGCGCCGGGCTCAGGCACCATAACTTTACGAAGGACCAGGTCGCCAATGCGGAGATTCCGCTTCTTAACCCTAGCGTTATAGTATCGAGCTACTCTCTGCTGGTAGGCTGTTGTCCTGATGTACGCGAGGTCCCTTACTTCGTTGACTAGATCGACGTTGGTACATAGCTCATCTTCGTTTGTTTGATCGTTGTATGCCTCTAATCGTAGCGTAGGCACTCGATCTTTGCCGGAATCACTGCTTCGGTGCCGTAGATGAGATTGAAGGGTGTTTCTCCCATGGCGGTCTTCTCCGTGGTCCGGTATGCCCATAGAACACTAGGTAGTTCATCTGCCCACAATCCTTTAGCCCGGTCCAACCGTGTCTTTAATCCGTAGAGGATGACTCTATTTGTGACTTCTGCCTRACCGTTTGCTTGAGGGTGTGCGACTGAAGTAATGTTTTGTCGGATTCCCATATCTTGGCACCAGTCTTGGAATTTGATGTCTTTGAACTGTTTGCCATTGTCGGAAATCAACACCCGAGGTAATCCGAAGCGGCATACGGTGTTTTTCCAAAAGAAATTTTGGACATTTCGGGTTGTTATCGTTACGAGGGGTTCGGCTTCTACCCACTTGGTAAAATAGTCCACTGCTACCACTAAGAACTTCCTTCCACCCGTTGCCGATAGGAATGGCCCGAGTAGATCGATGCCCCATTGTGCAAAGGGCCACAGACTGGTGAGTACATGAGGTCGACAACGTGATGGGATGAGAGATCCATCGTATGGACGCCCAAAACTTGTGGAATAAAGGGGAAAATTTCAAAAATTTTTCTCTCCCTTTCAATTGGGAATCACATTCCCTATTTAGAAAATCATATTTTCAAGGATCAATCTTGAACCATAAACTGAACCA
>NW_010729131.1:900857-912460 GCF_000365185.1 Nelumbo nucifera
CAGCCTGAAAGCTCCGTCTGTACTTCCAAGTTCATACTGTTATCGTCCTCACCAACAAACCTCTGAGGCAAGTTCTACTCAAGCCTGAAGTCTCTAGTCGACTGACGAAGTGGGCCGTTGAGCTCAGCGAGTATGACCTCCAATACAAGCCACAAACTGCTATCAAAGCCCAAGCCTTAGCAGATTTCATCGCGGAGTGCACTTTCAGCTCCGAAGTCCCCTGGCCGGTTGAGCATGAGGCCCCTAGTTCGGGCGAGCCCAGAGCTCCCAGGCCGGTTGAGTCCAAGCACCATGAGGTAGCAACCAGCACGGCATCTCTCCTAGTTAGGCTATGCGCGAACTGGGATGAGGAGCCCTAGATCCTTCACGTAGATGGCTCCTCGAACCAGCAGGGCAGCAGAGCCAAAATAGTTCTGCACGGCCCAAGTGGCATGAAACTGGAGTATGCACTATGCTTCGAGTTCATGGCATCCAACAATGAAGCAAAGTACGAAGCGTTGATAGCTGGGCTAGCTCTAGCCAAAGAAATGAAAGCCAAGCACATTATCATCTGTAGTGATTCCCAGCTCGTGGTCAATCAGGTCACGGGAGAATACGAAGCTCGCGAACCGAATATGATAGCCTACTTAGCCAAAGTAAGAGAGGCTCTGCTCAACTTCCAGTCACACTTCATCAGGCAAGTCTCGAGGTCAGAGAACACTGAGGCCGACGCCCTGTCCCGGTTAGCCAGCACCAGTGATAACACCATGAGAACTGTGTAAATAGAGAACCTACCTCGGCCTAGCATTCTCGGGGGGGCAGAGGAGGTCACTCCTGTCGTTCAAGCAGAGCCGAGCTGGATTGACCCGCTCACGAGCTTTCTACTACACGGGACCCTCCCTACAGATCCGAATGCTGCCAGAAGGGTAAAGCATCAGGCAACCAAATACATCATGATAGACGAATGGCTGTACCGAAGATCCTACACGCTCCCCTATCTGCGCTGCTTGCGACCTTCTGAAGCCGAGCTCGTACTCCGTGACACTCATGAGGGCCTGTGCGGCGGTCACTCGAGGGGCAGGGCCCTCGCCCAAAAAGCACTACGATAGGGATACTACTGGCCAACAATGAAAACAAACGCTATTGAGCTCGTCAAAAAGTGTGACAAGTGCTAGAGGCATGCCAACATCCACCACCAGTCCGCTGCCGATCTCAAGTATCTCACCAGCCCGTGGCCTTTCGCACAATGGGGCATCGATATACTCGGACTATTTCCACCAGCGACAAGCCAGAGGAAGTTCCTGGTGGTAGAAGTGGATTATTTCACCAAGTGGGTAGAAGCTGGACCTCTCGTAACAATCACAGCCCGAAACGTCCAGAACTTCTTTTGGAAGAACATAGTGTGCCGCTTCGGGTTACCTCGGGTATTGATTTCTGATAACAGTAAGCAGTTCGAGGACATCAAATTCCAGAACTGGAGCCAAGACATGGGGATCCGGCAGAACTTCACTTCAGTCGCACACCCTCAAGCAAACGGTCAAGCAGAGGTCACGAACAGAGCTATCCTCCGTGGACTGAAGGCACGGTTAGACCGAACTAAAGGACTATAGGCAGACGAGCTACCTAGTGTTCTATGGGCTTACCGAACCACAGAGAAGACAGCCACAAGAGAGACTCCCTTCAACCACACCTATGGCACCGAGGCAGTAATCCCAACTGAGATCGAGGTTCCCTCGCTACGACTGGAAGCATATGACGACAAGACAAACGAAGATGAGCTACGTACCAACCTCGACCTACTCGACAAAGTAAGGGACCTCGCATATATCAGGACCACAGCTTACCAGCAAAGAGTAACTCGGTACTATAACGCCAGGGTCAAGAAGCAGAACCTCCGCGTTGGCGACCTGGTCCTTTGCAAAGTTATGGTACCTGAGCCCGGCGTTGGCAAGCTCGAACCGAATTGGGAAGGACCTTACCGAGTGAAACAAGTACTTGGGGAAGGAACATACGAGCTCAGAACCCATGAAGGGAAACAAGTACCTCGAGCATGGAATATTGTCAACTTAAGATAGTATTACCTGTAACTATTGAGTAGACCACGAGTCACTCTCAAAGCCTAAGGACCAAAATGCCGAGCTAACACGACCTCGGCGCAATAAGACCCAGTTGCCTCTATGGCATGGGCGAACTACTAAGTAGACCATGAGTCACTCTCAAAGCCTAAGGGCCAAAATGCCAATCTAACACGACCTCGGTGCAATAAGACCCAGTCGCCTCCATGGCATGGGCAAACTCCAAGGGCAGACTATAAGTCACCCTCTCAGCCTAAGGGCTAAAACACCGAGCTAACTAGGACCTCGGCACTATGAAAGACTTAGAGAATTCATTGATAAAGGCAAGGTATGAAGTATCATAGGCGTAAGCAACTCGAATCTGAACCCTATGAAGCATAGCTCGTCTCAGTACATCAGTTGGACCAAGTAAGGTACAACCTACAAACATACAGTTCGAGCATACATGGTAACTACTTCGCGGTGTATTATCCAAATGATTCAAAACACTAAGGGATAGCTCGGGGTAATAATTACCGAAAAATCCTACTTCGAGTATGCAGCTCTAATAGCTCGAGTGATGAGATGGCTTTGGCAAAAAATAAAAGAGCACACCATACTTAGCAGAAAAAGAAAAATTTCATTACTAATGCATAAATAAAAACCGAACTAAAAAAGCTCGGGAAAGTCCAACAAGAAGTAAAAAGGGCACAACTGCCCAAGAAGAAGATTTTTGAAAACCGGGTTCTGGCACATAGGAACCACCAGAAATCAGTCAGAAAAGCAGAAAAATAGAGCCGCTAGCCTCAAGGGTCCACCTCGTCCTCGTCCTCCAAGGAGTCAGGCTCCTCCTCCTCCGCCTGGTCCGTCGTTTCGGGAGCCAGGCCCTTCATTGTGATGCTGTGGAGGTTGATCCCAGAGAACTTCTTTCGGACTAACCAGCGGCAGATCTAGAATCCTGAGCAGTACGAGCTCGAGCCATACTCCACTTGGAGGTCATGATACTCCTAGGAGTCCTTGAAGTCCCAGACTGCCTTAGCATGCTCGGCCTCCACCATGGTGTCCAAGTTCCGAGTTCGGTCCAGAAGTGTAGACTCCATGTCTTGAATCTGCTGGCGAATGAGCGCCCTCTCCACTGCCACCCTCTACAACTCCTCCCTATAGCACACGCACTCCTCAGAAAGCCTGGCGATCTACACCTCCTGGTCATGGGTGAGTAGTTCCTTTAGACTCACAAGGGGAGCGAGGCCCAGGACAGCAGCGTTTGGACCTCGCTCCCCTTGCGAGTCTGAAGGAGCTCACCTTGGGCCTGGTCGAGCTCGCCCTGGAGCTTCTGGACAATGGCCCTCTAATTGCGAGCATCGCCGGAGTGGATGTTGGTCTGGAGGGCTATGGTGTGGATGGCAGTGTTCACCTGCCAACAAGAGACTAAGGTCAGAAAACAACAAAAGAAAGGAAAGAATGAGAAGAAAAAGAAAAGACCACTTACCACCATGCAGTGAGAGGCGGCAAATGCGGCGAGCACCTTGGGCTCCATCTCCCCCCACCTAGTGACCTCCTCGTGGCAGATTGCCCTTCGACTCTTCCGCTCAGCCACGATGTAGTCATTAACAGCCTCCCAGTTCCTTACCGGGAACAGCGGATAGGGGAATGGGCAGGAAGGACCAAGAGGAATCACCCTTTGCCTCGGGAGCTTGCCCTCCTCGAGGCCACCTTCTCTAGCGCCTCCTTCAGATGGGGCCAGTGGAACTTCAGGTGGTGGAGAAACAAAGTCTAGCTCAGCAGACTCGAACTCAGTGCCCCCAGAAGTGGGATTTCGGTTAGGATGCGACCTCTTAGCCTTACGCTTCTGGTTGCTGGGAAGAAGGCGACGCACGTCAACACTAGAAATGATGGCTGCCAAAAAACCACAAGGTATTAGTCCAGTAAAAGAGAAAATATATGTACACATATGATATATTTTTACAAGGCACTACGCGACCTAAAAGGCAACCTACCCGGACTCAGACTAGCCTGCGCGAGCTTCTCATCGGTCAAGTAATCTGAACAGAGAAGGCCTACAGCTGCCCAGGACAACAGCATTTTTCGAGTTTCAAGGTCCAACTCTCGGGGTTACGGATTACAAAATAGTCCCGCTTCTAGGCGGGAACCCTGTTCGATAGGTCGTGCAGGAGCTTAAAGTCACGGCAGGGAGAAAAGTAATAAGAATGCCTTTCCGGAGGCGCTCTGGGAGTGGCATTCTTAATGTAGAGAATGGAAGAGAAGATATCGAGATCAAGGGGGAGACAATACTCATAGCACAGGGAAATAGTCCCAACTACATTCCGAATGGCGTTGGGATGGAGCTGGTTAATGGTGACGTTGAAATGATTCAACACCTCCACTATTAAAGGGTGCAGAGGAAGACATAGGCCAGCCTCAAGCTGTTCCTGGAAAATCACTATGTCATTGGGACCATGCTCCTAGGGAAAGTTACCAGAGGGGAGACCGTAGATAAGGTCCCCAGGAAGGTGAAAGTAGCGGACAAGAGATCTGAGTCTCTCTATCATCATAGAGGAGGGACCAAAGGTGTCAGACTCTCTGCCCCGAGAAGTAGAAGCCATATCGTCGGAGGCCTCCCGAGCCTCCGGAGCCTGCTCCCAAGCTCTCCCTGAGCTCGAGGGGGTGTCGTCATCCTGGTTACCGTCTCAGGGATAAACGTGGTACGGATACCCAGACATGATTGGTAGAATGAATAAGACTCACCAGAAAGATAAAACGGTGTGAATAGAAGAGCTCGGGCAGACTAGATGGATGCGCGACCTCAGAATCCGAAGATAGCAAGTTAGCGTGAATGGAAATGAGGCCTGGGGGTCCTCCTATTTATAGCCACTGTGCCCCTAGATCAACGGCCCAGATTGAGACAGATCTGACGGTTCGCAGTCAAGCTGATCGCACGTCTTTTGAAATCGAAATGTGACTAGCTGCACGTCTTCCATGATTGAGGTAATGACGGCTGCACGACATCCAGAGTTAAGAGCCGCTTCGGAGGTAATGACGGCTGCACGACATCCAGAGGCTAAGAGTGTAGGTTGCAGGGTAGTACCCTGCAACGGTTACCTACGCAGCCCTGGCAGGTAACAGTTGGAACAGAAGCCCAGTGGCGGTTATGCTCGACTTGACAAGAACACCCCTATAAAAGCTCCTTAATCAAAGGGGAGAGGGATCTCTGATTAAATCTTATTTTGAGTCATCTTACTTGCTCTCGAGCTAATCTTGAGAACTCAGTGATCTAGTGCAACCTACACTCTTAGCCTCTTTACACTTTACTTTCTCCCCAAGTGTTTTAACTTAAGCTTCGGAGTATTCCCATCGGGCAAATCCCCCGGGAATCCTTCACCTTCTTCTTCTCAGGTGTCGTCCATTGCCATCTAGGAGCCAGTCAACAGTCAGGTAGGAGTGCCCGGATCGTGCCGCATCACATACAATCATAGTGAACAAATATTTATGGCTCATTGGCAAACTTGTGGTTGTTAAAATCAAGTGGCCATGGTTCAAGTTTTGCTATAGCTAAAATTTGAAGCATTTACACTAACAAAATGAAATTAAAGAGAGGGGATCATTAATTAAAGGAATTAATGAGAAAATTTGAATTAAGCGCTAAAATTTAAATTTAAGTTCAAATTTGAAGCAGCTAACGGATCCTGGGAGAACTTTCATTTCTTTGATTTTTATTTTTTTAAAATATTAAAAAACATTAAAAAATGGTGAAAAAAACCACTTCTCCTTCACTAATGGTTATAAGTGGTGTTTAAGTAAAATGCCAACTATAGGGTAGATTATAGTAAATCCATGTAACTATAAGTGGTATTTTAGTAAATGACTCTTTCTATTATTTAGCTTTCGTTTAATAAATCCCATGCATTGCATGACTCCTTGCTAGTCTATATATATAAACAAAGCGGTCAAGAAATTTTCTCCTTTTTTAAATTTTTTATTTCTTTATTCCATCATTTTTAAAAAACCAATGAGATGCTCTCATTCCTCATGAAAAATTATCTAAAATCTCTCTCTTACCCACACTTTCCCAATAATCTCCTCTCCTAAAATTTATCTTAAACTACCTCCCCCACTTTCTCCTAAATCATCTCCAATTCCTATTTATCTAAATAAGTTTAAATTATAAAACTCTTCTCCAAATTATCTCAAATAAACTTTAAAATAATTATTAAAAATACAAAAAAAACAATTATAAAATTTCATCCAGAGAAAACTGAATGAACTTCTTAATCTTTGATAGCCATTCGTTGCAAATTCCTTCCTGAATCCTGATACAGAAATTACAGGCTTCGTTCCTGTACTCTGACGGGGTGAGGAAGCCGACAACAAATATATTCTTGTTTATGCGTGAAGTAACAAAAGGATGAATCATGAAAAACAAGTCTGAGTCCCACCTCTTTAATAGTGGGTAGGGGGCCCACCCGCTAGTAATTGGTTATAACAGAATACCTGTTAAGTAGCGAAAGGCCCCCGCTAGTAATTGGTTATAACAGAATACCTGTTAAGTAGCAAAAGGACGAAGCCAACCAGTTGACGTCGAATATGGCACACAATGAATCACGAAAAACAAGTCTGAGAACTCTATCTATCTATCTATATATATATACATTAATAGAATGTTAATAGGATATGTATTTAATAATTATGTTGTTATAAACAATGTTAATAACTAAATATTTACTTTAAAATTATAAATACTGTTAATAAATTATTGATTATTACAGTAATTTAATAAATATATAATTAGTGATTATAATTAATAATTACTGTTATTATAAATATTGTGATTAATTAATACTATTAATAAATTTAGTAATTATTGTTATATTAAAAATAATTAAGAATGTTATTAAAAGTATTATTATTGACTATTTAATAAAATATTATAATTATTGACTATTATGGATAAATACTGCTAATTTAATTTAATTTGGGTAATTATTAATTTAATGAACTTTGTTAATAAATCCTATTCATAAATTTAATATCTACCGTTATATTAAAAATAACTAAATAATATTATTAAAAGTATCGTTAATGATTATTTATTTAAATAGTATAATTGCTTACTATTATAGATAAATATTGTTAATATCGTTATGATAACTAATGGTTCAATCGTTCGGTTCGAACGGATAGCCCATTTTGACAACAAAAAATACAAGCAAAAAATTATGAAACCGTTCTGACCACCGGTTTTCAAGTCAACGATTCGATCATCTGGTTCGAACGAACGGTCCATTCTGACAACAAAAATTATAAGCAAAAAATTGAGTTTGTTAGGTCCATTAAGTAGCATCATACGTGTTATGTCATTCGAGCTTGTGACTCATACAACCCAAAAATGAAACTAATGAAGGGTGATTTGGCCCGACCTAGTAAAAAGGGGACACGTGGGCACGACCTGACCAAGAGATGACAACTCAGCTTGACAAGCTCAGTCCGCAACAATTGAGCTCGCGTATTCAGTCATCTCAGCACAAAGGCTGCCTCGGCCCAAGGCTCACCTCGAAGCAGGGCCACCTCGTCGCAAGTCTCACCTTGGCATTGAGGCACCTCAGTATCCAAGCCAGTTTGGAACTAAAAGACCGAAGTACCAGTTCGGAACCAGCAACTCGAAGTGCCATGTAATTGACTCCCGCGTAACCAACTCCAAAGGTCTCTCCAATGAATCCCGAACTCCTCGAGATCACGATGAGTTAACAGACCCCGACTTCTCCGGGATCACGATAAGGATTTATCCTAACTCCGTCGGAATTGGAGGTGAAACGAGATAAGCCTTACCTGTATATTGCTCCTTCAGAAGCGGAGCGAACTCCATCTCCACATCGCAAATACCCCAGAACTCTTTCGTGTGCCCCACGAACACTCAACTATATAAAGGCTCTAGCCCCGATGGCATAAGGTACGCGTGATTTCTCTGCTCTCTAGCTCTCTAGCTCTCTACATTCTCAAACTTATTTAGCTCGCATCAGAGTACTAACTTAAGCATCGGAGCGACCTCACCAGACTATCCACCCCGGGTTCTCTGATCTTGTTCTGCAGATTTACTTAGCTTTCCGTCCGACTGGAAGCCAAATCATCCTCCAACAGGGAGCAGTCAGATCGYGCAACATCAATTGGCGCCGTCTGTGGGAAGAATCAAAAAGCCTTCTTCACAATTAACAGCTTCCATTTGAAATCAATGGCCTCTTCCAATCACGCCGGACAGAGCAGTGAAATGAACGGTCTTTGGGGGGCAACCTCAGTTTCCATCAGTGTGCATTGGTCAGTTCACTATACCGCTCACTGTGGCTGGGGTCTGAACACTGACTGTGCCACAAAACTTTCCATAGGTGAATGCCCCGCTCCCTCCAGTGGTGGGCACAATCTTCGCTGAACCGTCTGTGGTTCCCCTGGAGTCGGGCAATCCCAATTCGATGACCTGGTACATTACATGTGGGCCATTCAGGTCCAAATGTAGCAGGTCCAACAGTTCCAGCAATACCCAGCAACATGTATTCTACCAGTACTACCAGTAGTAGTTCCCTCCACTGCCGCAAAGCCAGTAGCTGGTTCCACCCCAGCACCTAGCAACTCAACAGAACCGACCTCGTGTGCAAAACATCACTCGATCTCCCCACTGAGGTGAGGAGACTTCCCAGGTCCCACTTCCTCTCGAGAGCCAAGTCTCACCTCGTGACAGGAGAGGCAGACAGATCACCCTGCCTGCTTCACAAGGGTAAATCGGAAACAGGTCCGGGGACACAACCCAATAGGGCCATTCTTCCTCGGCGCTTGCATCAAGAAGGCGGATCGCTCGCAGGTAACCGGTTCGGGGTTCTAGCCGCAAACTCAAGGCAAGGACCTTCCATCCACGACAGTCAGCCTCAAAACCCAAGGAACCAAGAGCTACCTCACGGCAGAGCAGTACCGGACCATATAGAGGTTAGCAGCACCAATGCAGAGCCTCTGAAGAAGCAACAACGAAGGCGTCACAAGGCACGTTGAACTTTAGTCTAGAACAGCCAGCTCACGAGACCAAACCAACAGGAACAGGTTAAAGTTAAAGAAGAGGCGAGCTCGGTAGCTACAAAGACCACTCCTCTACTCTCTAAGTCGTCCCCTCTGTCTCCTGAGCTCTTGGCAACCCCGATGCCCAAGGACTTCAAGATGCCTCCCCTTGACAAGTATGATGGATCTTTCGATCCTAACGACCATGTGGACTCCTTCCAGTCCTAGATGCACTTAGCTGGGGCTGACGAGTCCTACATGTGCGTAGCTTTCTCTACCACATTCAAAGGAGTAGCTCACACATGATATCGAAACCTCGCGCCAGGATCAATCAAGAGTTGGGCACAGTTCGTAGAGTTATTCACCTCGCACTTCATCACCAGCAAGAAGTGTCAGAGGTCCCAAGAGAGTCCCCTTAATATAGTTCAAAGAGAAGGGGAGTCCACCAGAAGCTACATTAAGCGCTTCAATGACACCTGCCTGCAAATCCTCGACCTAGACCCAGCGGTGAAACTCATGGCAGCAAAAAAGGGCATAACTCACAGGGAATTCAAGTGGCATGTGGTGGCCAACAAGCCAAAAGACATCACAGAATTCCTCAAGCTCGACAACCAGTTCTTCGGAACCGAGGAAGAGATGAACCCAAAGACCGACAATGTAGTTGAGAAAAGAAAAAGAGACGGTGACAATACTAGTAATGATAGTCGTAAGAGAAGAAATAGCGTCTCTGAGCAGGGGTGGAAATAAATCTGGGAGCCGATCTCCTTCCCGATCTCACGAGTCAGGTCAACGCTCCAAAACCCCACCTATTGAAAGGATGAGCTACACACCCCTCAACGCTAAGCAAGGTGAAATCCTGATGGCCATCAAAGACTCCTCCTCTATCAAGTGGCCACCTAGATTGAGGAGAGATTCCACAACCAGAAACCAAAATGCCTACTGTCACTTTCGTCAAGAAGTGCAACAAGTGTCAGAGGTGTGCCAATATCCACCATCGACCTGCTGCCGACCTCAAATACCTCACCAGCCCATGGCCCTTCACACAGTGAGGAATCAACATACTTGGCCTATTCCTGCCTGCAACAGGACAGAGGAGATTTCTGGTCGTAGCAGTGGACTATTTTACGAAGTGGGTGGAAGCGGAACCCCTAACAACAATCACAGCCTGCAACATACAAAACTTCTTCTGGAGGAACATAGTATGTGCCTTCAAGCTACCTCGGGTACTCATCTCCGACAATGGAAAGCAATTCGAGGATGTCAAGTTTCAGAATTGGTGTGTCGAGATGGGAATACAACAAAACTTCACCTTGGTGGCACAGCCCCAGGAAAACAGGCAAGCGAAAGTCACCAATAGAGCCATACTTCGTGGACTGAAAGCCCGCTTAGCTCGAGCCAAAGGACTGTGGGTAGACGAACTGCCCTGTGTGCTATAGGCCTACTGGACCACCATCAAGATTGCCACTGGTGAAAATCCCTTCAATCTCTCTTACGGCACGAAAGCGGTGATCCTAGCTGAAATCAAGGTGCCTACGCTACGCTTGGAGGCCTACGACGAGCAGACAATGGTGGACGTTGGCGTGCCTCTGACACTTTTCACATTTTTTGACGAGTTCCAGTGCATCAGCTTTCATCGTTGGCCAGTAGTAACCCTGTCGAAGCGCTTTCTGGGCGAGAGCCCTACCCCCCAAGTGTTTGCCACACAAACCTTCATGAGTGTCGCAGAGAACGAGCTTGGCTCCTGAGGGTCGCAAGTAGCGCAGGTGGAGGAGCGTGTAGGATCTTCGGTACAACTTCCCTTCTATTATGACGTACTTGGTTGCCAGTCGCTCTGCCCTTCTAGCTACATTGCGATCTGCAGGGAGGGTCCCGTGAAGCAGGTAGCTCGCGAGTGGATCGATCCAGCTCGGCTTTGCTTGTGCAACAGGAGCAACCTCTTTTGCCCCCTAAGAATGCTAGGCCGAGGCAGGTTCTCTATGTAAACGGTCCTCATGGTGTTGTCGCTTGTCTTGTCTATCCGGGACAAAGCATCGGCCTCAGCGTTCTCGGATCTTGGGATCTGTCTGATGAAGTACGACTGGAAATCACGCAGAGCTTCTCTGACTTTGGCTAAGTAGGCGGCCATAGTTGGCTCGCGAGCTTCGTACTCGCCGGTGACCTAGTTGACCACGAGCTAGGAGTCGTTACAAATGACGATATGCTCGGCTCTTACTTCGTTTGCTAGGGCAAGCCCGGCTATCAATGCTTCGTACTCCACTCAATTTTGGATGTGATGAACTCAAAGCAGAGTGCATACTCCAGCTTCACCCCGCTTGGCCCGTACAGAATGATACCAGCTCCGCTACCTTGCTGATTTGACGAGCCATCCACATAGAGGATCTAGGGCTCCTCCTCCCAGCTTGGCGCTGCTCTGATCGGGGGAGGTGTCGCACTGGTTGAAGCTTCTCCTCTGTGCTTGGGCTCAATCGATTCAGGAACTGCGGTGCTGAAGATACATTCCGCGGTGAATTCAGCTAAGGCTTGGGTCTTGATTGCTGT
>NW_010729131.1:912791-923880 GCF_000365185.1 Nelumbo nucifera
GCTTCCGAGCTGCGGTGACTAGTGCATATGCCAGCTTTTCAATCTCTGGATACCTCGTCTCTACGTCTTGCAAAACTTTACTAATGTAGTAGATGGGTCGTTGGACCCGATCTACTTCTTTTATCAGTACCGAGCTGACCACCTCGTCACTCATAGAGAGGTACAACTTTAGAATATCTCCCTCATCGGGTCGGGTTAGAACTGGGATACTGGTCAGATACCTTTTGAGCTCGTCAAAGGTGAGCTGGCATTCTTCGGTCCACTCAAAGTCTTTGCTTCTTTTAATTGCCTTGAAGAAAGGCAGGCAACGATCTGCCGATTTAGACATGAAGCGGCTCAGAGCGGCTATACGGCCGTTCAACCTCTGAACCTCCTTCAATTTGCGGGGGCGGTCTCATATCTAAGATGGCCTTGATTTTGTCAGGATTGGCTTCAATACCTCGTCGATTAACGATGTAACCCAGGAATTTACCCGAGCTGACACCGAAGACGCACTTGTTAGGGTTTAACTTCATATTAAATTTGCGCAAACAGAATGTAAATCTTTTATTAAATCATTTGAAAATTGAGTTTTGACAACCATGTCGTCTACATAACATTCTACTTTTTTGCCGATTAACCGCTCAAACAATCGTTTTACGAGTCTATGAAATGTTGCCCCGGCATTTTTCAGTCCAAAGGGCATGACCCTGTAGCAGTACAAGCCTAGCTCGGTTATGAAGGCCGTTTTTTCCTCATTAGCAGGGTCCATCCTGATTTGGTTGTAGCCCAAATAAGCATCCAAGAAGCTCAGCAACTCGTGCCCTGAGGTCGCATCCACCAAACGGTCGATTTTGGGAAGTGGGAAGCAGTCCTTCGGGCAAGCTCGATTTAGGTCAGTATAGTCGACACACATGCACCACTTAATGTTGGCCTTTTTTACCAGAATGGGGTTAGCCACTCAGCTCGAGTAATGGACCTCCTTGATGAAATCAGTTGCGAGAAGCTTCCCGACTTCATCGTCGACTACTCTCCAACGCTCCAGGGCTAGGTTGCGTTTCTTCTATCTAACGGGTCTAACTACAATATCAGTGTTCAGTTTGTGAGTGATTATTCCAAGGTCTATGTCGGGCATCTCTGCCGCGGACCATGCAAACGCATTTAAATTTTAAAGTAAGAAACTTACCAGCTGAGAACGTAGAGGCTCCTCAATCGACGCACCGATTTGGAGAGTCCTGGCTGGGTCTTCTACTGAAACAGGTATAAGAATCGTCTCTTCTATTGGTGAAGCTCGCTCCTCATGGTACTCCATAGGTCTCTCCAATTCGAGGTCGTCTGCTGCCTTGGCTTTCCCTTTGAGGGCGGCGACATAGCATTTGCGAAACTCGAGTTGGTCGCCTCGCACTACCCCTACTCCGAAGTCTGTGGGGAACTTCATGGCCAGGTAATAGGTGGACACTACTACGCGTAGATCGTGGGTGATTGGCCAGCCTATTATGGCGTTGTACGGGGAGGGAGTTAAGACCACTAAGAAAGTGTGGTCGAATCTCACTATGCTAGGCCAGGTGCCGACCTCCATAGGTACTATAACTCTTCCTAGGGGCCTGACTTCCTTTCTGCTGAACCCTACCAAGGGAATGTTCGTGGGCTTGATGTCGCTCTCCTAGAGCTGCAGCTTGTCAAATGCATCTTTAAAGAGTATGTCCGCCGAGCTGCTTGAGTCGACTAGGACGCACTTCACCTCGGAATCATTAATTCTTATCCTTATGATGAGCGCATCATCATGGGGGTACTGGACTCCGTGCGCATCGTCTTCAGTGAAAAAAATGGGCTCTTCTAGCCATGGCCGCTTCGGAGGATTCTGTTCTTCTCTTTCTTTTTCACGAGTTGATGTCTTCGCCGCGGCTGAAGTGCAACCCGCAGCAATCGATCCACCGGTGATCATATGTATTACTCTGGCCTCTCTTCGGGCAGTTGTCTCTGTGGCTGCTCGTTCTGTCTGTTGTTGGACTCGGGAGCATCTCTACTTTGCTCCCCCTGTTGATCTGTTTGATTTTTATTATCATTTAATACAAAATTTTTCAAATATCCGCGATGGATGAGCTCTTCTATCTCGTCGCGGAGGTTCTTACAATTTTCGGTGCTATGACCGTGATCTCTATGGAAGTGGCAATATACATTTCTATTTCTAGTGTTCAGATCTCCTCTCATCCGAGGTGGCCACTTCACGTTAGAAGCGTCCTTGATCGCCATGAGGATTTCTGCTCACTTCACGTTCAAGGGCGTGTAATTGGTTCTTTCCACTGGAGGAGCTCGGAAAGGTTGATCAGGTTTGCTTCCTCCTCGAGCTGGTTCATCCTTCTTCCTTTTGTTATCCCCGTTAGTTGAGGCCTCACCTTCTATTTTCCTCTTCTCCGGTGGGTTCTCATTCTTCTGGTTCATCTCTTCCTTTGTTCCGATGAACTGGTCAACGAGCTTGAGGAACTCAGTAACGTCTTTAGGTTTGTTGACGACCACGTGCCACTTGAATTCTTTGTGGGTGATACCTCTTTTGACTGTTGTGAGTCTTACGGCAGGGTCTAAATTAGGAATCTGTAAGCATGCATCGTTGAATCTCTTGATGTAGCTCCGGATGGATTCTCCCTCCCTCTGGACTATGTCGAGTMGGCTTTCCTGGAACCTCGGACACCTCTTGCTTGTGATGAAGTGCAAGGTAAAAATTTGCACAAACTACGCCCAACTCTTGATTGTCTCGGGCGCTAGGTTTCTATACCATGTGCGAGCTACCCCTTTAAAGGTGGTGGAGAAAGCTACACACATACAAGGTTCATCCACCCCGACTAGGTGCATCTGTGAATGAAATGAGCCTACGTGGTCATTCGGATCGAATGACCCATCGTACTTGTCCAAGGGAGGTACTTTAAAGTCCATGGGCATTGGAACTGCCAGGAGCTCGGGAGATAGTGGAGATGGTACAGAGAGGAGTGGGGTAGTCTTCGCTGTTCCCGAGCTCGCTTCTTCCTTTTCTTTGGGCTGGTCGAGTTGGCTTTGGGCTGTAGCTCGGCGAGCCTTGCGACGCCGCTTCTATTGCTTCTTCACCGGCTCCGCGTTAGTGCTACTGGCTTCTGTGTTATCAGGCATGGTCCTCGCGGGGAGCTACTCAGAATGTTGGTGGCGGCTACTGCGAACTGAGGGGCCTAGTCTGGAATCCGCGAGCGAGACTTCGAACTGGGAAGGCCGAGGTGAAGCGGGCCTGGTGGACTGGGTGTCTCCTGACCTATTTACTTGCTGCGAGGTGGGAGGAGTAATATGTCTCTCCCTCGTGCCGCGGGACGAGACTTGACTCTCCAGAGGGTTTTGGATTTGGGAGGTCTCTCCCCCACTAGGAGGGCGTTCGCTCTTGCGGCGAGGCTTGGCTTGCTACGTGGCCGGATGCCGAGGTGGAACCGGCTGTTGATTCTGCGGCAGTGGAGGGAACTGCTGTTGATAAACAAGGTGGAGGACTTGCTGCTGGTACAACTGAAACTGTTGGACCTGCTGCATTTGGGATTGCATGGCCCGCATGCAGTGTACCAGGTCACCGAGTTGATTCTGTCCGACCACCAGGGGAATAACAGAGGGCTCTACGAAGGTCATACCCACTGTAGGAGGGAGTGGTGCTTTCACCGGTTCAATGACTTGAGGCACGTTCAGTGTGGGGACCCCCTCTATAGAGAGGGGTACGGTGAATTGTCCAATGCACACGGTTGGGACCTGGAGTTGGCCCCCAAAGACATTCATGTCAGTGCTGCGTTCGGCATTGTTGGAAGATGCCACGGAAGCTGGATATGAAATGCTTTGTGGAAAAGGGCTTTTTGAAACGTTTCCCACAGATGGCGCCAAATGATGGAGTGCAATCTAACTGTCAGCTAGATCGTGTCCACGTGTCCCTCCATTATTAAGTCGGGACAAATCACTCCTCATCAAAATTATTAATTTACACTTGGTTGATTGATTGATTAAATGTATGTAGGAAGGTGACCCAGCTGGAGTACGGCGATCAGTTGGTGAGATTATGCAAGAATTTGATGAAAACTTTGTCTGTAAACCTGTAAACCTGGGACTGGGGGAGGAAAATCTTCAGAATGCATTTGGAAAAGAGGACATCGGTGCGTGCATGAGGGTGAATTACTATCCCAAGTGTCCACAGCCTGATCTCACAATCGATCTTTCCCCCCACTCCGACCCAGGAGGTCTGACTCTTCTGCTTGCCGACGACCGTGTCCCCGGCCTCCAAGTCCTTAGAGGCGGTAATTGGGTTACCGTAAAACCCTTCCCCAATGCCTTCATCGTCAACATCGACTATCAAATTCAGGTCTCTTTCTCTTTCTATTCTATATATGTCATTGGGCACATGTATGTAACGATCCATGCATCAGTTCTGGATGGTTGCTAATGAGTAGTAACTCAACTTTGGTCAAAAGGAAACTCAAAAAGGTTTCTGTTTGGGGACCTTTACGCCTGTTTCCTTATCAACTGCAGTCTCTAACAAGATTAAGAGCGTATTCTTATTAGTTGTAAGTGCATGCATGAAAGCCAAATAACTACAAGCCAACTGCATGTTGATCTAATTAATTAATGATCTGATGAAATTGAAATTGATTTTGATTAATAGGTGCTGAGCAATGCAATATAGAAGAGCGTGGAGCAAAGGATAATTGCCAATGCAGTGCAGGAGCGCCTTTCCCTCGCCTTCTTCTACAACCCCAAAGGCACATGTGTTACATAGCTATTACGTGTTCATTCATTGTGCTTATTTAACGTGCCCTACTACATTCGAATCCAGACAAGGAACTCGTCATATCAGATCGACTCGCCCTCTATCCAGCAATGACCTTCAACGAGTACAAACTTTACATAATGACAAAGGGTCTACGTGGCTTAATGGCGAATAAAATGTAGCTATATATATGCTTAGGCCATAACGCAGGCCTGAGTCAGTCGTACTCATTGTAGTTCATGTTAATAATCTTAATAAACATACAAGGAAAATCGCCTCATAGACCTAAGTGCATGAATGAGCCTTTTTTTTCTTTTATAGTCTTTATACTGTAGTCTTTCTTTCCTTCTACAATAATGACAATAAACATAATTGATCATCTGTGTCTCTAGACTCTATCTCTATCTCTATCTCTATCTCTCTTCTGTGTTTTAATTCAGGGGTGGGGGGTTATTATTTTGTAGCTCATCAATCCTTTTCTCTAACTACGTGCTGTTTTTTCTTTTTCTTTCTTTAATCTTCTTTTGGTTGAAAATTCTTCAATAAAGAAAGCAACCATTATTATTAAGTAAAGCATTTTATTATCATGGAAGCTATTCTTCGTACTCCCCTTTCATTGAATCCAGCTTTCGATGGCTAGGCATGCTTTTTGTGTGGTGGTTAGGATCCGAAAACAATAAATCACTGTTTTCTTCTTGTTTATGCGTGAGGTAGCAAAAGGACGAAGCAAATCAGTCCTTATGATTTGAGGGGGCCCACCCCGCTAGTAATTGGTTACAACAGAATAACTGTTTAGATAAGAGGATAAGAGATGGGTCAGGACTCAGGTGTCAGGTGTGGACAACTCCCCATAAGTTGAGCGTGGGGAGAGACGTAACGCACCTCAATTTGTGACGTTCAAACTCCCCACGCTCAACTTGTGACGCAGCTCTTCAAACCGAGTCCAGCTTGATCACTAAATCATGGACATATTTGCATTTATTACGAAATGCAGTAGAAATGACAATATATATATATATATATATATATATATATATAAAGAAAGGTATATCTGGCTTAATCTGTGTAGACATCAAGACATGTAACTAGGCCCAGGCCCACTGCCTTGCTGGACAGAAATTACCACTCCTATCAAACTGTACGAATTATTTGTGCATTTATCAAAATTATCCTCTAATTGCAATGAAATTTATCTATCACACTTATATTGGATTTAATAACTCCAACTAAAAATGATCAATATATTATATTTTATAATATTATCAATAAAGTGAATTAAAAATGACTTTGATATTGTATATTAGGCTATGTTTATTTATTGTGTAAATATGAATCATATCCAAAGTTTGCATTCAATTAGTTTTGGCTATCGTAAGTTCAAAGTATCGGAAACGCAAGGTGTATCGAACAAACAATTTTAGGAGATGTATCGGGATATGCTTTGGATTCGTATGGATACAGACGAAAAATCAAGATACGCATAAATATAACAGAATATTCAAATTTTATATGATTGTAAATAAGTCATTTAAATGTAAAAAAAAAAAAAAAACATAATTTGATGTTTTATAAAAAGTGACATATCGGGACACAATTAATAACCATTGAAAAATGATAGAATAATTAAAATGTAAAAAAACAAAAACAAAACTAAAATGTCAATGTCAATTTTCAAAAAACCAATATAATTAATCTTAATATTTATTAGTATATAAATTTTAATAATTAATTCTAGCATTTATTAATAAACACTTGTCACTCATTAAGAAAAGTGAAACTTTACTTAAAATTAAAAATACATATAATCATAGTAAACAAATATGTGTGGCTCATTGGCAAACTTGTGGTTGTCAAGAGTAAGTGACTAAGGTTCAAATCTTGTTATAACTAAAATTTAAAGTTTTTATACTAACAAAATGAAATTAATGAGAGGGGATCAATTGCGATTGAAGATTCAAAATCCATTTTCTTTTTAGATTTTATAAAAAGAAAAAGATGAAATAATTCCAATGGATTTAAAACTTATTCTTAGGTAAATCAATTGCAAAATGCTTTTGTAGAATGTCCAATATCTGTTTTACATCTTCTATCTGAAAATGTTCAATCTTCATAAGATCTTCTTGATTGTTATCGTACGAAAAGAAATAGAACAAAGGATTTATACACGTTCCATATATCGGGTTCTTATCGGAATGATACGTATCAGCCGATACGACCCGATATGTTGCAATATTTTGAACCTTGTCCAATCATAATGTGCCATGTCAGCCTCACACAATTAAACTCTTACACGTGCGAAGCAGCTAATGGATCCTGGGAGAACTTTCATTTCTTTGATTTTTATTTTTTAAAATATTAAAAAAACATTAAGAAAAGGGTGAAAAAAAACCATTTCTCCTTCACTAATGGTTGTAAGTGGTGTTTTAGTAATATGCTAACTATAGGGTAGATTTTAGTAAATCTATAAAATTATAAGGGGTATTTTAGTAAATGACCATTTCTATTATTTGGCTTTCGCTTAATAAATGTCGTGCATCGCACAAGTCCTCGCTAGTCTATATATATATATATATATATATATATATTAAAACAAAGCGGTCAAGAAATTTTCTCCTTTTTTTGAGTTTTTTATTTTTTTAATTCCATGCATTTTTCAAACAACCATTGAGATGCACTTTCCCAATAACCTAAATAATCTCTTCTCCTAAAATTTCTCCTAAACTATCTCCCCCACTATCCCTCACTTTCTCCAAAATTATCTCTAATTCCTATTTATCTTCTAAATTATGTCTAATTCATATTTATCTCCAAAATTATCTCTGATTTAGTTGGGAGTTCTCTCCTAAATTAAATAATTGGGTATTTTAAATAACAAAATATTTAACATAACTAGATTTTAAATAGTTAAAATAAAGAAATTATGTAATAAATTTAAAAATTTTTGAAAAGTATAAAAATAATTATAACACAATATTGAAATTAATAATAATTTAATATTTTTAAATAAATTTGTAAATAATTAATTTCACTTATATCAAGTAAAAATTTGAGAAAATAACTTTGAAAAAAAATTAATATTTATTACTCATAGTTGTAAACTCTTAATCTATATTTATTATTAATTATATATACTAAAATTAATATTTATTGTATTTCAGAAATTATTTATTGTTTTTGTGATAAATATATTTTCAAGGATTATGTATAAATTTATTTTGTTTTGTTATTTAATAGAAAAACTTCAATAATTATTGGAGATTAAACTACTACTAGTGAAATTTTTAAATTTAATTTATTGTACTTATTGTATTTTTGTTATAACTTATTGATTAATGTTTATTAGAGATTAAACTATTATTTGAGATTATACTATTTAATGACTAAGTTAATATATTTTTAATACTTATTGTATTTTTTTCATTATCAATAATTGTGTATATTTGCTATAAATTTTCAATAATTATTAGAGATTAAACTATTGTTATTTATCAGAGATGAGACTATTAATTTAGGTGAAATTATGAGTGTTCATGAATTGATTCGGTTCGGTCGTAGGCTATAAAGTAAACCAAATTGACCTGGCTAGGTTGGGGAGTTGGTCAACTAAAACTGATTGACCTTTTGTGAAAACAGACCCATCAAGTTGTATCGATTTGGGTCAATTTTTTTGTTTGGTCAATCGGTTCATCATTTTTCATTATCATCTAATGGAATATTGATTAAATCCATTGCAAATTTTGACTGGTGTTTCAGTAAAATGCTAACTATAAGGTAGATTTTAGTAAATTCATGAAATTATAAGGGGTATTTTAGTATATGATCATTTCTATTATTTAGCTTTTTTTAATAAATCTCATGCATCGCATGAGTCCCCACTAGTATATAAATTAAAATGGAGTGGTCAAGAAATTTTCTCCTTTTTTGAATTTTTTATTTTTTTATTCCACAGTTTTTTGCATTGACAAATCAAATTCCTATATTTTTCATCCATCCTTGGCCACATCAGATGGCTTTCCAAGAGCCCTGTTTTAATCGATCATGTATCTCCCATTTCCACTCCCAATTATTAGGTTTAAAGTGGACTTAGAATCACTCACGATTCTAAGTTGTGATACAATAGTGAGAAAACTCATGCTCGAGAAGAGAGGGGACATATGGCTTTATTCAAAGAAGGCTTCGGTAGAATGAAGAATAGTAAAAACCCATTTTCTTACTATTAGTAAGAAAAATAATAAAAAAAAAAACAAATAAAACACAAATTTTTTGCTGTTAAAAAACCCATTTTCAAATAACCGGGCGAAGAAGATGATAATATACAGTTTGGTGTCAATCCGTTTTCGATAAAACACAACGGGTCAAAACTGACCCGTTTTAACCACAAATTAATTGTAATATTTTCCATGTTATACATGGTTCGTGTTATACACAAATAGAGTATTCTGCGGTGTTAATTACGGTGTATAATACAGTTCGTGTATAATAAAATACTAATACCGTATTAATTACAAGTTCATTAATTTCGGTATTTATTTTATTTAGATACGGTATTAAATTACTGTTAATTAATTACAGTGTTTTTATTAATTATAGTATATATTATTAATATTCAATAAGGTATTAATTATTAATGTACACTATTTATTATTATGGTGTTTTTTATTAATATTGGTATTTATTTTATTTAATTACGGTATTATATACCGTATATTTAATGATAAATACCTTAATTAAATAAAATAATGAACAGTAATTTAATACGGCATTTTATTTAAATTATTTTACATTATTTAAATAAAATAAATAAATAGCATATTTTATTAAATTAATTACGTATATTTCCATTAAAATAATATATGATATATATACTGATGAAGGGTGATTTAGCCCGACCTTGTAGCCCGGGTACACGTGGGCGTGACCTTGCTCAAACGATGACTCAGCGTGACAGCATAGCAGGCGCAGCCTCAACTTGGAGGGAAGGTCCCACCGAGTTCAGCCCGAAAACTCGGCGGGATAGACTACTCGCCGGGAGCCGCCTAGCCTGCACCTCCTCCCCGGGGCTAAGGCACCTTGAGCTGCCCCCGAGCGCGGGGTCCCCTGACCTTTTCTAATACCCGAGCTTCTCCCAGTGGACCTCGGGCCACTCCCAGACAGGAACACACCGATTCGCCTATAAATACCCCGAGGTGACGACACTTCGGGTCAGATAGCTCGGTTTAGCTTGCCACAGGCAGCTCGCCGCTTACGAGATAGCCCGACATAGGGTAACTCGCAGAAGGGAAGTTCGGTATACCGTAGGAAGACCTCCTGCCCGACCACCATACCCGACAAATCTGGGGACAGCAGCCATATCTCTCGTCAGACAACATCGTGCCTACCACCTTAGAGGGTGCCTTACACCTAACAGGCACGTACCCAGCAATGATGGCCCCGCGCGTGTCACCTCAGCCCTGCCTGCAACGGTTGCGGCAGGCTGACAATGGTGGTTATACCTGCCCTGTCAGAGGCCAGTGGGCCTGATGCAACGGAATTCTATTTTAAGGAGCCTATTCTCAAAGAACAAGGTATCATCTTCTATACTCGCGCTATCTGCACTCTTAGCCTTCGTCTTCTCCTTGCTTCTCCTACAGAATACTAACTTAAGCATCGGAGTGTTCCCGTCGGGTAACCCTCCAGGGATTCTTCTTCTTCTACATCTCAAGTATCTTCTAGGAGCCACGTGAGTGCCAGCTAGGAGTGACCAAATTGTGCTACATCATTTGGCGCCGTCTATGGGAATAACGCTTCGAAAAGCCTTTCTCTAAACCTTCACAGTTCTTTCTTCCTTGAAAACTCAACACTCATGGCTTCCTCAAGCAACATCGGACGAAGCATGGAGATGGATAACTCCAGGGAACAGCCCCAGCTTCCTACTGTCTGCATCGGACAGTTCACTGTCCCCCTCGCAGCGGACGGGATTCCTAGTTTGAACGTGCCTCTTACAGGGGCACCTGTTGTTGCTTCACTCCCTACCACAGTCGGAGCAACCTTCACCGAACCCTCGATTGTGCCCCCAATGGCCAACCCGAACCAACTGGAGGACTTGGTGCAGTGCATATAGGCCATGCAGGCTCAAATGCAACAGTTTCAACAGTTCCAGATCTATCAGCAGTAGGTGCTACACCAGGTCTCCCAGTACCAGTATCAACAACAATTCCCTCAGCTGCCTCAACCTCAACTTTAGTAGCCGCAGCTCCCTCCTCGGCCCCCAGCCTCACAGTGAGTCAGGTCTTGACGTCAGGGAGGAGCACCTTTCTCGCCAAGGAGAGGCCCCCCAGAACCCTCCTAGGAGCCAGGCCTCCTCCCGCAGCA
>NW_010729131.1:940469-978927 GCF_000365185.1 Nelumbo nucifera
TAATTCCTATTTATCTCCAAAATTATCTCTAATTTAGTTGACAATTTCTCTCCTAAATTATCTTTAATTCCTATTTATCTCCAAAATTATCTCTAATTTAGTAGAGAATTTCTCTCCTAAATTATCTCTAATTCCTATTTATCCTCTCCCCTACTTTTTATCTATATCTATCTAAAGAAAGTTTAGATTAAAAAATTTAAGAATTATTTAAATATTGTAACAAAATTATAAAATAAATTTAAAATATTTATTAAAAACACAAAAAGTAATTTTATGTTTTCACAAAATATATTACGAAATTATGTACTAACAATTTAAATTATGTTTTTTCGGATTATCAATTTAAATGTTATTTAAATATTTAATAATATATAATAGCTTTAAATAAATAAAATTCAAATAACAAAAAATTTTAAACATTTTATGGATTATTTAAATATTTAAAAAACTAAATATTTATCATAACTAGATTTTAAATAATTAAAATAATGAAATTATGTAATAAATTTAAAAAATTTCTTCAAAGTAAAAAAATAATTATAACATAATATTGGAATTAATAACAATTTAACATTTTTACATAATATTGTAAATAATTAATTTCACTTATATCAAATAATAATTCGAGAAAATAACTTTCAAAAAATTAATATTTATTAATAATAACTTTAAACTCTTAAGCTATATTTATTATATAATTATATAAATTAAATTAATATTTATTGTTTTTTGTGATAAATGTATTTTCAATTATTAATAGAAAACTTCCAATAATTATTGGAGATTAAATTACTATTATTGAAAATTTTAAATTTAATTTATTGTACTTATTGTATTTTTGTTATAAGTTATTGATTAATATTTATTAGATATTAAACTATTATTTGAAATTATACTATTTATTGATTAAGCTAATATATTTTTAGTACTTATTATATTTTTGCAATCATTGTTTTTTTTTCATTATCAATATATTTTCAATTATTATGTATTTTCGCTATAAATTTTCAATAATTATTGGACATTAAACTATTGTTATTTATTAGAGATGAAACTACTAATTTAGCTGAAATTATGAGCGTTCATGAGTTGGATCGATTCGGTCGTAGGTTATTTTGCCAACCAAATTGACCTAGTTAGGTTGGGGAGTTGGTTTGTGAAAACTGACCCACTCAAGTTGTATTGGTTTGGTCAGTCGGTTCAAAGATTTAAACTTAAAAGTTTAATTTAATTTAAAAAATTATAGTGCAATTATTAAAAAATAAATTTAAAAATTAGATTTATGATATAAAACATTTTAGACTAAGAAATATGGGAAATTTCCCACTTTTCCATATTAAAAATATAAAATATTAATATATATCCATGGTTAGGTCATTCAATTTTGGTCAGTTTACAAATGGCCAAAGTGAAACTGATCTAACTTGGTCAAACTGGGAAATTTTTGAACCAAAGCCGACCTCCTAGAAAATCGATCAACTCGGGTCAAGTTGATCGAGTTGGTTGGTTTCATTAGTTTGATGAATAAACCTAACTGAAATTAATTATTGATATTTTTGTATTATAAAAAATTTATTAAAAGTAGTATATAAAATATGAATAATTGTTAATTATTAAAAAGGTTGAAAATATAAGTTCACATCTGTGCCCCACAACGTCCCACAGCATATCCCTGTCATTTTTTGGGAACATCTCCCGATGATGACATCATCAGTTCTTATACAATCATTGGGAGATGTTCCCAATACACGATGGAGATGTACTATGGGACGTCGTGGGGTGCCAGGGGTGCTCACGGTTCAGTTAATCGAATCATGGTGCACTTTTTGTAATTGAACCGATAACCGAAATCGAACCGAAACCTATCGGTTAACCGGTTTGCTTAACCATCGGTTCGGTTTGTCGGATTTTCAGTTTTTTATTTTTTTAATATAAATTATAAAAATCTATATAAATATATAATAAAAATTTCTAAATATATATAAAATATTATATTTTAAATAATAAATATATATTTATATATATAATGCATATTTATTAATTTATAATATATAAAAAATATAAAATATATATAATATACACAAATATATGTATACCGGTCGGTTCAATTAGCCGCTGGTTTTTTATATTGGTTAATCGAAATCGAACTAGTACCTTTGGTTTTTTAAAAACATCAAATCGAAACCAAACCGACCGGATCGGTTAACCAATTTTTCGGTTCAGTTTTCGGTTTTTTTTGCACAACCCTATGGGGTGCCCCCTTGTGAAGCACAAATGTGAATTCTACTCTTATGTGTTTCTATTAGGGTCATTTACTATAACACACTTAATATTTATACATATTTACTTAAACCTACCTTATAGTTTTTATTTTACTAAAACATCCCATATATTTTACAACTTACTTACTTAATCAACCTTCCATTAAAGAGTGTTTGTTTTGCCATTAGGCCCATGATTTTTTATTCCAAAAATACCCTTAACACTTTTTTGTATAAAAATCAAAATTGACCAAAAATAGCCAATAGAGTGGTTGCTCGTGTCTTATTAAGGGCAAAAATGGTATTTTAATTTTTATTTTCTTTTGATTAAATTTATTTAAATGAGCATTAGGGTCAACACCGTCATTTTCCACTGTCATCTAATGGAAGATTGATTAATTAAATCCATTGCAAATTATAAGTGGTGTTTTAGTAAAATGCTAACAATAGGGTAGATTTTAGTAAATCCATGAAACTATAAGGGTATTTTAATAAATGACCCTTTCTATTATTTAGCTTTTGGTTAATAAATTCCATGCATCACAGAGATCCCCGCTAGTATATATATTAAAACAAAGTAGTCAAGAAATTTTCTCATTTTTTTAATTTTTTTTTTTATTTTTTTATTCAATGTCAATTTTTTAAAGAACCAATGAGATGCTCTCTTTCCCCCACAATCTCTTCTCCTAAAATTTATCCTAAACTACCTCCTCCACTTTCACCTAAATCATCTATAATTCCTATTTATCTCCTAACTTATCTCTAATTTACTAGAGAATTTCTCTCCAAATTATCTCTAATTCCTATTTATCTTCTTTGCCACTTTTTATCTATATATATAAAGAAAGTTTAAATTAAAAATTATTTAAATATTTTAACAAATTATATAATAACTTTAAAATATTTATTAAAAACACAAAAAATAATTATAATAGATTAAATAATTCATATTATTAATAGTTTTATATTTTTATAAAATCATCACGAAATTATGTACTAACAATATAAATTATGATTTTCCAGATTATTCAAATTGAATATTGTTCAAATAATAGAAATTTAACATTAAAAAATAAAATATGATTTCAATATTTCAATAACTAAATATCTTAAATTCAAATAATGAGTATTTTGAAATATTTTATATATTACTTAACTATTTAAATAACTAAATATTTTAAATAATGAAGTATTTAACATAACTATATTTTGAATAGTTAAAATAACGTTATGCAATAAAATAAAAAAAATTCTTATGATAAAAAATCATAACATAATATTTAAATTAATAATAATTTAATATTTTTAAAAAATAATAATGAAATTATGTAATAATAGTATAAACTTTAAAATAATTATTAAAAACCAAAAAAAATATAATAGACTTAATAATATTCATAATATTAATAGATTAATATTTTTACAAAATTCATCATGAAAATTATGTACTAACAATATAAATTATGACTTTTCAGATTATTCAAATTAAATGTTATTCAAATAATAGAAATTTAACATTAAAAAAAATAAAACATTATTTCAATACTTCAATAACTAAATACCTTAAATAATAAAATACTAAAAATAGTTAAATAATTACATAGAAAAATGTTTAATTATTTAAATATTTCAATAAGTAAATATATTAAATCCAAATAATGAGTATTTTTAAATATTTGATATATTATTTAAATATTTCAATAACCTATTATTTTAAATATCGAAATATTTAACATTACTATATTTTAAATAGTATAAAATAATGAAATTATGCAATAAAATAAACAAATCTTAAATGAAAAACATAATATTCAAATTAATAATTTAATATTTTTACAAAACTAATAGTGAAATTATGTAATAAGAGTATAAACTTTAAAATATTTTTTAAAAACACACAAAATAATTATAATAGATTTAATAATATTCATATTATTAATAGATTTATATTCTTACAAAATTCATCACGAAATTATGTACTAACAATATAAATTATTATTTTTCAGATTATTCAAATTAAATGTTATTCAAATAATATAAATTTAACATTAAAAAATAATATATTATTTCAGTATTTCAATAACTAAAATTTCTTAAATAATAAAATACTAAAAATAGCTAAATAACTACATAGAAAAATATTATTTAAATATTTCAATAGCTAAATATCTTAAATTCAAATAATGAGTATTTTTAAATATTTTATATACTATTTAAATATTTAAATACAAAATATTTAACATAACTATGTTTTAAATAGTTTAAATAACAAAATGCAATAAATTAAAGAATTTAAAATAAAAAAATCATAACATATTATTAAAATTAATAATAATTTAAAACTAATATGAGATCAGCAGAGGAGTGCTTGATGAATAAAGAGGAATCAGCCACAGAATTCACAAAGCCTTTATGAATGAGAAAAGCGACTAACATGGTGTACGAAGCATGAGGTTCTTATTTAAGCTCGTAAAGGGATTTTATGAGATGACAAACATGACTAGAGTTATCTTTATCAATGAACCCAGGAGGTTGGGTCATGTAAACATTTTCCTGAAATTCACCATGCAAAAAGGCATTCTGTATTTCTAATTGTCGAAAAAGCTAATTCTTAGAGATGGCGAGACTAGAACAACACGAATGGTGGTGAACTTCACAACTAGACTAAATGTCTCTGAATAGTCAATGCTTTCACCTTGGCTAAAGCCTTTTGCAACCAGAGGTGCTTTGAATCCATCAATAGTCCCGTCAGGTTTACGTTTGATACGGTAAACCCACTTGCATGCATCCAATGACATTAGCACCAGATTTGGGTGGAGTGAGAACCCAAGTATTGTTGCACGTGACCACAGCATATTCATCACACATAGCAGCTTGCCATCGAGCATCCTTGTGAGCTTGTGTTAAACAAGTTGGTTCAGCTTCATGAAGTGGGTATTTGACAGTATTAAAAACTTTAGGTTTGAATATCCACTCTTTGACCTAGTTCGCATAGGATGTGTTGACACCGATGGAAGAGTGTGAGCAAGCTGTAGGTGAGCACAGAGGAATGGAAGTATTACTGTCATCAGAAGGGTTGTTATTAGTAGGATGCATAGTGGGATTGATGGCTGAGCATGATCACTAGGCTGAAAGACATGAGGAGGTGCAAGTGGGAGCGCAGGAGGACTTGTGGAAGGAGATGCAGTAGTAGCAGCAAAGGGAAATGAAGCTTCATTGAAGATGACATCTCAGGCTTGTCGGAAGGCTTGGAATTGCAAGAGTTGAGAAGGGAAGTTTGTTTGTCGGTTGCAAGGGGTGTCATGTGGATTTGAGCCCAAGAGGGTATTTCGACTCTCTAACCCAAGAGGGTGTCATGTGGATTTGAGCCGAATCAAGCCAAATATTTGGCTATTCTAGTTCAGCTCGCCAATATATTATCGGGCTCGAGTTCGGGCTTGATTTGAGCTAGAGACCTGAGCTCAAATTTAGCTTGAAAGTTCGAGTTTGGCTTGGCTTGAGCTCAACTATAAATTAAAATTAAAAATTACAAAAACATAATGATTATTATATAAAAATTAAAATTTTATATATATAATATTTTTATATGTATATATTAATATATAAACATATATTTGTATATATATGCATGTATATATGTAAAAACTCGATTAGGCTCGTTTTATTAGGCTTGAGCTCAGCTCAATTAGCAAACGAACCTATATACAAGGCTTGAGTTTGGATCGAAGCTCGGTTCAAACCGAGCCAAGCTTTGCACGAGACGAGCTCAAACAACTCGTGAAAAGCTTGACTCATGGCCACCCTTCCTCTCTGCATGTCAAGTTGGTCGAAGAGTAGTGTCTATGTTAGGAATTGAATGGCAATGGGGCAGGTTTGGAGAGGGGCACCCCATCCTTGTCCCGTAGTTAAGGCACTCAAACTGGTCCCCAGTGGCATGGCAGGGCACTCACTCCCCAATGAGGATAGGGAATCCCTAAATTTTCCTATCTCGAGGCAATCATCTAAAAATAATCTTATTTGTGGACATTTTACAAATAGGGCTATGGGAGTTTGAGGGTATTCTAGGAATTAGACTATGATAATTTATGGGTATTTTATAATTGGAATTATGAGATCCTAGGATTTTAAGAATTTGGGAAATTTAGAACTATTTTAAAAGTCAATATTAAATCTAATCACATTTTACTAATTTATCATTGGGTTTGTGGCAGGTTTGGAGAATTATATGCAAAATCCATCCCCTCCCTGTGCCCATTTAAGATTGGGAAAAACCCACCCCGTTCAGAGGGGGGTGGGATGGGCTCTGATTTTATGGGGAAATTTGCCAACACTAGTTTATAGAGTGGTTTAATGTGCAGACAGTGATGATAGCTAGTGGTGGAAATTAGGCTGGAAAAATATTATTTGATCCAATAAGAAACTTTTTTTAATCAAGCAAGAAATCTGTCTAATATGAATTGAAGATAATGCATATGTCTTGGTTTTAATCAATTCAGGGTTTTCTTTTATTTGCTGTTTTTTTGACTTCTTGTATTTCTACTTATTTTGTTCTTGGGAAAATTTTAGGTTTTTGACCATAGGTTTCTAATCTTTGTTTTTTATCGAAAAAATAAATCAGAGTCTCCATGATCTAATGACCCACTAAATTCAAAGTTCAATGACCTTTTATTCTCCTTTAATTTAAACTCTTCTGTGCTAAGAGAAGGGATCAGTTTGTTTGCACTGCGAATTTCATTTGCACCAGACCATCAGTGTAATTATATGAAAGTACAAATAGGCTGAACATAAATTCTAGATCTTGTTTGTTTCAAATTTGAATCATTTGATTTTAACTTCCTGTTAAATGAAATAAAAAGTAATTAAAATGAAGTGGTGCCAACTTTATATGGAATGGAGAGAGAGGGTGTCATTTGTTTGGAAATGTGTGAAAGTAGCAAGATGATGTAATAACCACTTTATATGAGAGAGAATTGATATTAATTGGAGGAAAGTGCTACAAATTTTGCATATTTATATAGTTAATGAGTGAAAATGAGACAAAAAGTATAAATTTTGTATCAAGCAGGAATACAATAATAACTATAAAAGAAAGATGCAAAACTGAACAGGGTGAAAAACTTGTATCTGGTTCGAATTTGCACTGCAAACAAACAAAACCTAAGTCAATACTATGGGCTGAACAAGTATGTAAAGATATTAAAATGGATTCTATCTCATGAATCCTGTTGAATTTTTTCAGCAACCAAACTTGGAAAATGAATTATATTATTTCGCGACAAATAAACATGAGGTGCAATTTGGGAAAACAATTCCTTCTCATCCCTTGCTTTCTTGGCAACCAAACAGACCAGAAAGGAAAGTTTCCTAACGTATTGTTTGTGCATGTAAGTGTAGGGGTGGCAAATGTGTGGGTTATCGTCTTTTTATGTTAACATCCTCAAC
Source organism: Nelumbo nucifera (assembly GCF_000365185.1). The sequence continues at coordinate 948,173 of NW_010729131.1, forward strand.
ATCAAACTAACTGAAGGGTTGGTTTGTCTAATTCACCTGAAAGGTAGAGGGAGATTTTTTGGAGAAATCAAAATTCAAAAGAGGTTTAAGCAATTGTCAAAAACTACAAATAAGGTTTAAGTAATAGTTTTAGGCTGGGTTCTTTGAAAGCTGATGAAAAAATATCAATGCAAAAATACTTATACTCGTCTAAGTACTAATTGCCCAAGGATCTGAAAATGACACTGCTCCATTAAGCAATTACAGTATAAATAATTGTAAGAAAATACAAGTATTATATATATGTATATATAATATATGTATGTATACACATGTATGTATATATGTATATTTTTAAGTTGGATTGATTAATGGATTCATTTACGCCCTTGCTCATCTCCCTAAAAGTTTCTTTGTTTGAGAGAATTTAATCATATAATTTGTGCATGATTGTATATATTTATAAGTCGAGAGACCCTGTTTGATGCACGGACTTTGTTAAGTGCAATTGAGGCAAAAGGAGCTTTGTGATATTCCCAATTGGGCCAAGCCATACCAAGTCCAACCTAAGCATTATTTTTTGGTTATGTATTGTCAAATAAATTTGTTATAATTTTTTACTATGTTTAAATAGAATTTAAATGGGTTTTAATTTAATTTTACTTTTATTAATTATTATTAGATAATTTTTTTTTAATTTTTATTATAATTATTATTTTAGTTTAAATACAATTTAAATTTATAAAAATTGTTGATAAACTTTCAATAAGTCAAATCTCGAGAATTAAATTTGTTCTTTACTGGTATAAGCATTTAGCAGGTTTAAGTCTGCTGCCAACAAAGGCGTATACAATGGGCTACATAACCAATCAAAAGTGAACACACAATGGGACCTACACCTTACATATTTGGAACGGTGGTGTATTCACTCTAGATTAAATGAAACAAAGACACAGTTTGTTGATATTTGAATATTTCACCAAAATTTGTATTCAATTTTTTACCATATATTTATAAACACATAAAATGTTGATATAAAATTATTATTTTCTATTACCCTTTGGCCCATTATTTGCTATGTCTACAACTACAAGACCAGTGCACTGCACTTCTATCTGGATGGGCCCAAAAGGCCCAAAAGAAACCAACAGGGCAACAGCCAATCATCCATCAAAACCTCTATGAAGAGCATCAGTATGGATTTTTCTGTAAACAAACAACTTGGCTATAACCATATACAGCCCAAGCCACAGAGAGCTCAGCCCTGCTAGCACCCAATAGTAATAGTCAAGGTGTGCCTCGTTAAGATTGTTGCTCAGCCATTCTTCTCCATGCCTTGAGCTGATCGACTGCACAATGGATATGATTCCACTGCTCAGTAAGCTTCCAACGCCAAATATGCTAAGGAAAGCTGCAGACCCAACGCTGCGCATGTCCTCCGGCATCTGATCGTAGAAGAGTTCAGTCAGTCCGATCACTGTGAATACGTCTGAAACTCCCCAAGCCATATACTGTGGAAGTAGCCACCACACGCTCATGGGCAAGGGTGCTTTTGGTTGCTCAACCAGTCCATGATCTTTGCTGATCTGAATCCTTCTGGCCTTTACCAGAGCTGCCACGACCATTCCGATTATCGAAATGACCAGGCCAATTCCGATCCTCTGTAGCATTCTTATACCAGTTGGAATTCCGGTGAATCTTCTTGCAATCGGAACAAAAATCCGGTCGTATATCGGCACGAAACAGATGATGACTAGGGGAATTGAGACTTGAAGTGATGCAGAAGGTACAAGAAACTTGGATCCAATCCTTCTGTCCATTGTGCTACCTTGCTTAACGAAGAAGGTATTGATCTGGGCGAATACCACGGCGTACATCAAACCACTGAACCAGATTGGAACCAAGCGAAGGAGGAGCTTCACTTCTTCTACTTGGGTCACTGTGCAAAGCCTCCATTTGTTTCTACAGTTGTTCAAGAAATCCACATCGTCTATGATTGTTGCTTTGTCCAGAAACCTGTAGTTACGTATACACACCTTTACGTAAGATGATTTCATGGCTACACCATGCAATTAGTTGATTCTTAATTTCTCAAGGACAATTTTGTCTTTTCAATTTAATAGTATTACTCTTGATTCACCTCAACATTTTTAATTAATACTCTTTTTTATTTATTTGTATAATAATCTTCCATCTCTAAATTTGCTTTAGAACTTTGGACTCCAAGCAATAGATGTACAGCAAAGGAAAATCGGATTTACAGCCCCTCACTGCCCCCAACAACGTCCCACAGCACACCCCCGCCGTGTAGTGGGAATATCTCCCGATGATAATCCCAAAAATGATAATATCATCATCGGGAGATGTTCTTAATACACGGTAGGGATGTATTGTGGGACATTGTGAGGGGCTGATTTGGTCTCATTTGAAATATCTTTTCATGAATGACAAAATTAAGTACGGGATATGTTCTCATTAGACCTGTTCAAGGGCCGAGTTTCGAGCCTGACTTTACACTGTTTCAGGTTAAACTCTGGGCTGAGCTCATTCAAATTTTGGCGAAAGCCAAATTCAAGCCTGACCCATTAATAGATTCAGTTTTGATGTACAGAAAGTGCTGTAAAGATGGTGTGAGGCGCTATCTTTGAGGAGTAAATCCGGATTTGAACAAATGTGGTTTTTCAAACGGCTAAAAAATTATTGAATTGAAAATAATTAATTTTCGGGACATGTAATCTGCAAATGCTTTGCCCTAATATAATGCCAAAATAATCTTCAACAACAATTGAAAAAAAAAATTGACAAGTTAGATATCATACTTTTATTGTAATAAAAATGTTTTTGGTATAAAATACTATAATAATGAAGTCAAACACTTTAACACTCGATTTGCTTGTCTCAACCAAACAGATTTTCAAAGGTCATTACTAGTAGACCAAACACCTTAAAAATGTCTACTTGTCCATTTGTTTATCATTCCTCGCAATCTTTTTGCTTTATATTTATTTTTTAAATTAGTATAAATAAAACAGGAGGTTTGAAATTTGAATAGCACAATATAAATAAAACAGGCAATCGATTCTATTTTACTCTAAACTTGGTCTTTGGACAAAAACCGTTGAATTAGTCAACAATCCGTTGATCTGGGCGGTCGAACCGTCGATCCATTCAACGGTTTTTTGCTCATTTTTTTGTTTTTTAATTATTTTTTTATTTTTCATTTTTTTATCAGAATGGACTATCTGTTCGAACCAGATGGTCGAACCATTGACTGAAAACTGGTGACCAGAACGGTTCCATTTCCAAATCGTTTTTTAAAACCATGTAAATTACATTATAATTGGGAGTCATTTAAGACACTCCTATGGTTTCACATAAATACTAAGACCTACCCTATCTATTCTTAGGAACCATTTGTATATCCATTTAGAAATGGTTTTTATTCCAAAAATACCCATAAAAAGTCTCATACTTTTAGAAATAAATCCTTCACCCCATATTATTTTATTGTAAAAATAAAACAAAATATAATAGGAAAAGCTATAAAACAAAAAGTAAAGTTAAAACAAATGAAGATAATTTCTTTTAGGGTAAATTACAAAGACCAACCTATACTTTGTTTTACGGCAAAAACCCCCCTGTACTATGACCGTGAGACAAAGACCCCCTTTTGTTAGCCTTCCGTCCAAAAAGCCATTACAATATTTTTTAATCCCCATACTACCCTTGTAATAATTAGACGAGAAAAACACTCCTCATCTTTCCCGACCTTCTGATACGTACTACCCTTCCGTTCCTTCACATTTCTCTCTCTCTCCCTCTCCCTCTCTCTCCTCTCTCTCCCCCTATCTCTCTTCTTGCCCTTCCCCAACAGCGTTGGGATTGAACCCATTTAATTCAATCCCTACCTCTCTCTCTCTCTCTCTCTCTCTCTCCATTGAGTTGGGGACAACGTTTCAATGCCTTATGGAGCCTCTGGAAACTAATGAACACAATACATATCTTCATTGCTTCTCTTTTGTGAAACCATTTACAGAAGATACGCGGTATTGGTGTATGTAGTCCACGAATCCAACCACGATGTGACACCTACTCTGGCTCGTGGACTCAGTTGATCGCTGAATTCCCCCATATTGAATTGTTAAGAGAAAGATTTGCCAAGTTTGTCAATTGTAGCCTCAGCTAATCGCTGAATTGCTAGAACAACTACTGATTGTTCTCCATTTTTCTCCTTTGATGATTCAAAGATATTTGAGCAGAGAGGGAGAGGGAATCCTGAGATGGAGATAAATAGAAAAAAGAAGAAAAGAGGAACCAAGTAAACGAGGCTGATAATCCAATGAATGTTGGAAGAAGTGAGGATATATAGGAAAGGATCAAAGGATTGAGATGGGAAGGGGAGAGAAATTTCAAGGAAGGGTAGAGTGAGAGGGGGAGGGAGGAAATAGGTTTGTTCCATGTAGATTTCTCAAATTGGAGAATCAAAAGCTTGGAAAGGAAATGTGCATAGTCTACAGATTTGGTAGTTAGTAAGTAGTCAGTCGATGGGCGTGATGATGCCAAAACCACGTATCTTCTTTAAATGGTTTTGCTAGTTAGTAAGTAGTCCATGAGTCCAACCACAGCAAACACGTTTAGGTTGAGACGTGACGCCGGCTCCGTCTCCGCAAGTGTTGCAGGAGAGGCGGTTCCGCAAGTGTTGCAGGAGGAGAGTCTCTGGCTCTGTCAATTACAAGTTTTTCTCCCTTTGTTGGTTGCCATAGAAGCATAAGAAGTCGACGATGACGATGAGGAAAAGATAGAAGACGGAGAAAACAGAGGTATGGGCAGACATCTGTTGTTGGGCTATCAAGCTTTGCAGTTTCTCATGATCACGACATCGTCGACGACAGCTATAGAGGCAAGATTGAAGACGGAGAAGAGAAGAAAGGGAAGATGAGAAATGGGTTTCCTCCGTCCCTTCATTTCAGAGAGTTGGGAGAGAGAAAGAATGAGAGAAGACGGTGAAAGAGGGGAAAAGAAGAGAAGAAAGGGAAAACAATAGGTTAAATAGGTTTTAAGAGAAAAAGGGCAAAAAATAAAAAATAAAAAATGTTTAGTGGAATATTTTGGTAATTTAACGCATTTCGTCATTTGCCTTAACGGTCAAGGGAGGTCTGTACCAGGGGTCGTTGTAATTTACCCTTTCTTTTATTTGTCTTCGCTGAACAAAATATAAGGGTTGCAAAACGTCATATCATGTTTCCATCTACGAGAACCAGCATTAAGTGATTGCGAAGTGAGGTTGTCTTAAGTGATACACAAATTATAGGTTAGGTAGGTTTTAGTAATTACATAAAATCATAGGGGTGTATTTGTAAACTACCCTTCATAATTTCACCACAATGGGAAAGCACCTTCAACAATTAAAAATTTAAAATACAAGCCGTGTATTATATTTATACAGTTTACACCAAAGCCCCGTTCGTTTTTCGGTAAGTTATTTATCCAGGTAAATACACTTATCCAAGTAAGTGTTTCCCAAGAAAGACTTACCCGGGTAAGTGCATTTATCCATGTTATTTTATTTCGCATGTAAATAAGGCAATAGCCATTTTATCCATATAATTTAATTATTAAAAGAGGCATTTTTGTCCCATTTAAGTGTTGATTACTTTCCCCCAAGTGGGAAAGTTATTTATTCACCTAGGAGATGGGTATCACTTACCCGGGTAAGTGATAACCAGGAAAATAAACTTTATCTGGCCCCTACATAAATCTGAAAAACGAATATGGGTTTCTTGGTCAATGGAAATCAAAATCTCATTGACCAACTTTCCCCCCTTTCAAAATCCAAAAAAAGAACGCCCCCCAAGTACAAGGGTTTGAGATATGATATCCAAAAAAAATTGTGACCAATCAATCGGTATCATAAATGTGTTAATGGTGGAATTTATCAAAATTCACGGGTGAATTTTAATTAGTGAAAATTCTTTTGGTATCATGTCTTTCCAATATCATAAATTTTCCAAAAAAAAAATATTATATTTATACCACAATTTGTACTTAAAAATCAATAATTAAGATTAAGCATCGGATCATGTGGAAATGTATAAAATGCAAACAAAGTGTGACTCTAAAGCCCCATAATGCACCATACACATTGCATAATAAACAGTATAAACTCTCCTTGTATTCATTAAGTAAGTTCCCATAAATAAATGTAAGAGATGCTTATAACCTTTTCATGTGTGACTAAAAGAGAAGAGAAAACTAAGAAAGTTGTGGTAACTATTTTATAAATTATTATGAATTAATCGAAAAGGAGGACAACATAAGAACTCTATGTGCGTAATAATCACTAATAGGAAATGCACCTTTGAGCATAAAAATACTCCATATGGTTGCTTACAAAGCAATTACATGCTCGAGGGTGCATTCCTAATGGGGACCCATTTGGGTACCAGTAATAGGTAAACAGCAGATCACGAATGAATGGTAAAATGCATTTCTGTGAAACTTGCCACGTGGAAAGAAAAGAAGATGTAGTTAAACAAGTGGACCCTCCCATTGAGATTACACTCTTTATGGTGCAAAGAGGGGTTTCTAGACAAGTCCATATGCTTTCCACAAGTCCAGCTTGAAACGCATCGAATGGACTTGACAGGCTTGTTTTGGCCTTGTATGGATTAATACAAGGGCTATATACGTGTCAATCTGGTCCGGGCCGGGTAATGAAACACATATACCCAAATCCATCCCCATCAGTCCAGACCCTGTAAGGTATGTATGTATGTAATGGACCTATGACTGATCCTATTATTGATCCAGATTATGAGGTGGACCCGATAAGACCCCGTTATATGTTCCCCATAAAGTAACAATTTCAGACATTTTATAAAATAAGTACAAGCAAAGCATGTGAACCCGRCCCTATTATAATTTATTATAATTGAAACTCGACATGCAGAGATAAAAAATTGATAATTGAGACTCCAATGTGCAGACCCACATATTGTCTGATCATTATGGATTTTTCAGGTCAACTTTGGCAACCATTTAATTAGAGCTCTCAAACCGCCTCTCAGGACAGCTCGAAACACAAGAGTTCTTCCTAATTAGTAAGTGTCGTTTGGGAAAGCCGAAGCACAGCAGCTTCTGATTTTTTTTTTTTTTTGATAAATAACAGCTTCTGATTTTCCTAAGTGGTTCTCTCTTGGACAGCTTATAAGTTATGTTTGGAGAGCCAGCTGTCAGTCAGTTATTTAAAAAACTGTTCTCTTCGGTCTCTTTAAATAGCTTATATGAAATGCTTTAAAGCAATTGAATCAGCTTAAGTATTCCTCAGAATCGGAATCAGAATGAGCTATTCCTCTCACCTATTGGGTTCAAATTAGAATCAAAATCGRAATTAGAATTARTTGGAATGGATTCTCTTTCTTTGTTCCCAAGGAAGGAAAAGGAATGGCCATTCCCTCACAAGTGTGAGAATGTTATTCTACCAAGAATGGAAATGATTTTGATTACGCCCAACCTAACAGTTAGCATTCCAATTCCAATTCTGGGCCCCAAACCAAATGGACCCTTTACTGAAATTTCAACTCAACTCTCATAAGAGACACCAATTTGGATCTCATACCCACACTATGGACGCCTCAGTACAGTTGCACATTGAATATCTCTAATATTTGCATGTTATTATTCATGGAGTGAGGAGATGTTCTCAATGTACAGCTGCAATGCCATGTGGGTAGGATTCTTGTGCTGCAATGCCATGTGGCTAGGATTCTTGTGGGTAAAAGATTTGAATTTCAATTTATCACTTAAAAATACAACCTTATTGATCAGTCAGTTAGTTGAAATCACATCTCCGCCCCACCTGATGAATATCGTTATCATCGAGACTGGTATTATCATCGGGAGATGTTCTAACTACATGGCGGGGATGTGCTGTGGGGCAGAGATGTTAACCAGTTATTGCTTTATTATTTGGTAGTTTCAACCCGTTATTGCTACCGGATTTAGTTAGACCACTGATCGATTAAATGATCAAGACTTCTTACCTGAATTGATTGGTAGGAGCCAGGGTTCGACTCATGGGCTGATTGTTCATGGCCACACCAACTCTCCTCCCTTCTTCAATACTATTTATTCCTTGGCCTTCTTCCTTCGGAGCAGACAATCGCCACTTCCGGCCAGCAGCAACAAACACCTGTGCTACTCGAGTTAATGCATTCCCATTCGGCGCCGGCTGCCTATACGTCTGTCGTCCGAACAAAAACAAAACAAGCGCAACCACCATGGCTGCGACTGTAATTCCATAGCCAAGAGTAAATCCCTTGTTGTCCTGGATGTAAGTTACTATCAACAACGCTGCCATGGCTCCGCCACTCAGCCCAAAGTACCACCAGTTAAAGAATGAGCTCTTGGCTTTCTTCTCTTCTGGATCATCTTCATCAAATTGATCCGCCCCAAATGTTTGAGTACACGGCTTGTGCCCGCCTGCCCCAACTGAGACGATGTAGAGAGATAAGAAGACCAATGGTGGCCGAATTTGTGATGAAACTGCACTCGACACTGAGAATGTCAACAGACCCAATCCCTGTGGTTGAATCAAACACACCCATGATCATGATCAGGGTCATTTGAAAGAAACCAGTAGTACTCAAACAAAACAAATTCAATCAGACCCACCAGTAGATAGATCAAAGATGAGATGAAGATAGTCTTGAAACGACCCAAGTAGGAATCAGCAATCACAGCTCCTAACAAGGGAAGGAGAGTCGATACTCCAAACCAGATATTCACGTTCTTGGCTGCTGTTGCATTGGACTCACCAAGGGACTGGGTGAGATAGGTGAAGAGGTTCCCCATCATGCCGTAATAAGCAAACCTTTCAGCAATTTCGACTCCTGTTATACGAGACAAGTTTAATTAAGAAACCACTTGTCTTTGAGAAACTACAAGAATTAGCATCAAGTTTAATTAAACAATAAAACTGCTTACCAATGATGTATCTGGCCGATCTCCATCCACCATGAGATGATTTCTGTTGCAGAGAAGCCTTCATAGGCTCCATTGCCGAGAAACCTTCAGTGGGAATACGGTGGAATTATTACAGGAGAAATAGCAGCAACTCCCCCCTCCTCCTATACTAATATCAAGCTCAATTCTGGCCTTATCAGACTTAAAATGCTTTAAAATGGGATTCAGCCAAAGTGTCCTCTCAACACCCAGGGCCCAGAGGCCCCAGTCACCATGTCCATGTCATTGTAGGCTTCCGTTTCCATCTTTCTTTTTTCCTTCAGGAGTGTTGTCCTCTTAACTGTTGGATGGAGACTTATACAGGTAGTGTGCTGAGGATCTACAGTCAGGGTTATTTGGCCTTTGTTGATCAAGATAGTAGTTTCTAAATATTTCGGTTTCAACTTTCATGCTTGTGTCCTACAACTCCTATTCTCATTTTATTCTTCCTTTTTAAGGCTCTTCATTTGTTTTGCTCAGGTTGAGACTGAAGGATTTGTTTGGTTGTTGGGGCCCTAATTTCCCACCTCCATTTGGCTTTCCTGATTTTAGCTATTCCTTCATTTAGCTAATTAAAGAGCAATAAGTGATGACACCAATTTTAGGGTTGTGTTTGGCTCAGGAACACTAAAGAGTAATTAAGGATAGGCCGGGTACTTATGGGACAACTGTCTGCAGAAAATTTACCCTGTGCTTACGTGCTCACTAAATGCGCCTACTTGATCTAGACTCACTTTTCTAATACATACATTTACATTTACTATTACTATTAGTCTAGGGTTTAGCAATGCCTATCAAACATACAGATACAGTAAAAAAGTGAATTCCATCAACAAGGAAGAAATTGTGGATTTGGATTTGAATTTGATCAAATCAATATGACTTTGATCTATTTATGACTGGATTGAAAACAGAACAACTCTAATTGCATTTGATCTAATCCAACTCTATCTAAATATAAAAGTTATATTAAATTATAGACTGCCATACAACACTTTGGGGTAGTGATGCTAAGCCCCCAACTTTCATTTGTGACAGACTCATCCTCAAAATTCAAATTTCAATATTTTGCACCTGCTCATTCAAATTTTGATAGGCAGAGAGAAGAAAATACCGTGGTTTTTAAAACCGTTCGAACGGTTAACCGCCCGCCTCAGTGGTTTATTAATAAAAATCAATGGTTTTAGAAGAAATTTCGGTTTTGGGGAAAATCGAAATTGATCACCTGACCGGTTCTTAGTTTTTTCGGTCTGACCGTCTAGTCCGATGCAGATTTGAAAATTATGGAAAATACAAAAATAATGAAAATAGGCATGTTACAATGCGATATCTCTTGTTGTGTTTTTAGTCTTTTGCAACTTTTAGTGTTTGTATGTGATGGTGCATGATTTGGAAACTCCTTATTGGAGGACAACTTGGACRTTGGGCTGATGAGGTCGGTAGACCGAGTTGTAAGAAGACAGAGTCAAGGTACATAGGATGTTTTACCTGGGATGAGTACTTTGATGCTTAAGTCATTAATGAGAATAGAAAGAGAGAAAGAGAGCTTAGAATGCAATGAGCAAGGTTAGTGCACAATCGTATGTACCTTTTGTAGGTGAAGGAGGTGCCTTTATATAGGCATCGGTCTCACGTAGCGTATCTGAGATCTCCGAGTGAGCATGGCTTATCGGCCCACCATCCTTGGAGGTGGTTTTAGCAGAAAGTGATAAGGCTTATACGATTATCTCCGAAGCGGGTGGCACAGAGGTCACCACCTCGAACCTCAGTCAGGTCGGTAAGTACCTGATAGGAGGTTGGCCCTCCTGCCAAGGTTTTTGGTCTGCTYTGCCGAGGTGCATAAGTTGCATAAGGCTATTCCCTCCTCTGTCCTAGCCAAGGTGATGCTAGGCACTCGCACCAGTCTCTCGAGGTGTCCAAGGTGTGCCCGAGACAGAACTGAGGTGGTTCTGACTCATCCGATAAGGACACGTCATTGCCTATGTAGCATTGAGGTGTTGTGCAACGGTTCAAAAGTGCCATGTGGTGCAAAGTCATTGGAGGGTCAAATTACCCCTAATCAATTGCCCCACACTCCCAAGTTGATGTTAGCTCGGGGAAGGGAGTAGCCCGTTGTAGGAGGTCTCTAACCCAAAGTTACGTAGTTCAGCGGGTTCGTTTGTGCCAACATAGTTCACTCGTCCGAACCGGTCTAATAGGTCGCGTTGGGGGGCATAAAGACTCTGTGTAGAAAATTTGAATTTCAAATAGGGTGTGCAAAATTTAAATTTGAAACCGTTCTTGAAACTTGAAGCGGCGCTCCCCTGGGAACGATCAGATTGGAYGCATTATAGCCATCAGTTGCGCAAGTCTTCTATCTATATATAGGGGGCCCATGGGGGGTCCCATTTGCACAATTTCCTGGAGTTTTTTGGAGCATAAGTGAGGGAGGTTGGAGAGCTCGGAAAACACAGGTGAGGCTATCGAGGTCAGTCTAGTTTTTTCTCAGTCCCGTAGATGAGTCATTTTTGCTTTTTGTTCTAGTATTTATGTTTTCCGGTGAGTTAAAGGGGGAATAATACCAGGACACTCAAGCCGAGGAGGGGACCTTGGCTCAAGAGAGGCGAGGATCCCAAAAATTGGCCTCGACCTCTCATCGCCAACYAAAGACCAGGTCAGAGTTTGGACCCACCGAGTTGAGTAGKGAGAAAATAGTAGACTTAATCGATACCTACTACATACTAGATGAGTTATGTGCCTTCGAGGAGGCATTGGTGGCCAGACTCCATTTTCCTCTCCACCCTTTTATTTATGAATTGCTTAGGTTTTACAACATCACTTCAGGTCAACTCCATTAGGACCATTGTCGGTACCATCTCCTTTTTCCATCACGTTGAGTTTTCCCTATTACTTTTACTTGAGTTACCGAGTTGGCTTCAAACTTTTGGGTAGATTCCCTATTAAGGTAGCGCAATAGAATAGGAGGTTCTTCTTCTTGTCCTAGGAGAATGACTAGCCTATGGGCACGACCTAGAGGGTTGACCTTAGAAAGGTCCTACAAGTTGAATTCGACGAAGAACTGGTTAACAAGGTTCAATTCCCCGTTGGTTGGCAATCAATGGTCAACGAGTTTCTAACCAAGATAATGCTTATCGGAGCTAGTTTGAGCCCTCAGGGTAGGTCATCCTTGTCATACTTGGCTTTTTTCCTGGTCTGCTATGCTTTATTTCCTTAACTAACTTTTCCTTATTCCTATGGCAGATATGTCCAACACCCCATCTATCCTGAATGCTGCTAAGAGGCCCTCCAAGAAGAAGAGAAAGGCCGGTGATTCTTCCCATACATTAGCAATGGAGCAGGAGTCGGCAGAAAGGAGGTCGGTTGAGAGGGAGCGTGAGTTGGTGAACCTTGAGGAGGAGGGTGGAGACCTGATGTATGTCAACCCAACCTCTTATTGTATGCTGGATCCAATTGCCCATACGGTGATGCCTCACGTGCCTACACCCGAACCTGCCCCTGAAGCCTCCAATTCGCATGGTTCTACTTTAATTCCTCACTCGCACGTTATTACAACAAACCGGATATGGGATCCCCACATCACCCAGTGGGGGGGAGGAATCCTCGTTCCTGAGGATGTTCAGGTCTACGGCGACCAGCCCTCTCCAGAACTCAATACGAAAATGATTCAGGTTGAATTAAAATCAAATTGAATAGTTTGGATGGTCCAAGCATTGAATTGGACCAATCCAGAATAATTCAAAGTATCCATCACATTGGATTGRACCTGGCCCATCTATAATGGACTCATAATGGACCGGATCAGATTGAACCAGTATTCGATCCATTGACAATCCTACCCAAAATAGTATAGGGTGGCATCTGTATTTTACCCCTAAAATTTATACAATTAGGTCACTCCTACCTTGGTCAGACAAAGGCATCTTACCCCCTCTTGGTATCTACATCCTAAATTTTAAACCCTAAACCAAAACCTTAACTCAACCCATAAATCATTAAACCCCTGAAACTTAGGCGTAAAATGCATTTGGGTCAGGTAGGTGACTTGGTGTGAGTGTTGTATTTCTAATAGAGGGTCAAAGGTTCAATTGTAAGATAAGTTATTTGAAATCATTTTATTCATGATCATATGCAATATCCAAGTCATTCCGAGCTCATTTATTAATAATATATATTTTTTCTGATTTACCGCTTGATTTGTTAACAATATTATAATATCTGAACCCTAAGTTTTAATTCTCATTCAAATATTAATGGTTTGAATTTGGATCTAGGTCCGTATCTGATTTTAATTAAAAAGATCATCATCACCTTTTTTTCCCCCTTATGGTCCACGTTTCACAAGTTGCAACAAGAAGAGTTGACTTTCGTATCATCACATCCCACCAGGAGGCACTTGACAAAGCGTGTTAGGTCTCTGCCTTTTATTTGTCAAAACCTCAATTAAAACATGACAAAAATGGTGTTTAGATTTCCTTCTTTTTTTTTTATTTTATAATGATAAGTGGATTAGGGAATAAGGTTAGAATGTTTTAAATATTTAAAAAAATTATGCATTGAGGTATCCAAAAACATCCGGATATATTGATAGAAGGCGATATGCTTCATCAATATTTTAATCCTTGAATAAAAGTATACATTGTAAGACCATATTATCTTCGAAAAAATGTGGGTAGAGTGATGTGAGCAGGAAACCTAATGTGGTAAAAATATGATTTATGATTAAATACTTAAGGCTCAATTTGGAAGGAGTATAAATATAAATTTGTAGAGTGCAAAACCTTATATTTTATATTATTTTGTATGTATTTATACTGTACATATTTGCATTTATAGTCTTTCCAAATTAAGCCTTAAAGTGCAAATACAAGGTTTAGAAATATTGTAATACAAGATTTTGCATTCTTCCCAAACTTGTATTTGCACTCTTCCTTGTATACGGTATTTCTAAACCTTGTATTTGCACCGTAAATTTTTATATTTGCACTCTTCCCAAACTGAAATCAAAATATCCCTTGAGATAAATTACAAATATTGAAACATAACTTGAATTTAAAAAATTATTTTGAAACTATCTTGGATGGTTGGGACCTCAAATTCCAAATGACAAATATATCCATTCACAAAAGGACCCTTCTGCAATCTTGAACCCTCGCATACCTCACATCCATACACATAAATTAATGTTGTGTCAATTCACTACACTTTTAGATATGCGCTACAAACAAGCTGTGTACAATGGGCTACAAAGGAATTTCTAAAGGTCTTGTGCTATCTTATGCAAATGGTGATTGATGGAAGGTGGTCTTTGTCCTACGACATTACTTTGAAGGGATAGCATAGTCATTTCAGAAAAGTTAAGGTATGTTTTAGTGTTTGTGAAAAATTTAAGTGGGCTTAAGTGTTTATCCCTATCATATAAATTTATAGTAGTTCCCAAACTTACAAGCTATCTCATATGGAAGTCCCAATTACAATGACAGAGTGGAGAACTAACTCATTAAATGGATGATTAATTAAAGGTAGGAATCCAAGGTCATTTGCAGTTTCCAAATCAATTGCGTAGGGGTGTTTGTCGTTTGTTTTCCAAAAATTTGTTGATGCAGAAGCTATTTTTATTTTAGAAAATAAAATCATTCACATTGGGGAAGACCCTCAATATCCCCATCTCTCTCTTATGTACCATATTAAATATAATGAGACTAGCTTGTAGCTACGAGTCGAATGTAGGTTTAAGAGAATTCACATCTGCGCCCCATAAACTTCTTACAACATATCCCAACCGTGTATTGGGAATATCTCTCACTGACAATTTTGGGAGATACTCTCAATGCATGCTGAGATGTGCATGTGGGGCATTTGTGGGGTGCAGATCTGAACTCGGTTTAGGATGGTGTGTGGTTCCTGAATCACCCTCAAAACTCTAAAAAATTTGTTTTCAGAGGTCAATGATCATTAGAAATTTAGAATGGAAGTGTGTCAAGTGGTTCAGTTGGTAAAGTCTTTGGCTGGATCTGAGACTTGGGATGAGGTGGTTGGTTTGGGGGATGTGCTAACCCCTGTGTAGGAGATTGAATCTGCTACCCACAAAAACGCTACTCATACAACACTACAGACATGCATCTTCCTATGAATGATAACTGAAATGTTCCTAATGTGCAGCTGTAGTGACTTGTAAATAAAGTCAGACTCTATCTATAGCCCTATGAAATTAAAAGAACAAAAAAAAAGTGCTCACTAAGTATGAATATCTCAAACACACCTCTGAATTCTGAAAATGCCTCTTCAAATTTAAGAGGCGGTCCCTCTTTAGCAAGAGAACAGTGATGTGAGCCACAAAAAAACAAAAAAGAAAAAAGAAAAAAAATCGAACACAAGAGGTTAGGTTTAACTACTAAAGAGAGTTAAGAGACAAACAAGAAAATTTTCCAGAGGGAAAAGCATATTTGATGTGAGAGAAAGTATGGGAGATAATTTTCAAGAAATGAAGAACTTTGGGTGGAAGGGATAAAGTAGGGGATATAATTTTCCATGGCATAACTGAAAATTGGTCTCGATTCAGTGTTTCTAATAAACACCCACTAGCTGTGTTTAGGGTTTAACCCTACCAACTGAGACAAGTTGCTCCAACTCCTTGGCAGTACACTAGTGTCAGTCTTGTCAGGATAAGCTCTCCAAATTTATCTAATGGCTGAAAATATTCTAAATTAACACGAGTCTCTTAGTGTCTAATTTAAAGGGTAATACATACAAATGTAGTAATATCAGCATGAAACAATAACGTACTTTATTCATTTACATATAAACATTTATGTACATCAAGCTGATTGGAGCTAAGGGCATACACTTTCTAACAACTCCCACTTGCACTTAGGTCCAATCGGGTATAAGTCTCAATCCCATACTATCCACGTGTTCTTCAAACACTTTCTGTGTCAATGGCTTAGTCGTGGGTCTACCACATTTTTCGTTGATGCTACATTCTAAATATGGATGTCTCCTCTACTAATAATCTCCCATAGAATATGGTACTTTCTCTCGATGTGCTTCGACTTCGAGTGGGCTCTAGACTCCTTAACCTAAGCAATGGCTCTAGTGTTTCACATAATAGTGGAATGAGTGATGTACTGGATGGTATGACTCATAATTCCTAGACGAATTTCTTCATCCAAATCGCTTCGTTGATAGATCACTTGTGGCAATGTACTCGGCCTCAATTGTGGAGTCTACTATGGAAGTCGGCATTTGTGTACCCGACCATCTGTAGTAAACTACCATCGAATACAAGATGGTATTTTAATATGTTCTTTACAGTTGTTCGGCACTCTCGTCCTGGGTTAGATTGATATCTACTCACAACACTTACGGCCTGAGCAATATCTAGCCGAGTGCACAACATAGCATACATGATGCTCCCAACGATTAAGGCATAGGGAACCTCTCTCATGTCCTCTATCTCCTCGGGGGTCTTAAGTGACACTGCTTTGACGATCTTGTCAACGTAAGTAGATTGGGATAATCCAATTAACTTCTTCGATCTATCTATATAGAGTCGAAATCCTAAGATGTAAGAGGCTTCGCCAAGATCTTTCATTATGGTCAACACTCATGCATCATTCCCAATGAGTAGAATGGCGTCTACATATAGAACCAAGAATGTAACATTATCTCCCACTGTCTTTCTATAAACACAGGGTTCATCGAAATTTTGCTCGAAATCAAATTGTTTGATAGTTGAGTCAAAACGGATGTTCAAGATTTTGGAAGCTTGCTTTAATCCATATATGGATTTATTCAGGTTACACACTATGTGTTTCTGACCCTTGGCAATAACGCCTTCCGGCTACTACATATAGATATCTTCACTAAGATCTCCATTCAAGAATGTCATTTTGACATCCATTTGCTAAATTTTATAGTCGTAATGTACAACTATAACTAATAGTTTCCTAATGGATTTGAGCATAGCCACAGACTAAAAGGTCTCCTCATAATCAACTCATTTCTGAGTATAACCTTTCACCACAACCTGAGTTTTATAGGTCTCAACCTTTTACCCTAGCTTATGGGTCTACAAGTCCAGAATCTCTTGGTTTTCATCAAGTCCATCTCAACTTTTCCGGCATCTACCCACTTTAAGGAGTTTATATCTAACATATCTTCCGTATAAGTCATGAGATCTTCCTCATTATCCATTACTTTCATCAAGTAATTTTCTTGATCATAGTCAAATCATACAAGATGTATAAATACTCAAGTAAATCTTCTAGGTTGGATATTGTCATATGAAATTTGTAGACTAACTCCCACTACCCCTGAGCCCCCTCATCAAGATTGACTTCTTGATGATGATTGTTTAAGATGTAGTCCTCTTCTAAGAATTAGACATTTCGACTAACAAAAACCTTTTGTTCTCGGGGGTCATAGAAAAGATACCCAATAGTGTCATTGGGGTAGCCTACAAATAGGCAACTTGCTTTGGATTCCAATTTGCCTGCACTTATCTTTTTGACATACTAGACAACCCCATATTTTCAAGTGCCTAACACTTGATTTTTTTTGCTAGTCTAAAGCTCATAAGGAATCTTAGGAACTAACTTGGTTGGAACATGGTTCAGCACATAGATTGTAGTCTTTAATATATGTCCCCAAAAGGATATGGGTAACTCTAAGTGGACAAGAAGTGACCGAACTATATTCAATAAAGTTCAATTTTTCTCTCTGATACACCATTTAATTGTGGTGTAGCAGGAGGAGACAATTGTGATATAATCCAATTGTCCTTTAAATAGTCATTGAATTTGTCAGAGAGATATTCACCTCCTCAATTTGATCGAAGGATTTTGATTTGTCTTCCTAACTATTTCTCAACATCAAGTCTGAACTTCTTGAACTTTTCAAAGGATTCAAACTTATGTCTCATTAGGTACATGTAACCATACCGAGAATAGTCATCAGTGAAAGTTATAAAGTGAGAGTGTTGGTTCCGTGTCCTAACATTTATTGGATCACATACATCAGTATGTATAAGGTCAAGTGTGTTCGTACTTCTTCTAGGCTTACCTGTAAATGGCATTTTTGTCATCTTGCCTTGAAGGCAAGGTTCAGAAGTTGGTAGATATTCCACTATGAGAAAATCTGGAAGACCATCTTTCACTAATCTTGTAATACATTCTTTATTTATATGGCCAAGTTAATAATGGTACATGCATGTGGGATTAATCATTTCTCATATTCTTTTCTTGGGGATGTGTTCCATCATTTGTTTCTAGATAAGGGTAGAGAATATAAAGACCATTCTCAATTTTTCAATAAGGAATTTGTTACTCAATTTAATTGTAATCTCATAACTAAATAAAATAGAATAACTATCCTTACAGAACTTAGAAACTAAAATCAAATTTATTCTAAGTAATGGAACATAAAGACAATCTTTTAAAGTAATAGTCACTTCTTTAAAAACTAAACCTACTATTCCTATAGCAGCAAATGCAATGGTTGCATATGTCCCCAAGTAAAACACGACATCATCATCATTCAGCCTTTTGCTTTCCTTCAACCCCTACAATGTGTTATGTGCATGAGTAGAGCTCTAGAGTTAATACACCAAGATGCAAAAGTGACCAACATATTGGTCTCTATGATTGAGTTTCAAAATTACATTCTTTCTTCTTCTTGAGGGATTCCAAATATTGAGGACAATTCCTCTTCCAATGCCCGATCTCATTGCAGAAGTGACATTCATCTATTGACTTGTCTTTTTTCTACTTCTTTTGTTTCCCACCCTTCCTCTGAGGCCTCTTCTTGACCTTTCATTTCTTCCTACCAAATTTTTCTCCAAAAAGCATGGCTACTAGCTTGTCCTTTTTAATCAGTTTCTCRTCTCTCTACAATATATTGCCAAGCTCTTGCAAGCCAGGTGTTAGTTTGTTCATGTTGTAGTTCATGACAAACTGATTAAAGGATGTAGGTTGAGAATTTAAGATGGCATCAGTATTTGTGTCATCATTCAGCTTGGAACCAAGAGCCTCCAATTCATTAATAAAACCTATCATCTTCATGACATGGTCATGAACTAGCTGGTTCTTGGTCATCCTAGTGGTCATTAACAATTTGAGGACATTTTTCCATGTAGAACGATTTTGCTCCTCATACATGGTCTATAAACTATCCAGAATATCTTTGCAATTTTCTACATTGTCAAACTGCCTTTGGATAGAGTTTTCTATTAAAGCAATGATGTAACATCAAGCAAGAGTTTTTCTCTTCCCATTCCAAATATTCCCTTCATCTTGCCTCAGAATCTCTATCAATGGATGTTATAGTGCCGAGTTGGTGGCAATTTTATTCAATTTCTCTGACGTTAAAACCAAGTTAAGGTTACAAAACTAGTCTATGTAATTTGGTCCCTTGAGTTTGTTGTCGTCTAACAATCTAGCGAACAGTCTATGTGCCATTTCTGACAAATAACACAAATATATTAGTCCACAACCTAATCATTGCTTTATGTTATGTATCATAGAAAGGACTTTTACCTACGTTCCATTTCCATTTGTTCATCTCTGAGATTTTCCTTTATCTCAAGGACGGAGACATTATTCATAACCCCATCACTTTTTGTGAAGGATCACATATCCACCCATTTGATGAGATTTCCCCTTGGCCTTCATCAGATAAGGTTCATTGTCATTTTAGGTTAAACCTTTCTAGCTAGTAAGTGTTGACCCGTCATATTGAAAGCCACTAGTTTATGATGCCCTTATCATTTGGCAATCCCACTGACTGTCTTAGTAAAACGGATAACTCAATTTTATGGTGCATGTCTACTCACCAATTTAGCATATTTTCATGTTAATGATGGAAAGCCTTTAGAGATATCATCTTATGATATTCTCTATCTTATTGCACTCATATTAATCATGAGGGAACAAGTATATCAGTCCCTAGCTTAGATTTAGGTCTTACCATAATGGTTCCCACTGACTTTTCATAAAATCATATTTAAATTAACCCTAAATGGGCTAGGGTTCCCGTGGAGTTCCTCTTTGGAAAGGAAACAAGGGAATGACCCATTAAAGGGAGATCATACAATGATCCATGGACATCATGGCAATGATGTGCATTCATCCATGATGGGCGTAGAGAGCCACACAAGTCTTTTCATGGGCCAAGCACTTATGGCCCATGTACGAATCACATTCACATAGCACATCACACATAAATGATCAAAATCAAATCAACTTTTCAGTTTCGCCCATCTATCTCCAAGGTCCAAGGCAAAACTAAAAATTGGTCAATGTTCAGTGCTTCTAATAAACACCCATTGGTTGTGCTTAGAGTCTAACCCTAGCAACTGAAACAAGTTGCTCCAACTCCTTAGCAGCACACCAGTGTCAGCCTTGTTAAGATAAACTCCCCAAATCTATCCAATGGTTGCGAACATTTTAAACTAAAATTAGTCTCTTAAGTGTCCAGTTTAAGAAGTAATACACAAAAATGTACCAATATCAACATGAAACAACAAAGTACTTTATTCATTTACATATAAAATTTTATGTACATCAAGCTGATTAGGGCTAAGGGCATACACTATCAATACAAACATAATCTCATATGTGAATTGGATTTCACAATTTTTTTGAAAAAAAAAATAAAAGAAAATGAAAAATAAAACAATGGAAAAGGCAAAGGCACACAATTGTTATATATATATCTATATATATATAATTCTCTTTAATGATGTTTGGTTTGGCAAAAAAACAAGGGAGAAATGTAAAGATGGTCTTTAGGTTCCATTTGGGAAGAATGCAAATGCCGGTTCAGTGCATGTATGCATCCTGGTTTAATTTTGCTGGTTTTTAGTAAAAATGCATTTATGTACTGAAAATAACATCAAAGCAAATTCCAAAACATGTTTGCATTCAAAATAAGAGCAAAGTTTACATCTAAAAAAAAATTAAACTTTTGCACTCAAAGTTGGTCAATGTAAAAAAGGTGGGTTTCGCCCTAAAGATTTTATTTGTACCCATCAAAACCAAAAATCATTTGGCAAGAATACAAAATTGTCATTGCATACAAAACTAAACTAACTTTGCATTTTTATGAACTAAACATATTTGTGTTTTATACTAAACATTTTTATATTTGTATTCTTCCCAAACAGAGCCTTTAAGAACTTCCCTTCAATTTTCATGGTACAAGCTTTACGGTTTTACTTGGATTAGTGAGAAGTGGAAGTGTTTGTGAAGTTTTCCCCCTTCTAACACTTGTTTTCAAATTGGCTAATTTAGCATGGTCAAACAAAATTATTCTTAACAAGAAGAAAAATAGTAGTTGGTAGGGCTGTGAATGGTATGCAATTTTTGTTCCAAAATACAATAATTCAATTAAGGTAATATGAAATCTATTCATTTAATAAGTTGAGCTTGGTCCTAATGGGCAAAGTGCAAATGGGGCATGGGGCCTAGAACCAGACCATCCACTACAAGAAATAGGCTTTTAGACGGCGGTTTGAACCTCCAGCCAAAGTGAATAAAACCGTCGGGATAAGGATATCCCGGTAGATGGACGATAGTCCTGTGAGCGTCATATAATCTTGTGTCGTGGTAGCTTTGGCCGGCGGATGTATAGACCACTGACCAAAACATGGTTAGGCCAACGCTCAAAACCGCCATTTAAAGTAACAATTATGCCAAAAAAATGTTGAAATAAATGACGCTTTTAATAATTTTAGCGACAGATTTGTTTGTCGAGAAAAATTTTCAAACGACGATTAAAAACGTCAATACAATTTAAAAATTCACCGGGAAAACTTGAAATAGATGAAACACATTGCAATTTTAATGACAAACATGACCGCCGATAAAAGGTATTAAATGACGATTAAAATTTGTCGATAAAAGTTAAAATAGGTGACATTTTATATGGATACCCGCCCCATTTTCTATTCCTTGACTTCCTTAATTTGGTGGCAATAGTTGTGTATAATAATAATGTCGGACAAAAATTAATCCTTGTAAATCATCCATAAGTTTTTTCGCTTTATAATCAAAACATTCCTAATTGTTAAAAAGTATAAGAGAGATGGGTTTTATGGTTACATTGTCTTAGATTTTGATTTTACTAACTCCACCCCCCCCCCCCCCCCAATTATTCCATCTTTGTCAGTAGTAGCAACACAACCTTCTACATTTAAAAATGTGGCATATCCTCATCCTCCTATGAGAAGGCTGGTCCTCAACTCAATATTCATTCAACCTGCAAACAAAAAAATTATAAAAAATTGATTTAATGACAATAATTAAGCATCATTTTTAAATGTAAAAAACTTTTCTAATTTAAAGCACTTACAAATATGGAAAGCCAAGCAACATATGCTCCAATTGAACTTCTAAAGGTTCATCCTTAGCAATTGAAACAGAATTAATACTTCACTCTATCCATGTCGCAATAATATACCACCAACTTTTTATGTGGGTCTTCACTAATAATTATTCCTTTTGCTATAACTTTTTTGGACCCACTAGAATAGCTCAACAAATTACATTCATTTATTGCCTACAAATTATTAATATATCAATTATTAGTAAAAAATAAATCAAATATGTATACATTATCAAATTAATTCATGATAGTACCTGAGATTGTTGGGACACATTAGGAATTGGGACATTGATATTCATGCCTAATGTTGTTAAACCCTGCCACAATAATTTTAGTTTTTTAAACTTTCTAATTATGTAATAAAAATATTCATGTAAATAAATATCATCACCTCATTAGATGGAATTGTACAACTTGCACTTGAAGATGGAACTTGCGGCCTTGATGCATTAGGAGTTCTAAAGCCATTGTGATCCTGAAAAGAATAATTATATATTATAAAATGTAATATGTATTGAAATTCAAGTAACAAAAATATATGTGCAATTAAGAGGACAATATACCAATTTGTCATTTAAATTTATCATCATTTCTCTAATCTCTCTTATCTCAATTTGCATAGTTTCAATATTTTCTTCCATTTTTCGTTTGCTCTCTTTTAATGCATCAATCTCTTTGAACCCCAAAGAGATGATGGAGTAACACATAATCCATAACCATGTACACGACCACGTCTTTCTTCTCCCATTACTTGGGAAAAGATATCAGTCCTGGTAGTATTGTTTGATGATTCTTCTTGGTGCTCAGATATCAAGTTTTTGAGTTGTGTCTATAATAAAAAAAATAAACAAGTTAAAGAATAGAAAAAAAAAACAAAATTTAGAAGTTGATGATGCGCAATTCGGCCAYTCCTAGTTGGAAATGACTGAGTTCCTAATTGGCGATGGGCAAGAGATACTTGCGTGAAGAGAGATGAAGGAACCCGGGGTTGCTCACCCGGCAGGAGCACTCCGATGCTTAAGTTAGTACTCGGCTGCGAGCTGGAAGAGAATGAGTTTGCAAGAAGATGAGAAAGCTAGAGAGTGGTGAATATGCGATACCTTGGCCCCTGGGGGTTTGAAGTCTTTATATACTGGCATCCTAATAGGTTTGGTGGGATTGATCCCGAATCTCTGCCGCAGCGATCTGTTGTCAGGTAATGTTTCGGAGTGACTGGCTGTCATCGTTAGGACTCGGGAGCAGGTGGGCTAATGCGACCGCTGTAGGGTACGGTCCTGCTAGGCGGGAGACAACCTCCGGGGTTGGCAGGCACGATGCTGCCAGGCGAGAGACATGAGTGCAGTCCTAAGAGTTGGCAGATACTGCGCCGCCAGACAAGGGACGTAGGTGCAGTCAGAGTTGGCAGGTACGGTTCTGTCAGGCAGGAAGCTTCTCGCGCGACGTCGGGCTACCTAACAACGAGCGACCCCGTAGCGAGCAAATTGGTGGCGAGCTATCCGTGACGAGCTGCTGGTGGCGTGCCGAGGTGATTCTGTCCGAGGCAAGTCGTCTTCGAGGTGGCCCACTTGCTTGGGTTTGAACTGCTAAAAACTTGGTGCTGTTGTTTTAGTTCGTGAAMTAGGATAGACTCAACCCGAAGTACCTTCAGCTCAGGACATTAGTGTACTCGAGCTCGTTCTGTAGCGAGTTGATACTTGCTGAGTTGTCACCTGCATTGAGCCATGTCCACGTGCCGATCTGCTCATGTCGAGTTGTCGTTTATGTCGAGTCACGTACACGTGTCACCCAATTATGAGGTCGGGCCAAATCACCCCTTATCAAATGCCCCCCACCCCTCGAGCTAAGGGTTTGGACCTGGTGCAAGGAGTTCATGATGTGACAAGTGGATTTAGCTCAGAGTTCAGGCTGCCCCGTCAGATTGCGTGTGGCTTACGCACTGACGTCACACGAACTATAAGTCCCACGGATGCCAAAAAACGCGCTAAACTATCTTCGGTCTCGAGGGTCGTGCAGTCGGTTTTCTTGTGAGTCGTCAAATTGCTTTGATCTGGATCGTTGCTTCTTCGGCACAATGGCTATAAATAGGGGGTCCTGAGACTCATTTTTATATCAAAAGTTGTCTTGCCTTCGACTTGAGGTCGCCCTCTAGCTCCGTTAGCTCGGTCTTCCCAGTTCACGTCTTTTCTCCAGTTTGGTCGTCTTTCTTTGGTGAGTCCCTTTGCTTCCTTTCAATTCGGTTCAGTTATGTCTTCTAGTTTTGATAGCCTTTTAGATGAGGCCGAGGTGGGTACCTCGGCCCGGGTCGGTAGCCGAGACGAGCCTACTTCGGGCTTAGGGGTAACCCACGATCTTCCCGAGGGGCAGTCTCCCCCCAGAGGCTCGAGAGGCCTATGGTAACCTAGCATCCGCTTCTCATCGAGGTCGGGAGCCATACAACTTTGGTCCTTCCTCAATGACCCCGAACAGGCTTCGGGCTCTAGTACTTCGGTATCACCTCCCGAGGGAGCTTTCCTATAGTCTCCCCGGGGGCAATTTTCCTTGGGAGCACAATCACTACGAGATCATGATTTTTGAGGAGTAGCTCGTGGTTGGCCTCCGCCTTCCCTTGCACCCGTTGATCGTAGAGGTCCTGAAACACTTTAACGTTACCATAGATCAATTACACTCGAACTTTGTCCGTAACGTAGTAGGGACTATTTCGCTTTTCCACAAGTATTGTCTCCCTCTCACCCTCGAAATCTTCTCTTCGATTTTGTCTATAAAAAATGCTTCCCGCGGTGCCCCAACGCACAGGCGGTCTTACTATCTGCCCCCCCGCCCGGACTACAAGCTTCTTCATAGGCTACCCAATGAGATCCCGACCTGAAAATGGGACTACTTTGTGGTCCGCAACCCCGAGGGATGGCCTTTTCTAACCCACTAAAGGGCTGCCATTCAGGATTCTGGTGTTAGGCTAGACCTGAAGACGAGGTAGGCGCTTCAGTCCTGGGTAGAGCTCAACTTTCTCTATGCGGACTACCTTGTCGAAGATAAGCTTGTGCAGGCCGGCTTAAGTCCTTGTAGGTTGCTTTGGGTTTTTTCCTTTTTAAGTTTTGATAGCTCGTGCTAACCTTATTTTTTGCCTTTTGTAGTTACAATGCCAGAGGTCGATGCACGAAGCCTCCTGATGAGTTCCCGAAAGGGGAAAACGAGGGCGGCGAAGAGGCTGCGTCTGGACGAGGCTTCGTCGTCTAGGGCACCCGAAGCCTAGGTCGTAGAGCCAATCTCTACCGAGCTCCCCACAGAGGAGGCCCAACCTGTGGACCCCGAGGTGGAGATAATAGAGGGCAGTGACGAGGAGGCCCATCCTCAGGAATCAGAGGATGTGCCCGCGCCAGCTTCAGAGGGGCCTGCTCCGGAGTTAGAGCTCGCTCCCGTTCCGGGAGAGGAGAGCATCACGAACCACGTGCTCGCGATGCGAAAGAGTCGGGATGTAGTCTTCCTGAATGAGGTCGTGCAGTGGTCGGAGATACTTTCGAGGCGGCTTCTGGGGCTAGCCGCTACTCACTACATGGTGGTAAGCATTCTACTTTTGGCCCCGTTCTTTTGTTTTTTTTTTTTTGTTTTACCTCAATTTTCTTTTGACATGTGAACTCCGCCCTTCACGCGTTGGCGTGTCAGTCTGCGACTCACTCGAAAAAGGCTCGGGATGCTAGGGTAGAGACGCAGAAGCTCCATCGCGAGATGAACTTGGCCCAAGGTGAAGTGCATCAGGCGAAAAAGGGGAGTGAAAGCCAAAGGTTGCTGATCCAGGACCAAGAGGGGCGAATCACTTCGCTGACCGAGGAGGCACTGTCAAAAGAGAGGGCTCAGATCTTTGATGTTGCTGTTGAGGAGGCGCGGTCAGAAGAGAGGGCCAAGGCCGTTGATCGCTTTAAGGAGTCCTCGGAATTCCACGATCTTCAGGTCGAGTATAGCACAAGCTCTTACCGCTCCGGGTTCAAACTCTGTAGACATCTGGTTCGGCAGGAGTTCCCTGATCTTGACCTCGGTGCTATCACGATGAAGGGCCTGGCTCTGGAGGCAGCAGATGCAGCGAAGGAGGAGCCCGACTCGTCAGAAGAGGAGAGTGATAACGAGGTTGAAGTGGTGGATCCTTCCGCATGATGGCTCCTTGCTCTATCTCTTTTTTTTTTTTTTGAGTTGTGGATGTACTCTCCCGAGCTGCGGAGCTCGAGTTTTAGTAAAAACTCTTGTACTTAGATCTTTTGTTAATGAAAGAATATTGTTTCAACCCAAAGGATTCTTTTTCGACCTAGATGACACATGTATAGGTTGCCCAAGCCATCGAGCTACCGAGCTGGCAACAAGCGAGGGTAACCGAAGTGTGGATCGTCACTCCAAACTGCACGAGTCACCCCGAACTATCAGGCTACCAGGCTTGGTAACGAGTGAGGGTAACCACGGAAAAATTTTTCTAAATGTTTGTCACTTCGAGTTGTTTGTATATGAGCCACTTGTTTCAGCATTGGTCCTTTGACGGACCTAGACTAAGATTGTCGTTGAGGGTTCATGCCTGGGTTATCTATACTTTCGATTCTAGTAGCAAGGCAACAAGGTCTTATGTGTTTCCACCAGTTCGGTATTTTTAGTCCTTAGGCTCTGGGAGCGACTCAAAGTCCACTCCTAAACTTTGACCATGCCAAAGAGGCAACTGGGGTTTATGCGGTGCCGAGGTCTTTGCCAGTTCGGCACTTTAGCCCTTAGGCTCTGGGAGCGACTCGGAGTCCACTCCTAAAGTTTGCCCATGCCAAAGAAGCGACTGGGGCTTATGCGGTAACGAAGTCTTTGCCAGTTCGACACTTTAGCCCTTAGGCTCTGGGAGCGACTCGAAGTCCACTCCTATAGTTTGCCCATGCCGAAGAGGCGACTGGGGCTTATGCGGTGCCAAAGTCTTTTCCAGTTTGGCACTTTAGCCCTTAGGCTCTGGGAGCGACTCGGAGTCCATTCCTAAAGTTTGCCCATGCCGAAGAGGCAACTGGGGCWTATGCGGTGCCGAGGTCTTTTCCAATTCGGCACTTTAGCCCTTAGGCTCTAGGAGCGAATCGGAGTCCACTCCTATAATTTGCCCATGCCGAAGAGGCAACTGGGGCTTATATAGCGACGAGTCCATCAATTCTTAGGCCTTGGGAGCAACTCATAGTCCACTCCTAGGCTTTTTGGGAATGACTCTTAGTCTGCTCCCCTGGTTCAACGATCACAAGTAGTATTGTCTTAGATTACTAATGTTCCAAGCTCGAGGTACTTGCTTTCCTTCTAACATTTCGAGCTCGTACGTACCTTCCCCGAGTACCCGTTTTACTCGATAGGGACCTTCCCAGTTCGGTCCGAGCTTACCCACACCGAGCTCAGGCACCATTACTTTTCGAAGGACCAGGTCGCCGACACGGAAGTGTCGCTTCCTAACCCGGTTATTATAGTACCGAGCTACTTTTTGCTGATAGGTTGCGGTCCGGATATACGCAAGGTCCCGTACCTCTTCTATCAGGTTGAGGTTGGTGCGGAGTTTGTCAACATTTGCTTCTCTGTCGTACGCCTCCAAGCGTAATGTAGGTACCCCGAGTTCGGCTAGAATTACTACCTCTGTGTCATAGGTGAGGTTAAAGAGGGTTTCACCTATGGCGGTCTTGACAGTAGTTCGATAGGCCCATAATACGCTGGGCAGCTCGTCTACCCATAGTCCTTTTGCCCGGGCTAGGCGGGCTTTCAGTCCACAGAGTATAGCTCTGTTCGTGACTTCTGTTTGCCCGTTTGCTTAAGGGTGTGCCATCGAAGTAAAGTTCTGTTGTATCCCCATCTTGACGCACCAGTATTGAAACTTGATATCTTCGAACTGTTTGCCATTGTCAGAGATAAGTACTCGGGGTAGTCCGAAGCGGCATACTACGTTCTTCTATAAAAAGTTTTGCATAGTTCGAGTTGTGATTGTCGCTAGGGGTTCCGCCTCTACCCATTTTGTGAAGTAATCAACTGCTACCACTAGGAATTTCCTCTGTCCTGTCGCTGGTGGGAATGGTCCAAGAATGTCAATTCCCCACTGTGCGAAGGGCCATGGGTTGGTGAGGTACTTCAGGTCGGCAACAGGTTGATGATGGATATTGGCGTGCCTCTAGCATTTATCACATTTCTTGACGAGCTCGAGCACAGATGCTTTCATCGTGGGCCAGTAATATCCTTGTCGTAATACTTTCTGGGCAAGGGCTCTGCCTCCCAAGTGTGCACCGCACATCATGAGTGTTACGGAGGACGAGCTCGGCCTTTGAGGGTCATAAGCAACACAAGTAGGGGAGCGTGTAGGATCTTTAGTAAAGTCATCCGTCTATAATGACGTATTGGCTGCCTGTCGCTCTACCCTTCTAGCTGCGTTGCGATCTGCGGGGAGGGTCCCGTGAAGTAGGTAGCTCGCGAGTGGGTCAATCCAGCTCGGCTCTGCTTGTGCAACAGGAGCCACCTCTTCTGCCCCCCTCCCCCAAGAATGCTAGGCCGAGGCAGGTTCCCTATAAACACGGTCCTCATGGAGTTGTTGCTCGTGCTGGCTAACCGGGATAATGCATCGGTCTCAGCGTTCTCAGATATTGGGATTTGCTTGATGAAGTACGATTGGAAGCCGCATAGAACTTCCCTGGCCTTGGCTAGATAAGCGGCCGTGGTGGGGTCGCGAGCTTCGTAATCGCCGGTTACCTGGTTGACCATGAGCTGGGAGTCACTACAAATGACGAGGTGCTTCGCTTGTACTTCGTTTGCTATCATGAGTCCAACTATCAGTGCTTCGTATTCTACCTCATTGTTGGATGCTACGAACTCGAACCGGAGTGCGTATTCCAGTTTCGCTCTGCCTGGCCCATACAGGATCATTCCGGCTCCGCTTCCTTATTGGTTCAATGAACTGTCTACGTGAAAGATCTAGGGTTCCTCGTCCCAGGTTGACTTCATTCTAATCGGGACTGGTTTTACACTGCTTGAGGCTTCCTTCGTGTGCTTGATCTCTATTAATTCGGAGGTTGTAGTGCTGAAAGTAGATTCTGCCACAAAGTCGGCCAAGGCTTGGGCCTTAATTGCTGTTCGGGGCTCGTACCGGATGTTGCACTCGCTAAGCTCTACAGCCCACTTAGTCAGTCTTCCAGATACCTCGGACTTGAGTAGGACTTGCCTCAGGGGTTGGTTGGTAAGAACGATGACTGTGTGGGTTTGAAAGTATGGCCGGAGCTTTCGAGCTGTTGTGATCACCGCATACGCCAACTTCTCGATCTCTAGGTGTCTAGTTTCGGCACCCTGCAAAACTTTGCTCACATAGTAGATAGGTCGTAGGACCCGATCTACTTCCTTTATTAGTACTGAGCTGACCACCTCATCGCTCGCGAGAGGTACAGCTTCAAAACATCACCCTCCTTGGGTTGGGTCAAAATTGGGATGCTAGTTAGGTATTTCTTCAGTTCGTCGAAGGCGAACTAGCATTCTTCAGTCCATTCAAAGTCTTTGCTTTTCTTAATTGCCTTAAAAAAAGGCAAGTAGCGATCTGCTAACTTGGACATGAAGTGGCTTAGGGCAGCCATACGGCTGTTCAACCTCTAAACCTTTGTTATCTTGCAAGGGGGCTTCATGTCCAAGATAGCCTTTATCTTTTCAGGGTTGGCTTCGATGCCACGTCGGTTAACTATGTAACCCAGAAATTTTCCCGAGGTGACACCAAAGACACATTTGTTAGGGTTTAGCTTCATATTATACTTGCGCAGGATTTCAAACACACATTGCAAGTCACTTATTAAACAGTTCGAGAATTGGGTTTTGACGACCATGTCGTCTACATAGCATTCAAATTTTCCGCCGATCAACGGCCCAAAAATTCGGTTCACAAGTCTTTGGTAGGTTTCCCCAGCACTTTTTAGTCCAAAGGGCATGACCTTATAACAATGCAAGCCCAGTTCGGTAATGAAGGTTCTTTTCTCTTCATCAGCAGGATACAAATTGATTTGGTTGTAGCCCAAGTATGCATCCAAGAAACTCAGCAACTCGTGCCCTGAGGTCACGTCCACTAAACGGTCGATCTTGGGGAGAGGAAAACAGTCCTTTGGGCAAGCCCGATTCAGGTTGGTATAGTTGACGCACATGCGCCATTTACCGTTGGCCATCTTTACCAGAACGGGATTAGCTACCCAACTCAGGTAATGGACCTCCCTGGTGAAATCGGCTGCGAGAAGTTTCCCGACCTCCTCGTCGACTATCCTCCAGCGCTCCGGGGCGAGGTTGTGTTTCTTTTGTCTAATGGGTCTGACTAGGGGATCAGTGTTTAGCTTGTGAGTTATTATCTTTGAGTCTATGTCAGGAATTTCTACCGCGGACCATACAAATATGTC
>NW_010729131.1:1006928-1035086 GCF_000365185.1 Nelumbo nucifera
TTACCACTGATTAATGCAATACAAACAGCCTTTTGCTAATTCGTGTGCCATCTTGTTGCCTTTTGTGTGTGTTTGCTTTGTTTCGTAGGCTTACTCGCCCATTTCGAGTGCCGCACGGGGCCCCAACGATTGCCCCCGTGACACTTGTGCACCTCCAAAGCAATCCTCCCATCTTCTTTGGCCAATTAACGAAAATAGGAATGCACAAGCTTCGTACATTAGGTGGAGAGTTCCACCTACACCCAGACAAAGAAAAAAAAACATTCTCAAATTGAAGAAGAATAAGAGTGGGAGAAGTGATAGCAATTCTCACCATTAACTTTGTAGAGAGTGCACCAATTAGGCCTTTTTCTTTGTAGTAGCTCACAAGCATTAATTCTTTCCAGATAGATTTCCCAGCACAAACCACCCACCCACCCTAGGAGGGATAGGTGAACTCCAAATCTCCTTAAAGGGAAAGGAAGGCCCCTCATTTTCACTTGATCGGATAAGGGATGAGGAAAAGGACCTACAGGTGAAAGAATCGGATGGTGATGGGTCCAAATTCTCCCATCCCTTTTACCCACATCTAAACATACCCCTTCCAAGCTTTGTAACAGATTTATGACACTATTCACTTCATGATCATGAAGCCCTCTTCTAAGACCCAAATCCCAATTATGCTCAGCAGTTGCACTAGATAGATCCAAGAAGCAAGAGATAGGTTCCTCCCTACAAATAGACAAGGCATAAAAAGAGGGGAATTGTGTCTTTAGTGGAAGGTTGCCTACGCAACCATGATCCCAGAATTTGACAAAATTCCCAAAATCAGAACCATACCTGACAAGTGATAAAAAGGGGTAGAATATCACAAATGGATTTCCAAGGAAAAGCTCTTGTAGCCCTATCCAAAGTTCTAGAGTCCCAACCATCTGCCGCAAGCTCATGGATACCACCTTTACCCACAACTTATCTCTTTCCAATGGTAATCGCCATGACCATTTTCCCAACAAAGTCATGTTCCTCTCTTGGATACTCCCAAGGCCTAATCCTTCGTGTTTATTGCTTCTACTCACCACCACCTCCCAGCTTACCCTATGATCTTTCTTCTCGTCCCCTGGCTCCCACAAGAAATCCCCCATCAACTTCAAATACTCCGTGAACCGTCCCAAAAACTGCTCCTTCTTGGATTATCCCCTAAAGGGGAACCCAAATGAGTCAAAGGCCATTGGGACACAAAACAACCCAAAATACCTACACTTTCAATGATTTCCCTTTCCTCCAAATTCACCCCCACCAAGCAACTCTTATCCATATCAATGTTTTAAAAGTGCAAGGCACAAAAAAGGCACAAGGGCCAATTTGCACCCAAGGCGCAAGGTGSAAGGCAAGGCACACGCCTTTTTGAAGCAAGGCACAAAAAAACAAAAAATGCTAAAAAATCAAAAAAATGCAAAAAAATAAACATAATATTAATAAAAAATATAAACTTAAATTTTAAATTAATGTTTTCAAAAAACTATTATCTAAAATTAAAATACATAAACATAACATGTAAAGTGTATTCAAATGAAAATTTAAAAATAAAATCAAACATATAAAACATTTTCAAGCATGTAAAACCCACAATCTCTTTTTTCCTCAATTGCATTACTTCAAGTAGCTAATGTGATGTAAAACATATTACATTCCTGATTCTACGAGCTGCATTTGTGTCACGCCCCTCAAGGAAAGCCCAAAAAAGTCCATCTTAGGGTCTTAAATTCTTAATTTTCACACAAAAATAATGATTTTATAATTTTAATTACCTTTCAAGAAGAACTTTTATTAAGATGAATGAATGAACATTAGCAAATAGGGGGTTAAGCATAAAATTTTCAAAAGGCACACGCCTAGCTAAGGAGCAAGCATCCACCTTTTGAAAGTGTTGCACCTAGGACCTAGGCGAGGCGCCTACCCTAAAATGTGCCTCACCTATGCGCCTTTTAAATCACTGATCCATATTGATTTTCAAATTGGACATTCTTTTGAAAATTTGCACCATCATACATAGGTTCCTCAGTTGGCTAATCTCACCTCTTTCACAAAATAGAATAGTRCCATCAGCATACTATAGGTGAGTAACCTTATTAGACTTCTAGAATCCTCCCTTTCAATGAGTCTCCCAAAAGCATCAGCAATTAATGTAAAGAGAAAGGTAGAAAGTGGGTCTCTTAAGGTTGGGAAATGATCTCCATTGTCCCATTGGCCACAATTCAATAATGGAATGTCTTAATACATCCYAAAATCCATCTGCACCATCTATTGTCAAATCCAAGATTCAAAATATCAATACGCTCGATACACCGATAGGGGCGTATTGGGTAAATCGATACTGTTTTTTTACTTTTTTTATTTTTTCTAAAACCGGTTCAGGAGGGCTGGTTTAGGACTCCACCCCCTGAACCGGTCAGACCCCTGATACACCCACTATAGGGGCGTATCAGAGGGGTCCCAAAACGATACATATCAGCCGATACGTGTCGATACTTTGAACCTTGGTCGAATCCAAACCCTTTCTTCCCATTTCTCTTCATATCTTCCAAACTTTCATTCGCAATTAGAATCTGATCAATTATTTGCATATCCTTAACAAAAGTCCCTTGACAATGTAAAATTATGGATGGGACAACAGCCCTAATTCTTCAAGAAAGTACCTTAGCAATTATTTTATAAAGGCTATTAACCAAATTGATTGGTATGAAATCTTTTGAATACAAAGCGTCATCTTTCTTAGGGATCAAAGCAACAAAATTGAGTTCAAACCCAAATTAATCACACACCTTTCAAAAATTCCTCAAATACCTTCACATGTCACCTTTTAATATCTCCAAACAATCTTGGTAGAATGTCATAATAAAACCATCAAGGTCGGGTGCTCCATAGACAAGAATCACAAGATTGCATCCATTATCTCTCCACTACCAAACCTTCTTTCCAACCATCTTTGGGACTCCTTAGAAAGCTTAGGCCACTCCAATCCATCAATCCAAATTTGATCACTTGGGGGCTTCCTAAAGATTGATTTGAAATGATCCCCACAAGCTTGAGCAATCTCCCTCTAAGGGCAAACACTAACTCCATCCACCTCAAACTTTGAGGTGAAATTTTTCTTTCTCCTCCATTTGCCAATGTGTGAAAATAATTGTGTTCCTATGCCCTTCCTTGATCCACTTGCTCCTAGATTTCTGCCTCCAACTTATTTCTTCTTTCATTAAATGATCCTCCAGCACCTTCCTCAAGGACCACCTTTCATTCTTAACACTCTCTTCCAAAGTACTAGATACTTCCTTTCCATCCAGCTCCTCAATTTTAGTAATCAGAGTTTGTTTTTGATCCTCAATCCTTCCAAACTGTTGTAAATTCCATTCCTTGATCTTGTCTTTAAGCTCTTTTAACTTCCAATCAAACCTAATTCCTTCTCATTTTGCTACCAGATTGCTCTCCTCCCACCAACCTTTAACTCTTTCTTTAAATCCATTAGCACATAACCACATATTCTCAAATCTAAATGGAGTTGGACCTTTATCACCCAACTTTCCTCAGAAATAGAAATTGACCAATGATCCGAGGTCACTCTTGGCAAGGCTTTAGAGATTAGACCCCTCTGATGATCCTCCCAATAACAATGAATAAAAATCTATCTACTTTGGAGCAATTTGAGTTGGCCTGTAAAAGCATCAATGACTTGATTAAATATCCTCATACTCAAGTTTATTCAACTTCTCGGATCGTTAGTTTCTTCCAAGAATCTTATCACATTAAAATCCCCTCCTATACACCATGGCCCATCCCACAATCCCCTAATGTCTTCCAGTTCTTCTCAAAACTTTTTTCCTCACACTATATTCATTAGGCCCATAACCATTTGACAACCCCCACTAAAATCCATCTAAAATTTGTTTAAACTCAACAAAGACAAAATTTTCTCACCAGTCCCTCCATTCCAACTACAACCTCATTGTTCCACATTGTCACAATACCACCCAAAGCCCCAAGGATGCACACCCCAACTCCAACTAGCTTTCCAAAAACTCCTAGCCCATTTTTTTATCAAATTCCATCACTTTAGATTCTTGAATTAAAACAATATTTGGCTTCTCCTTTCCTAGCAACTCTTTAATAGTGGCTCTTTTCCTTGCCCTCCCTAACCCTCTAACATTCCAACTTACCCTCTTTAATAGTGGCTCTTTTCAATGGCTTTAATTCCTTCAAGAGGCTATTAGGTATTGATTCCTAAAAGTTCATCCAGCTACTRATTCCTAGAGAAGCATATGTGTTGTTCCTATGTCATTTTGCTCTCTTTTCTTCTTCTACAAGTGCATAACATGTTTGTCATCTAAGCGGAAATCTAATGGTCCCCAAACTTTATTATTCAATGGAGTAGCAAAGCCTTTTTTAATGAATAATAGAAAATTTTATTAAAGATCGAAAGAAAGAGATAGACAATAGCGGCTTCCCAAACAAAGGCACAAGAGGCAGCCTCAAAACAAAAACAAAATTACAATTGGACCCAAAATAAATGATCCTTAAACACCCCTTGTTAGCTAAAAAGTATGCCATCCCATTAGCCAACATCTTTTCCCATTAAATTGTTACTGTTATGTTTGCAATCAACCATTTAAATCTTCCCATAGCTTCCCTATCAGTGTTTTAAAACTGCAAGGCACTAAAAAAGAGTAAGGGGCATTTTGCGTCCAAGGTGCAAGGCAAGGTGCACACCTTTTTGAAGCAAGGTGCACACCTTTTTGAAGCAAGGTGCAAAAAACAAAATCAAAAAATGCAAAAGAATTAAAAAATATTAAACATAATACTAATTAAAAATATAAAGTTAAATTTTAAAATAAATGTTTTTAGAAAACCTATTATCCAAACTAAAAATAAATAAGCATACCACGTAAAATATACTCAAATAGTTAATGTGATGTAGAACATTTTGCATTCCTGATTCTATGAGGTGCCTTTGTACCAAGCCCCCTTAAGGCAATCCCTAAAAAGTCCATGTTAGGGCCTTAAATTATTAATCCCTACACACAAACAAAATTATTTTAAAATTTTGATTGCCTTTTACAAAGATATTTAATTAGGATGAATGAATGAACAGCATTAGCAAATAGGGGGTTCTTGGAGGCTCGCCTTTTAAATCATTGTTTCCCATAAGACCAAGTTACTATCTCTAGATCCTTCAGCCACCCAATTAACACTTTCTAATCACCTTCATCTAGAAATCTCTCATAGTTCAGCTCTCTAGGAATCTGCACTCCCTATAGTAAGGCTTGGAATTTCACATTTGCAGAATTCCCCRCTTCAATAGGAACAAAGAATAAGGCAAGAATATGGCATTCCATGTTCCTAAAGACGCCCCCCCCCCAATTCCAGACGGCCCAAACTACACTAGGCATTTCCTTCACAGGAGAGAGCTTTTAGCTACCAATTCCCAATTCCTCTGTATGTCATCAAAAGTGATGTGTGAGAATAAATCCAAAGCTTTAGCCCAATGTATTGCCCCCTACTGACCATGCACTCCCAAATAGCAGCAACATCCATGTCCTTGTCATTAAAAATTTTAGCATTTCTCTTCTCTCGAACTGCCCAAACCAAAGCAGCTCTAAACACACCTCCACAAGATTTTACCTCTTCTCTTATGCCAACTGAAAGTTGTAGGGTCAAATAAACTACCAATCTACATACAAATAGACTAAAAATCTTGTCCCAAAGGGCTAGAACAAAATGGCAACATGTCAGTAGGTGGTAACAACTCTCCTAGTCTCCCTGCTAGCTTTGCAAAGGATACACCAATTTGGAGAAACACCAAGTGTCAGTCTCCTTTTTGCAAGTTATCCAAAGTGTTTACTTTTCCATGAAAGGATTCCCAACAAAGCACACCCACCTTGGGAGGGATCAGGGATGGGCTTGGACCAAAATTTACTGCAATAGACAGACAGAGAGGAAGGRACAGAGCACAAAGAAGAGAAAAATGAAGCATAAGAGAAAAGGCCCTAGGCATGGGAAGTCCAAACACGATTGTTTAGTTTAGAAGGGTCCAAAAGAACAAGCTCAAGAGTTTTTAACAACAAAGAAACCTGGTCAAGCTCATGATCTCTCAAGTTTCTTCTAAAACCCAAATTCCAGCCTATACTTGATGAGTGGGAGAGGGAAGAAAACCTCTGAACGGGTTCATTTTTTAAACATGGAAAGGGAGTACAAGGAAGGGTAAAGGTCTTTCAAGGTGGAGTTACCAAGTGTCTTCCCCAAACAAAACCTATCTCCAGTACACACGTTTACCTGGTAAGACTTAGGAAGTAGGAAAGAATCCCATTGATAGCCTTTCAAGTTTCAAGGAGAATTCAACATAGCCTGCTGAGATACACTAGCATCCCAACCGTTACTTATTCTTTCATGAGTAGTAAAGCCTTGTTGTGAAGTCAATGAAACTTGGAACTTGTTGGAATGAGGGTTAACTTGAAAGCTAACAATCTAACCTTCTTGATCTTGTTAATGTGTTTCCAAAGTCCATTTGGTAGCATAAAACACCCCACCCATTTAAAAAGATCATAAACTGATAAAAGTTGCTAAAAATCATTCATTCGAAAAGGATCTTATAATTCCTCCATACAGCTCGACCTCCCTCTTTCATTGTCCTTTCAATTGACCCCTAACTCCTAAAATTGGTGTCAAAAGGATTGCACAAAAAGGGAAAAATAAACACAAGGTCACAAGGTAAAATCCTTTAAACCTTCAAGAGGWTCAACAAAGTCCAAGCCCACTGTAGTCAATGGCCTAACACAGGGAATCATAATTCATAAAAATACAATGATACAAGGAACAAAAAGATGAAGGATATGTTATATTCTCAGTACTAGCTATCAACAATTTTCAATACTTTTTGAAGATATAAAACTGACTATAACAGAGACCATAAACATAGTAAAGTACTTACCAATCAATTTAAAGCCAAACAAAAACGTCAGATATACAAAAATAGAGAAACCCACACCATATGAGCAAGCAAAAAGAATTGATCATGAATTTATCATATTTCAATTTCGATGTAAAGACAATGAAATAGAATGGAAGAAATAGAGCCTTCTCGATTGCAAACAACATGCTCAAAGCCTCAAACATACTCTCTACAGACTGTAACCGGGAAGAGCATCACTCTTACAAGAAAGCAACAAATGCCTAAAGAAATCTACCACTACGGGCCACAAAAACATAAAATACACAATATTAAATTATACACAACATAAGATCCCATCCTAAATAAGAAAAAATAAAAGTACAAACAAATTCATTAGAGAAAGGAATCTTACATGCTTTGTACTTCCTAACAATCATCTCAATGTTTCTGAGGAGTTGCCGACTGAATACACAACATCCGAGGAAATTCCACTCAGCCAATCATTTTGATACAAGAAAGACCTCTGGTTTCTTCGTTTTGCTGGGTGTATTAGCATTTGAAGCTGCACTGGCAGCAGCCGCTGTCTTTGCCGCAAGGCGTGCTCTCTTGTCGAGCTGGATCAAACTCCTTGTTGCTAAAATTGCCTGTGGAACAAGATCATGCGAAGACCTAGCATATAAACACCTCACTGCAACCGAGGCTGCATCCCTAACATCCTGTGAATTCAGAGGCGCCAAGAGGCAATGCCCAAGAATTCTCAACACCGGCTGCAACAGCTCCCAAGGGAGTGGAATTCTTGAACCTCTTGAACAAACACCATTTTCATTATAATCTTCTGCAACCTTCAATCTGCTTATCCCTTCCTCAGCAGCCTGAATCCCATCATCCTCATCTTCATAAACCCTGAGCTCTGAAAAGTTTTCACCCGTCGCACCATTGGCATCTCCGTCATCGTCAAATTCACTCTTGCAAGGACAATTCTGCCCCGCCCAAGCAGCGACGAATTGACAGAAGTCAAGCTTGGACCAGTTCGGCATCTGGGAGATTTGCCTATAATAGCAATCAAGCGCGACAGCAACAATGTAAGCCCGTTTAGTCGACTTCACGGCAACTTGAGGCTCGAGTGGGGGACACAGAACCCCGACGGGTGGCTGCGATTGACTGGTGGTAGCAGCGGCACCAGGAGACGGCTTATTACGAGGGGCATGGTACAGAGATGGTTGCGACAGATCGGGAATTGAAATCAAGATAGGTTTCCCGGCGCGGGCCTTAGTCTCGGAGGCGTAAAGTGAAAGGAGAACGGCTTCGAATCCGGCGAGAGAAGGGGTTGTGGGGCTCTCGGGCGGGGAGGAGGAGACGACGCGAGAGAGATAAAGACCAGAGAGAAGGGGTACGAAGGAGAAGACGACCAGACGGAGATCAGGGTCAGAGGATTGGAAAGTTTCGTAGAGCCATTGGCAGAGCGGATCGTCGCCGGAGCCGGAGAGAGGGTCAGAGAGGGAGGAAGAAAGGGCGAGGTAGGCGTCGGGGGACTCGAGGAGGGAGCGAGCGGGGCGGTCGGAATCAGCGAGGGAAGAGAGGGAAGGGAATGAAGGGAGGACTGAGGAAAGGACGTGAATGCGTGATCGGGCTTTGGAGATGGCTTCCCACCATGACTGCATAGGGTTAGGGTTAGAGTTGTTARAATGGTGGTTAGGGTTTTGGTGATGATCCATAGAGGAGGATGATTCCTCGTTGATCGATCGTTCTTCCACCCCTCCTCTGAATTCCTCTTCGTCTTTGGCCATCGCTCCTCTCCTGTCTCCTGGCTTTGACAATGGCTGAGTGACAGCAAGGTAGAAGAGAGGAGGATGAAGGGAGGAAGAAGAACAGAAAAAGGAAAAGCAGGGAAAACGGCAGGGAGCACGAGGGTTAATTCGTTTGGGGCTTCACAAGCCCAACGAGCTCAACGAAAGAGAGTAAAAATTACAGATTACTACCTGTACTTTGGGCAGTGACAATTACGGCAGCCCCCCGTGCACGGGGGATGTGCGTCAGTGCGTATGCGTGTGGGGCGCRCTCTGTCGGGAGCCCATTCGAACTCTCGTCCCCATGACTTTCATATTACGACAGGGTCCCTTACCCCTAAACTTTCATATTACACCAATCTCTGTTTTGGTTTAATTTTGTTTTGGATTTTAGGGTTTTATTTTACAACCGAACAAAATAAAGTAAAATTTGAAACAAAAATAAGTCAAAACTTGTACCCAAATAATTTGCATTGCCATAATTTTGCATCAGTGCAAATTTAGTGTAAATGAGTTTGCACCACAACCAAAACACAGGCTACGGATTAATTACTAATATGATTACTGATATATATCGGTTTTTTTTTTGTGATAAAAATTGCTCCCTCAATTCACAACAATACTTTGGTACCAAGAAAAAAAAATCACAACAATACTCTATTGATCTAGGAGGAAAAGTGAAGCAATAAGTCTTGTTTGGTTTTTAACACTTGTTGCGAGTTTTAAGGGAGAGTGAGTTTGAATGCAAAAGGTTTTTGATTCAAAACCTTGGGCTACAGATTTGCGTGCATAACACTTACACACAAAAGATGAACATCACTTACAACCCAAAATGCTAAGTTACTGAGTTATAGGTCATTCCTCTTAGGTAATGTATGTTCTTAGCTCCGATAAGATTGATGTATACTAAGATTTGTGTATCAATAGAATTAGCTCATTATTATTCCATATTTTGATTGGTGTATTTCTATGAATTATCCCTTAAATTGGATACCTATGAGACTTATATTAGTTTAGAAAGTTCACATCCATTGGATTAAACTTGTGGAATTGCTTGTCTCAGCTGTTGAGCATTGACCATAAGGCTATGTTTGGAAGTGGTGTAAAATCCGGTTTGATGTAATTTTACATTGTGGTCCACTTTTGTCTGGATGGGATATAAACTAAGACCCATTATCAATGTAAATCACCATTTATATATACTTTTACATCAAAAATTGATGTAATTTTCTTATAAAAAAAAATCGATGTAAAAGTGGGTCGAACTCTCCATCAATGTAGAAGTGAAAAGTAATAACGTCTTTTTCCACTTATTCACGTCCACTAAAGAACTGCTCCCGCTTCTTCGCCAATTAGTTTTTTTTTTCATCGTGGTTACAAAATGCCATCTAACCCTTTCTTCTTCTCTCTTTCCACACACACACACWCTCTCTCTCTCTCTCACCATCTCTTCTCCTTTGCCAAATCCGAATGCATTCTTCCTATAATAGAGGAAGGTCCATTGATCAAGGCATCTTGTGGTATCTATCTCACGACGAACAAGGTATCTTTACTATTCCAACATACCGATCTACACGTTTGCCACTAGTATAGATTTGTGATGTTTTCTATTGTGGTGTTTTTATTATCTCTTGTATTTTTTAGATCTAGATGTTTTATTCAACCAAATCTCAATAAAAGTTGTTRTTCCTTTGATTCATATATAGCTTTTATTCCAATGGTGTTTGTTTTTGGTTGATCTATGTAAGTTTACTAGATTTGGATTTATAGTTCTTTCATGTACTTCTAACTTCAACTAATTAGTGTAAGTTTGTTAGACCTAGAAGAAGACGATGTCTTAGTGTTACTGGTTATTGGGGTATGAGGTAATCAAAGTGGCGCAAATGGCCGTTATAAAAATTGGGTGTAGTTTTACACTGTTATTTATTCCAAATGAATATGAGAAATATTCTTCTTCCAAATGTAGAAGAATGTAAAAAATGCAAACTACTAGTTCACCTTTTACACTGACACATCTKAATTGATAGACTTTTGCATTTACCCCGCAAATAAATGTAACCTAAATAAAGTCAATGGGTGTTTATAAGAAACACAAAACGTGGACCAAATGCTAGTTATGTCCTAGACCTTGAAAATAGTTGGGAAAAACTAGAGATCTTCCTAGGGTCAAATACCTAAGTATGTTAGAGAAATTYGGAATATTATTTGAGTGGGTGGTCATTGTGATAGGATTAGCCCCTTTGCTGGACAAAGAAAATATCAGGGTTAACACTATCTCTAATAAAAACCTAAAATTGTCGATAGTGGATTTCAAATATTTCTGAAATCTTTTTGCAAAAAGCATTTATATCTATGATATTATTTTATGAAAACTGTTTGTAAAAGGTTTTAATCCTGATATCCATCTGAGCAGAGAGTGTAACACTATATTTAGCAATCATGGAAAAAGTCTTTCCCTATAAGAGTGTTTGATCATTTAGGCCTAATAGATTGAGAGCAAAAGACCCTTATAGGACTGAAACCTTATGAGCTTTATCTTACGCCAATCCATTATCATTGTGTTTCATGGGATGGTTGACACCAATGATCATTTAGACTTAAGTGTTGGGCCCATCCTAAGCCCAAATCCATTCGCTTAGGGATTTATTGAGTTTGATCAATGAATTTGTTCTATTTGGCCAAATTGTCAATAATTGTTGAAAATTACCATGAATTAATAAAAATATAGAAGATTATAAAAGATCGAAGAAATTTACCAGAAATTATCAATAGTTATTGATAACTACCAGGAGTTGATAGAATTCGAATAAAGTTAAAGAAAATTACCAAATATTATAGAGGTTACAAAATATTACCAAGAATTACTAGCCATTATAGAAACTTATGTAATTTTCAATAAAACAATAATTATCATAAACTAAAAAATTATTAGAAATTTATCATTAATTACTGAAAATTTTCATAAATTATTAGTAAACATTGAAAATTCTCATAAATTATCAGTAATTTATTGTTAATAAGAAATTCTCATAAATTATTGAAAATTACCAAAAATTATCAATAATTATTGAAAATTACCTAGAATTTACAAAAAATTAAATAAAAGAACTAGAAATTATAGAAAACTTGGAAAATTACTAGGAATTACCTAAAACTATAGAAATTACCTGGAACAATCAGTTTTAGTATTCACTGTCACTATTTTTCGCTAGTCTATAGAGTCTTATAAAGGCATTTTATTATTTATCAGTTCAGAACTATTCCACTGTTTGAAGCTATTGAAATTTGTAAGTCTTAACATTCTTGTTAAAACTAAAACTTAAACTTAGTTCAAAGTACTGTTAGGCTAAAACTGTAACTATCCAACAAGGTTAAAACCCTTGAACCCAAGTTAAAGTCATAATAGGTCATGAAGATTGAAAAGGTCGTTGAATACTAACTGACCATAATGGTGAATTGGAAAACAAGTACAATGAACAAGTTATCAAATATTTGTCTAACCAAGAAATTTCATCTGAAGAAAGTAGCTCTAGTACCACTCTTACCAAATCCCTATCCATTAAAAATATGGAAGACATTAGTTATATTAACATAGAGAAATCTTGAACAATTCCTAAAGTGGCACCTTTCGAAATATACAAAAAAGGGATTTTCAATATAAGAACTGTAGAAAGAAAAATAGCATTAGGAAATGAATGTGAAGATTCCCATCTAATAAACTGAAGACTATTGAAGCCTCCTGAATAAAATCTGATTGTAACTTTATTTACTTTGGGCTTATACAGGTAGCCATAAAACCACCAACTCGATTAGGACTTCAAACAACTACCCTAGCTTGTCTTTGGGACTCCAAACATAATAAGTTCAGTGATTCCTTCATAGGAATAATAAAAGGAAGCTTGCATCAAGGATATATACTTTAATGCATTCCCTAAGCTCACAATATTATTAATAGACCCAGGAATCTATGAAGAATTAACCTTAACAATCCAAACTCAAGCTTTTGATATGGAACTAGGTTCTAAAAATGTAGCCCTAGTATATGGTGTGCACTTTAAAATTATGAACACAGTATGCCCTAATACCAAGATAATCTATACTATAATAAAAAAAGTGTGAATAAGGGTATGGAACTTTTCTTGATTAAAATGCCCATCTGTGTATATTTAGTTCATCTCTAATTATGAAGGTTGAAAATATAATTTCAATTAATCATTTTCACCTCATTTAATCCTCAACTCATTATGCTTTACATTTCAAATATTAACTCACATTCTCTCTTATTAAATCTTATATTTTACTTATTTTTTTTAAAAATAAATGATACTAATTAGATCTATGTCTAATGATTTTAACAATATAAACCCATATATTTTAAACCATATTCAAAAACAAAACCATTCTTTATCCAAGTGAT
Organism: Nelumbo nucifera; assembly: GCF_000365185.1. Next base: position 1,020,052 of record NW_010729131.1, read on the forward strand.
AACTAAGAATTTCAACCATTGGTATCAAATTGATCAACCTATGAAGTCATAATTAGATAATAAAACTTTTAAATAAAAATAAACATAGAAAATTACAAAAATTAGAAAAAATAAGCATATTTATGATATTTTTATTAATAAAATTAAAAAATAAGTATAATAAATAAGAATTATTTTTATTGATGATGAAAATTAAATAAATAATCTAAAACTAGCCAAAAAATAAATTATTTTACTGTTTGATGGAGATCAATAGTTCAACTTTTGAGTCAAATATGTCAACCTTTAATGTCATAATTAAATAATAAAAATTAATAAAATATAAAAACAAAAAAAGTGAAAAGAAATACATAAATTTAACAAAAAAACATTTGGGCACATGTGTAATATCATATATTTATCATATTAAAAAAATAAGTGTACATAATAGAATTATTTTTATGAACATAGAAATAAAAAATATATAGAAAAATTTTAACGCATTTATAATTCTATATTTATACTACTATTAAAAATATGAATAAGGTTGTGGAATTTCTTTTAACTAAAATACCCATTTTTGAATTTAATACCTATTTAATTATGAGTTTTAAATGTAACTTAAAGTTTTACTTTTCACATCATTCAATTCTGTCTCTTTTTTACCAAAAAAAAAATCCCTCTCTTTAAATCTTACATTTTTTTTTATAAATGAACAAAAAAACACTAAGAAGATAAATAGATAGACCTATCAATGATACCCAAAGCTTTATAGCCAAATATGAGGTGTTTACATAATTGGATTTGAATTTTGCAATCTGCACCTAATTAATAATGAAAAACAAAAATATAAAAAATACATGAATTTTATAGAAAGTTTTGGATACACTGTTACTATCATTGCCATTATCTAGAATTGCCACGTGCAATTAACACACACACACACACACACACACACACACTTACTGGTAGGGATAAAGGGAATGACAACCTTATTTCAAACAAATGCTAGAAAAAATGTTACCATCCCAATACTAATCCTATGGAAAGATGGTCAACTACTGAGAAAAATGGACTATGACTAATGCTGAGACACCTAGGCCAAGTGAGAATGATGGATCGGTTATGTTAAGGTTCAAATGAGCCTTTTCCTCATCTAGATCATCCTATAGTGAACCCTTGGAATCAAGATCCATACCTCCCTGAAGATCAATCAACCTAATAGATTCACCCTTGAGAATTAGGTATGCCACCTATGAGTTTCCAACAAGAATAGTTCCACCCTTGGTAAGATCCTATGAGCCAACCGAGGCTGATTTCGAAATAACTTCCATAGAAATAGAAGAAGAAGAACTTTAGATAAATAATAAAACCATGTTATGAATGGACTTCAACTCATAGATAAAAAAGAAGCAATGGTTAGTCTCTATTTTCTCCAAAGAAGAAAGAGACCAAAGAGAACCTCATGGTATATAGAGATGATCTAGGTTAAAGAAAATATACCATTCTAATGGTTCTATAGCAAGGAAATCTTGCTAATTATAAGCCACTTGTAGAAGACTTAGAGTTATGTACCACTGAAAAATTATCCAAGCCATGGAAAACAACTACAAGAAATGATGAAGGGTGATTTGGTCGTTCAGTCACGAAGAGCCACATGGCGAGCCTGAACTGTTTAATGATACTTTAGAACCACATGTAGGCGGGTCATGCCTAGATAAGTTGGCCCAAACTAACTAGCCTAACTTTATCTCAACCGATGGAAGACTAACAGGTCACTCCATAGCAGAGTGGAGCACATCACCTCAGGAGAACAAGTTGATGACTTCGGATGCCAGCTTGACCTCTCTGACCTAGGTAGCCAATGACTTGAGTAGTCAATCGGCCTCCAAGGTACCAGCCTACATGGCGGGCTATCCTTATCCAGTTAGCATGCCTATTAGTTTCAAAACATATGTGTGGCACGCCGCCCACCTAGTAGGGATGACCCCAACCCCATATGCTTTTGGGGGGACTGGATGAGAATCTTCACYAGTGCGGGTAGAACATGCCCCGAAGATAACAAGTTGATGAGACCTATCACTCCCAGATATATCAAACACGGCTCTTGGACCCTAAGTCCTCTAAAAAGGCACCTCCATGCCTTTACAAGGTACGTGCAATTTAGTGCATTCTAGCTCTCTTGTTCTCAGAATATCCCTTTGCTTTCTTGCTTACTAAGCTCGACTACCTTAAGCACTAAAGTGCATAGCCCGGGTCCAAACCTCCCTAGTACTTTAATATCTTGCTTCTTGTATACCGGTTTGCCGACCTCAGCACCATCAATTGGTGTTGTTTGGGGGAAACTGAATGAAAAGCTARTTCAGCCTCCCATCGCTTTAATCCTAATCTCAGCATGTCTTCCCCAAAGAACAACCTGAATGAAGGAACCTCTATTGGGGGGCAAACACAAGTAGTCAAGCCCTTGGTGGTTTCAAATGATGTGAATCATCAACAATTTTAGGAGCTAATGGAGTACGTTGGGAGCATAACCTATACATGCAGTCTTGGGAGAAGTGTTTCACCACTCTCGAGCCAATGTAGCCCGGGTGTTGTTGTAGATGCAGCTGCTGCCCCATAACTAGAATGTCAATAGGTCGATGACCCCACTRGAGGACAGGTGTTAACCTCTCACCGTCTCGAAGAACCTCAACAGGACTCGGACTTTCAAGGTATAGGCCACCACTTASATCCCTGACAAGGAGATTAGTAAGGCAACCATCTCGATCAGGTCAGACAACACGACCTCAACATCAGGGTCTAGGTGGAATAGGTTTAGGAGGCATCTCAAGCGTGAGCTCATCAACAACCGACTTGGTCCTAAAGTGGAGGATTGTTAGACAAGTCTGGATAAAGATCAAAAGGCCAACCAATCAAACACTTCAATCACACCTCAATTCACTTTCGATTCACCTTTATCAGCTAAGATCCTTGTTAAGCCTCGAACCTGGAGATTTACAACAGAACAACTGACCTGGTTGGCCATGTTGGCAACTTCCAAGCTATGATGTAACTATACAAAGAAAATGAGGCAAGCATGTGCCTTAYTTTCCTGACCACATTCCGCCAGGCTGCTCGAGTGTGGTACTTAGGCCTGGCCTCAGGCTCAATCTAAACCTGGGACTAGTTTGTCAACTTGTTCACGACCTACTTCATCACTAGTTGATGTCTCCCAAAGACTATCGACAACCTAATGATGTTCTATTAGTGCTCTGCTGAGGACCTTAGAGGGTATGCGTGGAGGTTCAATTTGGAGCCTTCGTAGATCTAGAACCTTGAGCCTATCGTACAAATGATTACAGTGATTCATGGTGTCCGAGACCCCCACTTGAGAAGGTCACTTACGAAGAACCTCCCAGAAGATATGGGGAAGTTCCTTAAGTGTGCCCTAAATATATACATGAACACCAAGGAGATGCTTCACATGCATGAAGAGCTCGTCGGAGCTGGTAAGAGGAAGGAATGTGATGATGATCAAGGCGAAGGTAGCAGGAAACACAACCATAGAGACAACAGATTGCTTAGGCACTTCATGTCGCCAAAATGAAAATCTAGGTTGTCACCTTGTTGCTCCAAGTCATCGCCAAGATGCTCAAAGACTCCCCTCGTGAAGTGAAAGAACTACACATTGCTGAATGTGAGGAGGGGGAGATCTTAATGGAGATCAAGTCGGCCGACTACCTAAAGTGGCCACCTTTCCTGAAGGAAAATCCGGCCAATAGGAGTCATAACCAGTATTGCCACTTCCACAAGGAGAAGGGGCACGACACCAAGAACTAGACATGTTCACAAGCTAGGTTGGGCTGACACAAGGAAAAGGGGCAAGATAYTGAGAACTAGACCTATTCATGGGCCGGGCCGGGCTTTTACTTTACATTAATTGAATATGCTTAGGCTTGAGGCTGAGTCTAACCCTCATATAAAGCTAAAGCCTGGAACCGAGCCCAAGCCTGGCCAAAATTTTGGAAAAAGAATATTTTTCCTTTTTTATTCAATTAAAAACCATTTTATTTATATTAAAAGACCTAAAAACCTAAAAAATAATGAAAGATCTCATTATTACTTGAAAAATAGAAGAAAAGTAAAGAAAAAAATATTATATTATTATAAATATATTTTTATTATATAATACATTATCAAGTCATGCTCGGGCTTAGGCCGCGCTTTTTTGAGAAAGCCCGAGCTCGGCCTGAAAAATGGTTGGGCTTGATATTTTAAGCTCAAGCCTGAGCCTGCGGGCTTAGAATCCTATCAAAGCCTGACTTAGATTGGGCTACCCGACCCATGAACAGGTTTACTAAGAACTATCAGAACTTGAAGGACGAGATTGAAGAGCTCATTCATGAGGGTACTTGAAGAAATTCATCAAGAAGGAGGACCGAGCCACGGAGAACCTAACCCTAGCTGAATGAATAACCACTTGTCGGGGTGATTAACATGATCACCAATGGGTTGATAGTAGCGGGTTGCAACTCATCTACTGGAATGGCATCAGTGTGTGCCTGAGCAATGACGAGAACCCCCCAAGAGGCTGAGGATATATGAGATGATTTATTTCACCAAAGATGATATAAGAGGGGTTCACTACCTTGACGATGATGCCCCCGTAGTGAAGTTGGTCATCCACAACTATGAGGTGAAACACATCATGGTGGATAATGGCAACTCGGCGGACATCATATTCTTGGAGACCTTCAAGAAGAAGCAGTTATAGAGGAAGGACCTCATCCCTATCGATGTACCAATAGTCAGTTTCAGTGGGGACATCGTCCAACCTCTAGGAAGGATCAACTTATCGGTTATAGTGGAGACCGCRTCGAACAAGATTTCATTTGACCATAATTTTTTGGTCATGGACACACCTTCATCGTACAATGCCATTCCTGACCGCCCTATCCTACACAAACTCCGAGCCATGGTATCCACATACTACTTGGCCATGAAATTCCCCACTAAGAACAAAATTCGGGTGGTGTGCAGGGACTAGCTAGAGTCTTGGAAATGTTACGTGACGGCCTTGAAAGGCAAGGGAAAGTAGTCATTGGCGGTTGACCTGGAACCACTCCTAGAGCTCAATAAGGATAGTGGTCGCCTAGTGGAAGATGCCATCCTAGTGTCAATCTTAGATATTGAACCTGAGAAGATGGTCTAGACTGGGTCATGGCTTGAGGAACCTCTAGGCTCCGAACTGGTAAGTTTTTTACATTCTAATATTGATGTGTTTGCCTAGTTTCTTGTTGACATGCCCGGCATATACCCCTCTATTATTACCCATAGGCTTAATGTAGATCACTTTATTAGACTTGTAAAGTAGAGGAAAAGGAACTTCACCTTAGAGCGGTGGAGGGCCATTAACGAGGAGGTTGGGAAGCTCCTCAATGCTGACTTTATAAAAGAAGTAGAGTACCCAAGCTAGATAGTGAATGTAGTGCTCGTCAAAAAGGAAAATGGAAAGTGGCATTTAAGCATTGACTATACTGACCTGAACCAAGCCTGYCCAAAGGGTAGCTTCTCACTAGATAGAYAGACTAGTAGATGCCACCTCAAGGTTTAAGCTATTGAACTTCATGGATGCCTATTCTAGTTACAACTACATCTAAATGGATCCAACGAACCAAGAGAAAACAACTTTTATAACTAAGATAGGGTTGTACTGTTACAAGGTCATGCCTTTTGACCTAAAGAATGTTAGTGTGACCTACCAGTGYCTTGTAAATAATTTTATTTTTCAAATTTAATTGAAAATAAAGTATAAATTTATGTAGATGATATGATTGCAAAAAGTAAAAATTCTAATTCTCTTATCACTAATTTAACTGACAYTTTTGTCGTTCTAAGAAAATATAACCCGAAACTCAACCCAAACAAAGTGCATCTTCGGTGTCACGTTGGGTAAGTTTCTCAGTTACATAGTCACCCGATGTAGCATCAAAACCAACCCTAAGAAAATTATGGCAATCTTAGATATACAGCCTCTAAGGTTCATTAAAGAAGTCCAAAGGCCAACAGGATGGATTGCCACCCTTAACTGTTTCATGTCAAGTTCGGCAGGGCAGTCCCTTCCATTTTTCCAAGCCATAGAAAAGGATAAAAACTTYGAGTGGACCAATGACCTGTTTACTACATAAGCAAGGTCTTACATGCAACCAAGACCAAATACCTAGATATAAAGAAGCTCACCTTTACACTCATCAGATCATCTTGGAAGTTACAATCTTACATCCAAGACCACACCATTGTCATCCTCACTAATAGAACCCTTGGCCAAGTGCTATAGCAGTCAGACATTTCGGGAAGACTGACGAAGTGGGCCATCGATCTCATGAATATGACATTTAGTTTAAATCGTGCCCAATGACCAAGGAGCAAGTCCTAGAGGACTTTGTGGCAAAGTGCATCTAGCTTGGAGGCATCCACCAATGCGGAACCATCCCCTAACTAAAATGAATTGGATCCTCCATGTGGAGGGCTCATCTAACCAAAGAAAGAATGAAGCCAGGCTGATTCTGTTAGTTACCAACAAGGTGAACCTAGAGTTTGCCCTACAATTCAGATTTTAGGCATCCAACAACAAAACTGAGTATGAAGCCCTCATTACTGGCCTATCCCTTGCAAAGGATGCTGGTGTGTGGAACGTAGAGGCATGCAATGACTCCCAGCTCGTGGTGAACCAAGTGAACAGACACTACAAAGCTTGGAAGCTAGTAGTGGTTAAGTATTTGGAAAAGGTGCATGAGCTAATCAAATAGTTTGATACTTTCTCCATCCACCAAACGTTGATACCTAAGAACACCTATACCGACGTGCTTTCATAGCAGTATATGTAGAAGACTTGCCATGCCCCAACATAAAGAAGGCGGTAGAAGAGGAGGCCGCTCCCATGCAGGTCGCAAAACCAAGCTAGATGGATTCACTTTTCGGGCATTTGCACCATGGAGCATTGCTCTCAAATTAGAGCGCAAGTTAGATCGCTACGTCATAATTGGAAAACAACTGTATAGGTTGTCGTTCACCCTTCCTTACTTGTAATGTCTCTGACCTAGCAAAGCCAAGTATGTGCTCTAGAAGATCTACAAAGAACTCTACCGTGAACACTTAGGAGGCATGACGCTTGCTTAAAAGGCCTTTCGACAAGGTTATTACTAGTCGATGATGAAAGYTGGCATAGTCCAATTGTACAATGTTTTGATCGGTGCTAGTGCCACACCAACATTACCTGGTAACTGGCCACTGACCTGTAGTACCTCACCAGCTCGTAGCCTTTTGCTTAGTGGGGGATAGATATCCTCAGCCCCTTTCCATCAGCAATTAGGCAAAGGAGGTTCTTGGTCATGGCCATTAACTATTTTACTAAGTGGGTTAAGGCCAAACCACTAGCAACCATCACAACTCAGAATGTCTAGAACTTCTTTTGGAAGTGTAGGATTTGTTGATATGGGTTGCCTCGCGTATTGATCTTCGATAATGGAAAATAGTTCAAGGATATCAAATTCCAAGATTGGTGTATCGAGTTGGGGATCAAACAACATTGCACGTCAGTTGCTCACCCCTAGGCAAATGGGCAAGCCAAGGTCATGAATAGGGCCATCCTACGAGGCCGGAAAGCTCAGCTCACCCGAGCTAAGGGTTGGTGGGTCGACGAGCTCCCCAGCATTTTGTGGGCTATTTGATGACAAGTAGAACAACAACAGGGGAAATGCCGTTCAATCTGACATTCAAAAATGAGGTTGTTATCCTTACCAAGATCGAGGTGTCAACCTTACGGTCAAAAACATACGATGAGGAGGAGAATGACGACGAGATGATGAACAACCTCAAATTATTCGAAGAGGTACACAACTTGCATCAGATCCAAATTACTGCCTACCAATAGAGGGTAGTTTGATACCATAATGCCAAAGTCAAAAGGCATTGCTTCTGAGCTGGTGACCTCGTGCTGAGGAAGGTAATGGTACTTGAGCCAGGCTTGGGAAATCTCAGCCCCAACTAGGAAGGTCCCTACAAGGTGACTTTGGTACTAGGACTTGGGACTTACGAGCTCGAAACTCTCGAAGGGAGGCAGGTCCCCCAAATGTGGAATGCCGCAACGAACCTGTTGGACTCATCCCAACTTGGGTTAATGCCTCCTTGATTAGAAAGTCCTTGACCCATGCTCTTTTCCCGACCAAGTCTTTTACTCGTACTTGTAGGACCTTACTCAAGAAGATGTCCCCAATGTCCCTTATGGCTGTCCTCCACTCTGAGTTAAAGGGCCACCCATCATTAGTGTCGAGGAAAAAGAATCTTCTCTTCCACTTTGGCACCTTGGACGGGAAGCTGCCCAATAATTTGCAGCTGGGATGGTAGGACAAATAAAAGTTGTATTTCTCAATAGGATCCCTCTTTAGGTGATAGAGGCTAGTGAAGTTCTTAAGGGTTAAAGGGAAGCAATGGCAGTGATAGAACAAGATGGTGCCTACAAGAGTTCTAACAAAATTTAGGTGAAGTTGAGCAATCAAGATATTATAGTACTCCAACACCTCAACAATGAGGGGGTGGAGCGGGAAACTGAGCCTTGCCACCAAGGCTTGCCCAAAGACACTGATCTCATTCTTCTCATATTCTCAAGGCATTTGGCCCTTAATAAGAAGGCAACACTCATACCGATTTGGGATTCTATACAGGGTTATGAGATACACCACCTTATCAGGTGAGAGCTCTGTTGGATCGAACTCTGACATGGTCTTAGGTTGACGATGAGTCCCCTTTATGGTAACCTCATCGTTCTTAGGCTGAGGACCCCTCCTCGGTGTGAATAGCACACACCCCCTCTCCCTAAGCTCATTAGTAGACATAACTTAAAAAATGAAGGAAAGGAAAAGGAAAGGATCGAGGAGTCACCAAGAAAAGGCTACTAAACTGACCTCTTCGACCTCATTAAGAGTTATGATCACTTTGAGCTCTTCGATCTAACTCAAGTTTTAGAAGACAAGTGCAAATCCCAAAGGCCTCTTTTTATAGATGGGGAACCCAACCTATGAACAGTCAAGATCAATCTGATCCATGAGGAATCAACATCGAATCATTAGGTCGTAATCACCCAGGACCGAGCTACTCCCTTTGTCAATCTTGACACCTCGGGCTTGGGAGTGGGGGCAATTGATGAGGGGTGATTTGGCCGTCCAGTCATGATGAACCATGTGGCAAGCCCAAACCATTTAATGAAACCTCGATGCCACATGTAGGCGGGTCGTGCCTGGCCAGGTCAGCCCTAGATGACTTGCCTAATCTACATCTCGACCGATGGAAGATCGGTGGGTCACTCCACAGCAGAGTGAAGAACATCACCTTGGGAGAAGAATTTGATGACCTCGGATGCAGACTTGACCTCCTCGACCTGGGCAACCAACAACTTGAGTAGTCAGCTGACCTCTAGGGTACCGACCCACATGGCGGGTTGTCTATATCTAGTTAGCACGCCTATTAGTTTCGTAATAGACAGAAACACATCGCCCACCTGGTAGGGATGACCCTAGCCCCGTATGCTTTGGGGGGACTAGATGAGGATCATCACTAGTGCTGACGTGCCCCAAAGATAATGGGCCGGTGAGGCTTATCGCTCCCAAATATCTCGAACATGGCTCTTGGACCCCAAGGCCTATAAAAAGGCACCTCTATACCTTTACAAGGTATGTGTGATTCAGTGATTCTAGCTCTATAGTTCTCAAAATCTTGCTTGCTTTCTTGCTCACTAAGCTTGGCTAATTTAAGCATCGAAGTGCCTAGCCCGGGTCCAAACCCTTAGGTACTTTGATATCTTGCTTCTTGCAGACGGTTTGCTGACCTCAACACCACTCATCCGAGTTGTCCTCCAATAGGAAAGTTGTGCGATTTAACCTCCATCAAGAAAGATTATGGAATTAGTACATCCTCCGATGGAAGCACTCAAAATGGGGAAAGATGAGCTAATATCATGCCTCATTAAGAACTCCATACTCATAAAAGAAGTTGAGAAATTAACTCTTAAACATTGTTCTTTAATAATAGAACAAAACAACTATGCCAATGTTTGCCTACAAATAATTGGGAAGCGAACAAATAGGATAGAAGCCATTTTAAACTTTATAGAGGCCCTTTGAGAGTTTCTAGTAGGAATGAAATTATAGAAAGAACCATTAGATCTAACTAAAATAGATTTTAGAGAGATGACGACAAAAATGATTTCATTTCAAAACCTCTCTAAATGGGAAAGAGGAGAATCCTCAAAAGCACCTTATAAGYAACCACCAGTAAAGGAATAAATAAAAATAGATGACAAAAAGCAATCATTAAAACCATCATCCAAACCTGATGATCGACAATATGTTAACCTTCTGAGTGCGGTAGCATCAGAAAATTAATCCATTAACCAACCCATACTTGAGGTAAATAAGCTAATCCATAAAAGCCAAAAGCCTTATTACCCAAGGCATACTTTGGTTGACCTTTTATTTAAAGAACCCATTAAAAGCACAATTAGTTATGATGGAAATACTTTTTATGAATGAATTCTAGATGGAAAGTATGAATATCATATTCATGACTTTTTGTGCAATATGTTTATGTATACAAGTGCAAGTAAGTTATGTGGAAATGAAGAAAAAGTTATAGCGATGGTAAGGGATGATGATGTGGAATAAATTCATTTTTTGGACAACTTAAGGGATGGTTGCACAATTATCTAACTTAGGCTGAGAAAGACTTTATCCTTATTGTAGTAAAGCGAGATGATGATGGAGATGTAATTCTAAACAAGAATGGACTCCCAATTCAAGATGTCATAACTACCCTAAYTCGAAACATCCTTACCCACCTTATAGGTAACTTCGATGACATGAAAGAAAAAATAAGAGAACAACTTATAACTCTTAAATGTAAATCTTTATTGAATTTTTTATGGTACAAATTTGTATTTTATTTCTAAGGCTTAAAAACTAAAAAACCCTCGGGAGGACTATTGGAAGGAACAATTCATATTAGGATTTCCCCTTTTTTTTGCTGAAAAAGTTTACAATTACCTGAAGAATTTAGGAGGACAAGAGATYCAATACCCAAATTATACTTTTGGATACCTAATACTGGTAGTAAAACAAGTTGAAATGGAACTATGCAATGATTTTCCCTTTAAAATGTAGATTAGAAAAGAAATGTCCAACTCCCAAGAGAGCTAGTGGATTTTTCTACCAATTTGGTGTAGAACCTGAAAATCCTATTACTAAAACATACCATACAAAGAATGAACAAAAGTATTATAAAAAGAAGTATGATAAAAGGAGAAAAGTTTTTAAACACACATAAAAAAACAAAAAAGTCCCTACCTGTTATAAATGTGGGAGAAAGGGACATTTACACTAATAAGTGCTTTAGTAAAAATACTAAGAAGGTTAATGAAATATAAGGCCTCGAGGAAGAAGGAAAGACATAATTAGAAGAGCCCTCTTCATCATCCCAAGAAAATTGTTGCCCTCAAGAATATGGYCTTTGTACTTGTAAATGTAGAGATAAAGAGAGTTAACGAAGGGCTATGTTTGTAATTTCACTACAAAAAAAAATGGACTTTGGCAACAGTCGATTGTTCACAGTTACAATTAATTGTTGCCAAAAGCCAAAATTTAGCAACAATTGATTAACAGTGTTGCTAAGTCAGGAATTGGCAACAGATTTTGTTCAACTGTCGCAAATTACTTATCCAATTGTTGCCTAAAGTATTCTTTTAACAACAACTGATTAAAATTGTTGTTAAACCAATGTATGGACAACAAGTCTTATCTAATGGTTGTTAATTGTATATCAATTGTTGCTAATTTTTTTAACTTTAGCAACACTCAGAAAAATCATAGTCATAGTGGCATTAAAACATCAACAACTAARGTAAAGAACGGTTAATATGGCAGCCATAAAAAATATAAAAAAATGTAAAAAAAAACAATGCTTTTAGGGTTCTAGAACTTTTATGACAAACAACTAAATTTCAATCAAATCAGCCAGTATCATATAATAAATGTGGTAAACAATTAGTTGGTTATTAAATTAAAGAGGGGTTTTGAGTGGCCAAAGTCCTTATATATATACCATGTCTTTCCACATATATTTTCCCTAATTTTATTAATTTGTTTTATAGTTAACCCATGAACCAATGTTTGATTTGAACATTTCAATGGTTTAAACAATAGAGTCGACAATTTGTTTTCCATCTCATTGGTTTTTCCTATAACATTATGCCATAGCGTAATTGGATCTGAAATTGTGATAAGTTCTGGTTTGATGGTTCAATCGTTGTTTGCATCAAACAATGGTTTAAAACATTGATACATAGTACCTTTAATTAATTAGCCCTAAACATACTAATATTTCAATGTTAAAATATCAATAGAGCATTATTTARAGAGCCCGTAACAATTAGCCAATATGATAAAAAAATTGTGAGGCAATCCACTAGCTAATTTGTTGGTTAGGCTTTAAAAATTGATCAGCTAAAAACATCTTCCATAATTGGGCAACTCCAAAACTAATAAACTAGTCTTGATTTCACAAAACTAGTTTTTTATTCCACTCAGTGATTGGATTGGGATGATCTTTTTATTTGTTTTTCAAATTTGAATAACATTTCGCATTCGATATGCATTACCAAGGGGCCAAAGGCACCTTGTCCTACTATTTTTATCCAAAAAAATTCCTTTTTGATTCAAGTAGTTGAACTTACCCACCATTAGCCTTGTTCATGAGATGGATTCAAGTCAGATTTTGTCTCTATATTAATAAAACATATTTAGGCTCAAGCTCGAGCTTGACCCAACCATCGAGCCTCAAGACCGACCCTTGTATAAAGCTTAAAGCCCAATTGAGAAGTTGGGAATATTATAGAATTTTTATTATATAAAATATATTTTTTAATTAGTTTCAATCAGTGTTTTGAGCCTATCGTTGACCCAAATAATTGAACTGTTTGAACCATCACCCGATCAAGATTCTAGCTTTGGTTCGAGTAGAACCCAAAGAAGTTCAAAAAACTATTGATTTTGTCAAAAACCATTTGACCCAAATGGTTTGGCCATTGATCCGGTCGACTTGGTGACTGGGTCGAGGTTTGAGAGGCCATAAAACATATATCATATCTAAAACATAATTATACATTATTTATTGATAAAATATGTACTTGTGTGTGTGTGATCTAATTATTGAGAACTTACATCTGAATTCGATCAGATTTAAGACTCGGAATCAAATTCAAATCTTAATGGACTCAGATTGGATTCAGATTTAATCCAACTTTGCTATTACTTTTTTAAAATATTATAATTTTTTTTTTCAATTTATATATAATAAATTAATATAAATATAACATACTAAATTTATTATATATATAAATTCATATATAATATAATATGATGGAGGATGATTTGACCCGACCTACTGAGATGATGACACGTGGACCTGACTCAGCATGAGCAACAACTCAACATCGTAGCCTAACCACGACTAAGTGACGAGCCCATAGAGCAGCTCGCTATGTCATAGCTCGCTGTAGGGTGAGCTCCCGGTCCCCCGAGCTATCGAGAAAGGAATAGTCCAAGACTATTTCAGCTCGTGAGCTAGGGAAACTAGCTTGCTCCAGCCCTTAGGCAGACGAACTGCCCCAAAGACCAGCCTTGATAAGGGTCACCTCGAAACACCCCTAAGCTTGCTACAAAGTAGCTCGCGGCAAGGACAGCTCACTACGGAGTAGCTTGCGACTGAGCAACGTGACGTTCTCAGGAAGCTTCTATCTGACAAGACCGTACCAGTCARACTGCGCCACATCTCTCGATTGACAGTGCAACCCTTGTCCTTTTGACAGTCTGCACTCACGTCTCTCGATAGATGGAAGCGTGCCTGCCCCTTTGGGACATGTCACTCACCCAAGCGGGTAGTACGTTATAACGATCACCTACGCAGGCTTGACAGGTAATGGTTGCGACAGGATCCCAGTGGTGGTTACGCCCAATTTGACAAGAAGTCCCTATAAAAAACCTTTAGGTGAAGGGGAGAACACACCTTCAGATACTTTGATACTTACACACTCTCATACTCTCAACTTGAGTTCTACTTGCTCGCGAGCTAACCTCACGAGCACAGTGATAAAGCGCGACCTACACTCTTAGCTTTTCGCACTCTTTTCTTCTTCCCCAGCGTTCTAACTTAAGATTCAGAGTATTTCCGCCGGGCAAATCCCCGAGAATCCTTCTTCTTCGTCTTCTCAGGTGCCGTTCATTGCCAACATGGAGCCAGTCAACAGCCAGCTAGGAGTGCCTGGATCGTGCCGGGCATTCTTCTGAGCTTTCACAGTTTCTTCTTCCTCTGAGCTTTCACAGTTTCTTCTTCCAATAAACTTAGCATTCTTCATGGCTTCTTCCAATAACGCCGGACGTGGCACCAGCCAGAATGCTTCAAGGGAGCAGCCCCAGCTTCCTACTGTCTGCATCGAACAGTTTACTGTCCCCCTCTCAGCGGATGGGATTCCTAGTTTGAATGTGCCTCTTACAGTGGCACCCGCCGTTGCTCCGCTCCCTTCTACAGTCGGAGCAACCTTTGCTGCCCTCAACGGCCAACCTGAACCAACTGGAGGACTTGGTGCAATGCATGCGGGCCATGCAGGCTCAAATGCAATAGGTTCTACAATTTCAGCTTTACCAACAACAAGTGCTGCACCAGGTTTCCCAGTACTAGTACCAGCAGCAGTTTCCTTCGCTACCTCAGGCCCAACCGCCGCTCCCTCCTCGGCACCCAGCCACAAAGCAGACCAAGCCGTCCCGCCGAAGTGAGCGGCCTCACCGAGGAGTGGCTTCCCAGATCCAGGATCCCGCCAAAAGCCAAGCCTCTTGCCGTAGCAAGAAGGAGAGCCCGACCACTCATGCCTCACAGCCTGTAGGCAAGTCAGGGGCCTCTCAGCCAACTAAGCCCGTGTCGCCACAACCTTCGTAGTTCGAGCTCCCGCTCGTGGAGAATCCATTCGAGGTCCT
>NW_010729131.1:1040080-1082444 GCF_000365185.1 Nelumbo nucifera
GCACATCCTCAAGCAAACGATCAAGCAGAGGTTACGAACAAAGCTATCCTTCGCGGACTAAAAGCACGCCTAGACCGAGCTAAAGGACTGTGGAAAGATGAGCTACCCAACGTTCTTTAGGCTTACCAAACCACAGAGAAGACCTCCACAGGAGAAACTCCCTTCAACTTCACCTACGGCACCGATGCAGTCATCCCAGCTGAGATCGAGGTTCCCTCGCTACGATTGGAAGCATGCGATGATAAGACAAATGAAGACGAGCTACGTACTAACCTTGACCTACTCAACGAAGTAAGGGACCTCGCATATATTAGGAATGCAGTTTACCAACAAAGAGTAGCTCGGTACTATAACGCTAGGGTCAAGAAGCGGAACCTCCGCGTTGGCGACCTGGTCCTTCAAAAAGTTATGGTACCTGAGCCCGGCGTTGGTAAGCTCAGACCGAATTGAGAAGGTCCTTACCAAGTGAAACGAGTTCTCGGGGAAGGAACATACGAGCTCGAAACCCTTGAATGGAAACAAGTACCTCGGGCATGGAATATTGTCAACTTGAGGCAATATTACCTGAAACTACTGAGTAAACCCTGAATCACTCCCAAGAGCCTAAGGGCCAAAATGCCGAGCTAACACGACATCGGCGCAATAAGACCTAGTTGCCTCTATGGCATGGGCGAACTACTGAGTAGACCATGAGTCACTCCCAGAGCCTAAGGGCCAAAATGCCGATCTAACATGACCTCGGCGCAATAAGACCCAGTCACCTCCATGGCATGGGCAAACTTCAAGGGCAGGCTATAAGTCACCCCCTCAGCCTAAGAGCTAAAACACTAAGCTAACTAAGACCTCGACATCAAGAAAGACTTAGCCGCTTTAGTGGCGAAGGCAAAGTATGAAATATCAGAGGCGTAAGCAGCTGGGGTTTAAACCCCACAAAGCATAGCTTGTCTCAGTACGTTGGTTGACCTAAGGAATAAGCAAGAAACGTATAGTTCGGGCATACATGGTAATCATTTTGCGGTATACCATAGGGATGCCTTAAATGTTAAGGGACAGCCTGGGATAACAACTACCGAAAGGTCCTACTTCGGGTATGTAGCTCTAATAGCTCGAAGTGATGAGATCGCTTTAGCAAAAATAAAAAGAGCACACCATACTTAGAAGGAAAAAGAAATTTCATTACTGTTTCAAAAAAAAAATGAGCTAAATAGCTCGAGAAAGTTTGACAGGAGATAAAAAGGGCACAACCGCCAAGCAAAGATCTTTTCAAGACCGGGTTATGGCACCTGGGAGCCACCAGAAATCAGAGCAGATAATCAACACCGTTGAAGCCTTAGGGGTCCGCCTCCTCCACCTCGTCCTCATCCTCCGGGGAGTCAGGCTCTTCTTCCTCCGCCTGGTCCACCGTCTCGAGAGACGGGCCCTTCATGGTGATGCCGTCGAGGTTGAGCCCAGAAAATTTCTCTCGGACCAACCACCGGCAACGCTTGAATCCGGAGCGGTACGAGCTCAAGCCATACTCCACCTGGAGGTCGTGMTATTCCTGGGAGTCCTTGTAGTCCCAGACCGCCTTCTCTCGCTCGGCCTCCACCATGTGGTCCCGGTCCAGAAAAGTGGACTCCAAGTCCCGAACCTGTTGCCGGAGGAGCTCCCTCTCCACTGCTACCCTCGACGACTCCTCCCTGTAGCGCGCGCTCTCTTCAGAAAGCCTGGTGATCTGCGCCTCCTGGTCTCGGACGAGCAGCTCCTGAGACTCACTCCCTTTGCGAGTGTGAAGGAGCTCGCCCCGAGTCCGATCAAGCTCGCCCTAGAGCTTCTGAACGATGGCTCTCTGGTTGTGAGCGTCACCGAAGTGGATGTGCATTTGGAGGGCCATAGTGTGGATGGCGGTGTTCACCTGCCAACAAGAGACTAAAATCAGAAGGCAGCAAAAGGAAGCAAAAAAACAAGAGGAAGGGAAGGACCACTCCCCAGGATTGACCGCCTAGTGGACACGACCTCGGGGCATGAGTTGCTGAGCTTTCTAGACGCCTACTCGGGCTATAATCAGATCAAGATGGACCCAGCTGATGAAGAGAAAACTGCCTTCATAATCGAGCTCGGCCTGTACTTTTACCACATTTTACGTTTTATTCTATTCCCTCCATATTGTATTCCAATTTTCCCTCCATTAGTTTTCAACCTCTAGTAGAACGTGAAGGCACACAACTCCAACTTCAACTAGGTTTCAATCACTTAGAGTTTGACTTGAACCCAAAAGATCAGAAATCATTTTCTCCATCAGACTTCTACTACTCACCTGCTATTCTCTTTACTTCGTTCTAATGGTTTTATTCAGTTTGATGATACACAGGTTAGGCTCTCTCTGTTTTTCTCTCTATTATTTTATTGGTTGGTTGTTATAGGGTTGTATCATTATTTTCTATAGGGTTTTCTCTTTCTTCTAACATTAGGTTTTGTAAATTTGTGGTAGCCGATCAAGATAGACAAGGGGCTATAAGATAAAATAGTGATTTGAAGATAAACCTCCAGTCAGAGTCGTCGCAATGGTGATTTGAGGTAAGATTTCTGCATTCAAAATGTTTATGTGTCTCTTTCTTTATTTTGCTGGAAAGTTTCGAGCAAGCAACTAGTAATGAATTCCACGACAGAGAGGTGATTATAGTTAATTAATATAACCATCAATCGAAGTTGGTGTTGTTGAATTACACTTTTATTTCTGTTGTTGAAGATAAGCATTCACGAAGATGGTTTATCTATTCAATAACACTGTTGTTAGTCCCTTCCTATTGTTTTTATGAGTATGGTTTTTATTTGTTAGCGCACAGACTGCTAGTAAGCTTCTTTTTTTTTTTTCGAAGATATAGAAAAGCCAAGCACGTTCCATTTGATACCTGAAACAATCCAATCCATTATCTATAAATTGGAACATTAACTACTAGGTAATGATTAATGATTAAATATTGTTAAAGTATGTCCTTCTAAGAAAAAGATTGTTAAAGTATGTCTCCTAGAAAAACCATGTCCATATGAACTGATTACTACTTGTCAATTATTACCATGATATCCAGTAGGTGTCATGATATAACATATACCATGTTGGCCATGATATCTAGATGGAAACCATTCATTCCAAATATGACAGAGCAAGGGAATTTGGATTGGTTTTTTAACGGATTGGAGTCACTGGACTGGGATATAATTAAACTAATCCAACTAGAAAAAGGTTTTTTTTTTACTTTCAATCTATTAAATCTATAATGGATATCTGCTTCCGAGGTTACTAGTAATGAGTTGGATTGGAATGGATTAAAATCCAATCCACTGACATCCTTAATGTTGACTATATTTTTGAAGAAATAAAGTAAAATGCATTCCACCAAAAATGTGCAGAATATAGAGGTGCAGCTTGTGTGTGGCCCATGGTTGTATAGGGGATTTTTATCCCTGATAAAAAAACAAGAAGTAAATACTTTTTAGAAATAAAACAAAAAGTGTTCTATCTTTGGACAAATAGATTAACATGAGGGCTTATAAAAAAAAAAGGAAATTCTCGTTTGTGTGTGTGTGTGTATGGACGGGGGTGGTATGGTAGGAGATAAGTTGGGTACTCTGCTTTAAACTATAAAATACCCAGTTAGAACTTTGATGTGTATAGTAGTTTGGCAGATCTGTTTTAATCTGTAAAAGACAAATGTGCATTACATTGGTTCTATCATCTTCACATTTTCATCATCATCATGATACTATGTGAAATATCATGCCCCACCTGATTCCATTCATGATTCAACCAAGTTGGATTGAATCCATTATGTATAAGCAAATTATACCAACTAGGTTGTTTGATTTTGAAGGTTCTATCTGGTTTTTGGTACAAATAGGTTAAAAGAGTAGGCTGGATTACTAAAATGCTGCTGGGAAGTGTGAACCATCCTTTTGGGTCTAAAAATATTCTCTCCATCTCTGAAAGTTAYTGTCAAAAAGTTGTTATGGTACATGATAGCAGTTACACTTGATTTTATCCATTGACTTGGGAGATGTAATAAACAATTTATAGATTAATGAAATCTTCTTCTGTTTATGTTTTTTCTCCCTTTTTATTTAGATATTTACAAAAATTGATTTCTATATGCAATGCATGTTGTTGCTTCAAGCATTCTTAGGATTGATGGCCTTCAGATTTCTAATTAGAGATACAAAGGCTTTAGCTCTTTTGTTGAGCAGTTCATTCATGTGGCTCCCTATTCAGCTAATACTTACCCTTACTTGGCTTAGGGGGCCTTTTGGTAACAGCTGAAGTGGTTGATCTGAATGATGCATTACTTCATCTTTTAGTAAGTTATTAAGTAGGTTTTGAACTCCTTAGGTATTTTATCCACTAATGACAAATGCATTAAGTCATTCAATTCAGCCACTTAAGCCATAATCAAACAGTCCCTGACATTGTGTCTGGCTCACTTGTAAGTGAAGTGGTAGGAAGGTTTAAAGCCTTAATAGAACCTGTGAAGTCAGATTGGGCTAGGTGGGCACCCATACACCATGACACCCTCTCTATTGTCTAGTCTACAGACAAGGAGTCAAGGACTTAATCTGATAAATTACAAGGTAGGGAAGTAATATGTGCACAAAGAGCATATGGACAAGTGTCAACCAGTCGTGTAAGTTGAACAACACCTTTGATACCTAATTGGCTTAGGGGCCTTTCTACAGTTATATGAATCACTGCAGAGGTTGACCTAGATAATTTGAATCAGCATCGAAGCTCTTATATTAAACTTTTAGGTTGAACAACATCTTTGATACCTAATTGCTATATTTTGTGGTTAGGATCATAGGTTTAAAAGTTAGACTGGGTCACACTGGAGTTGTATGCTTACCTTCTTAATTACAACTATGGTACTGTAAATAAAGCCAACCCTCTTGAGCCACACACCTCCCCCTAAACCACTGAGGTTTGACTTTACAATGAAGTGAATTCACTATAGTAAAACCCACAAATTAAATTTTACAACTTTTTTACAAAATATAAAAAATTATAAAAAGAATCACTATAGTAAAACCCCTAAACTTTGGTATAAATAAGGCCTAACTACAACCCACAAAAGGTGTAGGTGGTTCCATCGTAGAGAGTTTCATTTCATACTTGTGAATTGAAGCTTCTCCCTTCTGAATTTATAAGCAACCCATAAATGGCCAGGGTCAAGGTAATTGTTTCTATAGTCAGAAAATTAGATATATCTTATTTTGTGGTTATCTAACAGAACCTGAATCAGTGTAGAATGAGCCATGAMTGCAAATGTAATGCCTTGATAAATTGTTGGAAGAAGTATCTATCTTATGTAGAGTTGTAGATATACCAAACCTTTACTTAAGGTTCGAAGTATCGATACACCGGTAGAGGCGTATCGGTGTGTATCAGTACCTGTTTTATTTTTTAGTTTTCTTTAAATTTGGTTCAAAGGGGTCGGTTTAAGGTCCAACCACCCCTTGAACCAGTTAACCCCGAAACATCCCCTCTTGGGGCATATCGGGAAGCCCCTAATACAATACGTATTGGCTGATACAACCTGATATGTATAGATACTTTGAATCTTGCCTTTACCAACCAAATTGTTGGAAGTAATATTTATCTTATGTGGAGTTTTTGTAAATAAATGAGCTTCCCTTATCATTAACCAATACCAATAGGTTAGCTCCCTTATTTTTGTTGATGGCATAGCTACATCATCTCTTAAGATTGATGTTGATTTGTTATTTGGTTGTGTATGATTTAATGTAGTGAAATATTGCATAGGAAATGCAGAGATCAAAACGTCAACTATTTCTACAAAGTTTCCGGGAGAATGCATCAAGAGAGGTTGATATACCAATTCATAGCTCCCCATCCAATAATCATATTGAGATGTCGCCCCTACAATTAATACAAAGGGAGCAAAGTCAGCCTACTAATACAGATTTGGGGACCAACATGCCTACTAATAATAGAAATGAAGCTTCAAGCTCGGAAGGTCTTGTTCTAACAAATTTACAAAGAGATATCCCTTCCATTTGTATAATTAGTAGTTCTATTGGTTTAGTTCCTACAGGTAATTTTTACATGAATAAAGTTTCACAATTCATATCTATATCATTTTCAAGTATGCTACTATAATATGTATTATTTATTTTGGTATAGTTTCTGATAATACAAGAAAACAAACTCRAGGTCAAAGGTGTACAATCCTTAGAAACATTGTAGAACTATCCAGTGATCAAAGAATTAAATTACAATGGAATGATGATTTACAACCTATAGGGGAACATAGAGAAAATTTTGTAAATTATATAAGAATGCAAGCAAGGAATGGGGGACTTGTACCTATCCATTATGTCGATTGGCATGAAGTTCCTCAAAGGTATAAGGATGAAGTATGGCAAGTGATCCAAGTAATATTATCAATATAGATAATACATATAAGATCATTTTTCTATTATATGTTGCCTTATCAATCTAAAATTAATATATTTTAATTTTATAATTTATTAACTAATTGTAGAAGAAGTTTGAACTTGAAGAAAAACATAAGGATTGGGTCATGCGAAAGCTTGGAGATAGGTGGAGGGCATTCAGAATAAAATAAAGGTAAACTATTATAATAAATATGAAATTGATGAGGAAAGAATTAGAAATAGCCCTCCTGATGTTCATTTGGATCAGTGGAAAGAATTGGTTAAGTATTTTTCAAGTGATTTATTTGAGGTAAGTTATAGTATCAAACATTTTTATGTATGTAGTTTTAATTATTATTCTTATTTTAAATAATGCATTTACAAGAATGCACAATGCAGGCTCGAAGTGGAAGAGGTAAATCAAACTGAGCAAAGCATACTATGGTTCATGTTTCTAGTTCAAAGTCTTTTGTGTAAATCCGAGAAGAATTGGTAATTTCCATTTATAATTGACATAAATTAAGTTAAATTTACATTCATTAGTTGTAAACTTATAATTATTGTATGTTAAAAAATAAGAAAAACAAGCATCCAGAAAAAAAGGGAATCTACGCAAACAAAGATGTTTCGAGCCACACATAAAAGAAAGAATGGAGATGTTCCAAATGAAGATATTTCTCATGCTATTGTAAGTATTGTCATTATAATATTATTATTTGATAATAAATTTATGTATATGAAATTAAAGAAATATTTTAAAGTTTATTTAATATTGCAGAGAAATTTAGATGAGATAGAGATGGATAGAGAAAGTTCACAAATTAGCAATGGGATTAGGATGCTATTTTTCAAGTACTTGGTCCATAGCATAGTGGGTATGTTCAATTGTTTGGATTTGGACCAATTCTATAAAAAGTTTTGGGCAAAAAAGGAGAAAATGATATATTGAAAATGGAGAATAAGAAGTTACACAAGCAATTAGATGAAGAAAGAGTGAAAAGAGAATAATTAAAGACACAACAAGACCAAATGCAGTTCATTATTGGCTACTCTCGCTCAAAATGGAACTATCGACTTGTCAAATATCTTACGTGGATCAAATTCAGCACCGCAGGTAATTTTTTTGAGTAGATTTATTTAAAGTTTAAATTAAGTAGTTTTTTTTTTTTTAAGATTGTGATTGATACAATTATTTATAAATTATTTTTTGCAGGAGAATAATAATGAGGGTGCTAGTACTTTTGAAAATCAAACACCAAGGGACCAAGTGAGAAGAAATTTCCATTGAGACTAGCATTTTTTTATTTAAGTGTTACTTCTTTTTGTATATAAACTTTTTAAATCTTATTTTTTGATGATTTGAATATATTATCTTTTAGAAACCAATGAATATATATTTATGTGATGGATGGATTTAATGGATTTAAGATTATCTATTATTGAATGAACAAATGAATGGCCATAATAAACGTGCAAATTTAATAACAACAGCTAAATTAATATTGACAACCATTTTTAATTGTAACTAAATATAGTGAAGAGTAATTAATGAAATCGGTAACAATTATTCACTTGTTGCTAAAATTATTATAGGCAACAATTACAAAATTATTGCTAATTATATCCGCAACAATTAATTAGAATTGTTTTGTCAACAATTTACAACAATTATATAATTGTCTATTTCAATGAGAATTGTTACAAAAGATAGTTATAATAAAAAATCGATCAATTGTTGCCTATTCTTTATCAACAATTAATGTGCTTGTTTCTATCGACATATATGACTACATTTAGCAAATTGTTGTAAAAAAGTACTTTTTAGCTACAACCAATAGTAATTGTTCCAAATAATGTATATTGGGCCACTGYTAATGTTGCAAAAACACAATCTTAGCAACATTTATATCGACCGTTGCTATATATCATCATTAGCAACAATTGATTGTAACTAAAAACTTTTAACCACGACACTATAGCAACATCCAACCTAGTTGTAACTAAAACCTTTAGGAACAATTTTTTTTACATTTAGCAACAAAGTTGTGACTGTTGCTAAAGGCCGATTTTCTTGTAGTGTTTAATGTTTTATTCTTGTACATCCCTTCATTCTTTTGTATATTATTACTTGTACATCAAGAATAAATTGGTCCTTGGTGTGTCTGGAAGTGCGTCGTTAAATACCCCGAAACATTAGTTTAAACATTTATAATTTTTACTATTTTTCAAACAACTATTAATGTAGTAAATGGGTGAGAACAAGTCGTATTCACAAGGAAGCAAGTGAAAAATTAATATATATTTAGATCCGGACAAGAGAATACAATCGAGAATTGCAGAAAATAAGAAAATAGAATCTATTATTGCTGAAATTAAATGTTTCAAATTTAGACAAGACAATAAATAAAAATCAGAATTTAATAAAGTATGGTAATCAACAAAGGAAATAAAAGAAATAAATAAAAAAAACGATCCAGAATCCGGATCTGGTGGCAGTAGCTGCAGATCGGCCAAATAACTTGCAGAAACCACTCTTGGCAATAACTAAGCRTCTGTCCTTTCTACAACCCTCGAACCTCTCGAGACACTTTAGCCTTGAACAGAATGAATTCAGATCTGCAAAACAGAGAAACGGAAAAGAATTAAATCTAAAAGATTGCATAAATAAACATAACAGAAAAGAAAATAAAGAAAAGAAAAGAATGATTGATCAGATCCAGTGGCGGTAGTTGCAGAATGGTTGAATAGTTTGCAAGAACCCCTCATGACAAGATTCGGGCATCCTCCCCGTCTACAACCCTTGAATTCCTCAAGAAACCTTAGCCTTTTAACAGGGTGAATTGACCAACCTCTTCTATAGGGCCCCTGAGACCATTTTTATAGAGAATGGTGGTCACAATTGGAATAGGGAGAAAGATGGGGGCAGTAGCTGGGTTTTAGCAAAGTTAGGGACRCCCTAGGGTTTCTAATGGATGGTTAGGATGGTTTTGAGGTGATCCTATGGCTGAAAATAAAAAGAGAGGGCGCCCAATATTATATAGGGATGAGATTTGGGCGCTCAGAAATGGAGGGTGTAGATTAGAACATCTAGGGTTGAAGGGTTAAGAGTAAAAGAATAGGTGGTGCCCTAGATTGAATGGTTGGGATATAAGATGGAGGGAGTGGCTGAGATTTAATGGTGGGGAACTGAATAGTGAGGATTAGCAGAATAGGTGGTGCCCTAGGGTTTAAAAGGTATAAAGGAGAGCCCTAAAATGAGAGGTTGAGATTAAAAGAGGTGGATGGTGGAGATTAAACACCTAGGGGCGGCTAGGGTTTGCTAAGAGTGAAAAGATTAGGTTAAAAAGGCTCCCTAGGGTTTGCTAAGGAGAGGGGAGCATGGTAATACAATAGGATGGGTGCCAACTGGGTTTAGCAGATAGGAGGCGCCCTTCTGTTCTTAGTTCTTTACAAAAACACCCCCTCTCAGTTAGACTTCACACCAGCTTCCCAAAAATTGCTTTCAGCCATGAAAAGTTCGTAGTTTTCTACCTAATTTGCACAAAGACTCTCAGAGGTCACATAATTGATTTTAACTGGACAATGGTGCACTTTAACTACTCTAAGGCCGAAAATACCCCTGAATTGATGCCCTTAAGGCCTCAAAATACAGGGTTATAAGTCATTTTACTTCAATAATATAAATACTAATTTTGAGGTGTCGATTGATACTTTTGGACACACCCATCAAATTGCTATCTTCTTCCTCATGATATGGTATTAAAGCATGTCATGATATGGTCTACATAAACACTTTCTTTTTATTTGATTCTTTTGACTTTTAGAGGTCTTTCTAATAGCATTTGGGAAACCCTCTTGTGTCATTGAATCCCTTTTCAAAGACTATTTTGATATTCCCTTGACAGATTTGAAACAAGGATTGTTGTGCTACCAACTTCACCTTTTTCCTTAAGATCTCCTCTAATGAAGATCAAATCAACCTGAATCTTTGGATCTGGTGTCTCCCAAAGGAGTACTTGTGATTTTTTTTTGTTTTAGTTTGGATTGGATCAATTTTAGGAGGGTTTTGATCTCTCTCTTGGATCAATTGATTGCTATAGTTTCCTTTGTTGGACATTTGACTGAAAGGTATTTCATTTCACTCTTTGATTTGAAGATTACTATCTTCCTTGGAAGTCTACACTGTTATTCCTTTTTTATGACTTTTAAAAGATGGATGCTTTTCCTATCAAATTTAATGGATAAACTATGTTTTATAGAAGTTCCATCTTCAATTTCATGTTGAGGCAAAGGGACTTTGGGGATATTTGGATGGGTCTACGAATAAACCTAATGATTCAGACATTATCTCCCTAAACCAATGGAAGATTGATAATAGAAAAGTTGCATCATGGATCCTTGGGTCAGTTAAAGTTGATATTTCCATTCCTAAGAGAGGCTATTGGACTGCATATGAGATGTACCAGAACCTTGAGAAGGTTTATCAATAATCAAACCTCTCTAGACAATACCAAATAAAAGTTGATATATTTTCTTATCATCAAGGAAAAGGAAAATTTAGGAATACTATGTAGGGTTTACTAACCTCTGGATTGAGTAYGAGCTAATACACATGGGGGAGGATCCTTCCAATTGTTGTGTGAAGTTTATGAAAGCACACTTTGATAGAAGAAAAATTATGCATTTCTTAATACATGTCAAACCTGAATTTGAAGTTGTTAAATATAACATTCTTTCCTGAGGGACACTTATAGATCTAGATATTGTCATTGGGGAGCTTTTGAGAGAAGAAACCAGGTTGGTCACATAAACTACACTTGATGGAAAGGACACTAACATAGATGTTGTTTTTCTTGTAACAAAGCCTAAGGGGAAGAATGCTTTTTCTTGATTCCAATGTTATGAATGTAAAGAGTTTGGACATGTCATTTCACATTACAAACAGAAATAATAATAATAATAATAATAATAATAATAATAATAATAATAATAATAATAATAATAATAATAATAATAATAAAATAATAATAATAATAAAATAATAATAATAATATAACACATACTCCTATTGCAGCAATAGGGACATATCATTACAAATATAGTCCTCTGTTGACTTTCATTATCTCTACAAGTATAGAGGAAGAATTTGAAAGCATAAATATACTCACTCCAGATGAAGAGTAACTTCTAGATATTTTGAAAGATATTCTAGATCTAGAAGTTAAACAAAAACATTTGCTTGTAGTAATGCAAAACAACAAAGAAAAAGATAAACATAACTAAATTTAGAAAGAAACCCTTAAAACTGGAAGATATAATTTTATACACCCAAATAATGGAAAGGGCAAGAAAGTAAATAGTTTGGCCTCCCACATTAGCAGAACTAAAACAAGAAGTGCAAACATACTTAAAAAAGAAATACAATTGCTAAAAAACATGGGTAAAATAACTAGTCTTGTAGGGACTTAATAACCCAGAAAGGATTTCGGAAAGAAAATCCGTTGAACCCACTAAATTTGTGGGAGAAGATGAGAAATTTGTTTACTCGATAGAGGAAATTAAATATTAAAAATGGTATTCTAAAGTGACAATAAGGGTTCTACCAAAAAAAGCAACAATAAGGGTAAAATAATTTTGCTTAACAGATATTGCACTAATAGATTCAGGAGCTAATATAAAACTACATAAAAGAAAGACTTATTCCTTCTAAATATTTTGAGAAAACCACTCAACAAGTGAGTACAACAGATGAAAGCAAGGTTTTAAAAGATTAAATGCGGGGGGTGAGGCTGCTGGGCTCGTAGGGGCGAGGTGTAAGCTTTGAAGCATAAGTTCTTATATGGCTTGTTTGATATATTAGACATGGGTTCATTGTTCAAATTATTGATGCACCCTAATATGCTGAAAGGGGTGTATCGAGTATCAACACTTTGACCCATGCACATTTTTTTTTTTCAAAATTTCAAGCAATGTAGGTCTATGTTATTTAAGTTTATAAAAAAATAATTTTTTAAAAACACCTTAAAAAGGGGTAGTAATACCCCAAATATACGGTATGATGTGCTTGATATGGGGCATATTGTATCAATATTTTGAACCTTGTATAGGTAAGAATCTTACTAAAGTTCCCCTAAAGTCTAAACACAAGAAGAATAAAATCATAAGTCAAACTTTACAATTTAGGGATGTGAACCAATAGTGTTTTAAGAGGAAAGCATTCGTTTTTCATTTTATGCACTTGTATGCATTAGTGAATTGTGATTAAACCATCAAGTACTAGGTAAATGGGCAAGTGTGTAAGAATAAAGTATGAACGACAAAACAATCTTTTTTCTTACACATTTATATGCATTTATTTTGTTAGTTCTATGTTTATTTATTTGTTAAATATGCCAATGTATACAAAACAAGGCATTTTTTGTCTTAAATTTCTCTTTTATCCCTATATAAACATTCATATTCAAGATTAGCATGCCAAATAGTTATGGCCTAAGCCTTGGACATTTTGAGGCCAAAGGCCCAAAGGCATAAGCCTCAAACAATTCTATCCCTAAGCCTTGCTAATGAGGTCTAAGGCTATTGAGGCCAAACTTTTTTTCCTAGCCTCATCTTGAGGCTTATATTTTGGCCTTGCCTCAAGAGCCTTTTAAACATGGTTTTAAGAGGCGACTGAGGCGAGGTGAGAAGCGTATGCCTCAAGGCGAGGCAGCCAAATTTTTCTTGGCCTCAATAGCCTCAGTTTCAGAGCAAGGGGTGCAAACCTCAGTTTTAGTGAGGCGTAGGCCTTTGGACTTTTGCCTCAATTTACATGAGGTGGTAGCCTTATGTTAAAGGGGTTTTGGGTGGGGAAAATTGGATTTTAGTATGGGGAATTTTGGAACAAAGTAAAAGAAAAAGTAAAAATCCCAAAATGTAGGGTTTCCAACGACCAAAATCTAATTTCTTTGTTTTCATTTTTCAATCAAACTCAAGAGTCAAGAATACTGAACTCATTTCTCAAGCAATTGTTAAACAATCAGTAATTATTGAACAATCTTGAAAAGATCTAATTCATAGTTCAAACAAGTAATCTTGAAAAGCTTTAAACATTCAGCAATTGTTGAACAATGGATGAGATAAAGTTAGGAATTGTTGAATTCATTTGAGGCTTATGCCTCAAACCACCTCGAGGCTTACACCTTGCCTCTTTAGCACCCAACTGCTTTGCCTCCAGCTTTAGCCTTTTAAAACAATGGATAGGAGAAAGTTAGGAATTAAATACAAAATCCCTAGTGCCTAAAGAAATCTTAGAAACCCCCTTTATGTTATTAATATTACCCTACCATATAGATTCTTCAGAGATTACCACTACTACATGAGAAATAACAATCACCTATGAATTCTGCCAAAATCCCAAAATGACAACCCTAAACATCTTAAAGGAAGATTTAAAGAGCAAGGCCAAATTCACCTCTGAATTACAAGTACAAATAAAAGAAGGATAGCTCTCTAAAGCCCTTAGAGACCCTACGATGCAAATTAGGATTGAAAGATTTAAATCTCAAATAGAAAAGGAGATATGTGTAGAAACTCTTGGTGCTTTTTGGCACTAGAAAAGGCATACAATCGAACTACTTTATGAGAAAGGCTTTCAAGAATCTAAAATCCCCACTAAACCTAGACCCATCCAAATGAATACCAGGTTATTAGAAGTATGTAAGAAAGAAATTCATGACTTGTTATCCAAGGGTCTAATAAGACCTAGTAAATCGCCTTGGAGTTGCCCAACATTCTATGTTGAAAACACTACCAAAATAAAAAGATGAGTCCCAATATTGGTAATCAATTTATAAACCATTAAATAAAACTTATGGTGGATTGGATATCCTATTCCAAACAAGCAGGATTTAATAAACCATTTATATAATGCATCAATTTTCTAAATTTGATCTAAAATTATGACATTGGCAAATCCAAAAAGAAGGAAATGATAGGTTTGGAACTGTTTTTACAATTCATTTTGGGCACTAYGAATGGAATGTTGTGCGCTTTGAACTAAAAAATGCCCATTCTAAATTCTATGGAATTATAAATGAAATATTTACCACTTATACCAAGTTCATAATTGTATACATGATGATGTCTTAATATTCTCTCATTCCATTACGACCCATTAGAAGCATATTAGTATATTCCTTAAGAATTACAAAAGAAAGTGGATTAGCGGCATCCACCAGGAAAGTGAAATTGTTTCAAACAGAAATTAGATTTTTGAGGTATCAAATGTCTAAGGGAAAAGCAATCCCAATACAAAAGGGTAATATAATTTGCAGATGAATTTCATAATAAAATTAAGGTTAAAAATCAGCTCCAAAGGTTTTTAGGGAACCTAAATTATTTAAGAGATTATTATAAAGATTTAGCAAACGATTGCTTTTTTTTTAAACCCAAAATTTACTCCCGGTGGAGGGGTGGCTACCGATGCTTTATTCATATGAAAAAAAACTTGGAGGGGGGGCCTGAAGCCTTACCCATCGTACTATACAGAGGAAACCCGACTCATATAAACAACAAGTGTCCGGGAAACCTAAAATCAATGAATTCTCCAAAAAGGAAGACTTAGACCATTTGCTGTAACCAATTTCTGTATGTGTGAAGGAAGAAATTCTATACAATCATAAACAATTTTCTGAGAAGTTAAGCAACCAAGATTTGCAAGAGCATTCGCCGGTTGATTAGCTTCTCTGTAAATATGAACAAAAAAGAAATCCAATCTGTTCCTAAGCTCCTGTACTTGAGACAATCAAAACCAAAGCTTCCATAGGGCTATACAATCACCGTTGAGGATATCAATCAAAATTTTGAAATCTGATTCCACCATAATCTTATTTAGGTTGAGGGCAATTGCAAGGTGTAAGCCATCCAGCAAGGCCATAGCCTCTGCAACTAAATTAGTGTCAGTGCCATAAGTGTTAGAGAAAGAACAAACAAAACCATTTCTTCCATCTCTAGTAATACCCCCTCCACCACAGGGGCTCGGGTTTCCTCTAGAAGCACCATCTACATTCAATTTCATGTAACCCTCCGGGACTGCCAATAAATGCACCACTTTGATGTTCCTTCCCTTAATTGGTTGGAACTGTAACCCCAATCCCTGTAAGGAGAGTTGCTGATTAAAACTCACCTTATGGGTTTGATTTAAAGAGGAAGAAACCTCATGAAGCCACCACACTATCACCCAAATCACCAACTTAGAGCATCTGAATTTATTTTTCATTTTGTGCCTTCTCTCTTTCCAAACCTTCCACACTACAAAGAAAGCAATCAGGCCTACCACAACAACCCATTGATTTTTAGTCGAAGCTGCTGAAAACAAAGTGGAGAGAACCTCCTTAATACTTTCATTACCCTTGAAAGGTAGCCTTAGCATTCTACTAAAGAAAAGCCACACTTTTTGAGCTAGGCAGCTATGCACCAATAAATGGTTGATATCTTCTTCTGAGTGGTCACGACCAAGGTTCAAAGTATCGATATGATACGTGTTTCGGCCATATCATATCGGTACTTAGAAACGGTCGATACACACTTGTTTTTTAGTTTTTTTCAAAGTTTGTTTTTTTGGGAAGCTTATAAGATGTTTTTTTATATTAAAAAATGTGGGTCCAAAACACTTGCAAACAGGCATTTCAGACCGTATCTTTTTCAAAAGAGACGATTCGATATGCTCGGGGTGTATCGTATCGATACTTTGAACCATGGTCACGACAACATACACATCTAGAGACTAAAGGAACTCCCAACTCCTTTATATCAGCATCCACACCAACCTTCTCAACCATAAGTTTCCAAACAAAGAAACTTATCTTGGTTGGCACTAAAGCATTCCAAACCACCTTTTCCCAGTTCACCGTGGGATGAGCAGCTCTATAGAATGACTAGGCCGATTTTACAGAGAAATCCCCCTTCGCCTCAGGGAGCCAAACTATTTTACCTCGGCTGTTAGAGAGTTTCAACCCGGACCCCTGAATACTGCTGAGAGCCTCCTCCTCAAGAAAACCACTGACCTGATCAAGGCACCAAACTCCTGCATCATCAACAACATCACAAACTCTCGGCTGCATATTTAGGCCTTCCAACTGAGTGGCTTTATCAATCAAAGGACCATCCATAGTCCATTTATCACACTAAAAGCTGATTTCTCTCCTTCCCACCATCCACCTCGAAAGGTGGATTAAATCACCTCTTAATTCCATGTTAACTCTCCAAATACGAGAAGTGTAGAGAGGAGGAATGACTGTGTAGAAATGACCATGTTTCAAAACCTTGGCTCTAAAGAAATCAGCCCATAAAGAGTTTTGAAAGAGCACCCACCACAATGCTTTTAGCCTAAGAGCTTTTTGCACGTTAAATAAACTTTTCATTTGGATGCCACCTGCAGAAAAATGTCTCACAAAATTTCTCAAAGCGACCCAATGGTGATGGTTAACTRAATCCGAATTAGACCACAAACCCAACTATTCCAAGCGCCTTATAACCTTCTTAGGAGTTGCAACTGCTGGCATCAAATATATAGGAATGCTATTCAAAACATGTCTAATTAAGACCAACTTACCTCCTGCTGAAATCACTTTCCCTTTCCAACCCGAAATTTTTGCCACCACTTCCCGAACTACCCCATCAAAAGCTTCTACTTTCACATGACCCTTACCAATTGGAATACCAAGATAAGTGAAGGGAAGTTGCTTATGCATGTAACCAGTGGCCGATGTGATAATCTGGATTCTGCTGGGTGAAGCTTTTGTTGCCATGAAAAAACAATTCTTTGCTTTATTCACCAATTGACCCGAACACTTCTCATACCTCCGGATTACTGTCATGACTTTCTCTAACACTTGCATGGACCTCCTAGTGAAGATAATGGTGTCATCAGCATAGAGACTATGAGTGATAGCCGGACAACCCCTGTGAGTCACATAAACACCTGTAGGATGCCCTTCACCCAACTTAGATAAATTTCTGCTAAGGACCTCCTCTATAATGATAAACAGGTAAGGCGATAGAGGGTCCCCTTGCCGCAAGCCTCTAGTGGACTAAAAATATCATGTGATTCCTCCATTCCACAGAATAGAAAACCAGCAGTTATTCCATTTTTCTAACCAACTCAATCCAAGCCTCACTGAAACTGAACCGTCCCAAGACAACAAAGAGAAAGTCCCAATTCAACCAATCATAAGCTTCTTCCATATCCAATTTAAGAACTACATTTCCCCCCACCACCTTCCTTTCAATATCATTAATCATTTCCCGCACCAGAGACACATTGTCCATGATGTTTCATCCTAGTATGAAAGCACCCCGCTTTTATGAAATTATCTTAGGTAAAATGCCGTCCAATCTTTTAGTAATAATATTTGCAAGAATTTTGTAGCAAAAATTACCTAAGCTAATGGGAAGAAAATCTGTGAAACTTTTAGGAATCCTGCATTTAGGAATGAGGGTAATAAAAGAGGAAGTGTAACTCACCGGAAGCTGGCCACCATTAAAAAAATATTGTACAACCCTTACCACACCAGCTCCAACAATACCCCAACACGAAACAAAAAAGTGTCCTATGAAGCCATCCGATCCTGGAGCACTATCTCTATCCATGACATGAATCACCTCTTGAATCTCTATCTTAGAAGGAACAACCAATAAGATATCATTGTCTCCTTGATTTACCACACACAAAATGACCTCCAACAATTCATCATCACAAACTACCCCTTCCTCTGATAAAACACTACAAAAGTAGTTCACTACACCCTGTTTCATTTCTCAGGGTCGGTAATCCAGTTTCTTGTAGAATCTTTGATTTTACAAATTCTACTTCGCATTCTATTCAGTTTAATAGAGAGATGAAAGAATTTTGAGTTTCTAACACCTTCTTTCAGCCACTTGATTCTATATTTTTGTCTCCAGAATATTTCCTCCAGTCTATTAATTTCATGGAGTTTCTTCCTCTCCTCTCTGAGCTTAGTTAGACTAGCAGTTGAGTTCATCTATAAGTGGTTTATTTTTGCACGTTGAACACTGTCTTCTGCCTCCTTCACTGCCTGATGAACATTCCCACAAACCTCTCAATTCCATTGCTTGAGCTTGTTCCTTAATTTATGTAATTTGAGAAATAAACTCATCAAAGGATTTGCATGAACATCCTTAGTCCAACAGTCCCTAACAACTGTGTCAAAAGTGTGATGAGAGAGCCAAATTTGATGAAATTTGAAAAGCTTGGGACCCATTTATCTTTCCTCCTCAATAGAAAAAACCAAGGGGAAATGATCTGAATAGGTGCGATTGAGATGATTCACTGGCTTCAAAGGGAAGGATTGAGCCCAACTAGCATTAACCAGAACTCGGTCAAGTCGAGCCCAAACACAGTCTAACCCTTCTCTATTATTGCACCAAGTGAATCTACTTCTAGAGTAACCCAAATCTACCAAACCTGCTGCATTTATCATATCAACATAATCCTCCATTGTGGAGACATCAGGACTTGTCCCTCCTACCTTTTCCTCTCTACGTGCAATCACATTAAAATCTCCAACTAACAACCAAGGGTCGGAAATACCAGAGGCTAAATTCCAAATTTTGTCCCAAAGAATTGTTCTGTTACTACTAATATTAACCATGAAAACAATCATGTTAAGTTTCCTAGAAATCAAGGAAAGTCTACCATCCTCAATCATGGGTTCAACCACTGCTACCACACCTAATTTATGCAACTTGTAGAGTTTTTTTTTAAACCAGTGATGGAGGGATCATTTGAAATCCCTCGGATATTCCAGAAAAAAGCATTCATTGAGTACAACTAGAGGTTAGCTTACCTTGGCAGGTCTGCGATCTGGTAACTGCTTCGTTCTCACTCCGCACATATTTTTTGTGAGGCCTTTTCTTGTGAACCACCTGTGTCTAGTTCGCCTCCACCTTTAACCCAGTTTCATCCTCAAAGAGAGCGCAAGAATAACCATTCATTCTTTCAGTAATTTTGTCGAGCAACTAAGCATCAGAATTGTTGACAATGTTGTGCCCCCAATGAGAAAGCCTTTCATCCAGTTCCAGCTTAGACTTTCGCAAATCCTCCAGACTCCAGATCCCATCTGGTTTCCTATAAGATAACGGCGTCGTCTCCAGATTGATTGACCGAACAGTCTTCAAGATAATGTCATCATTGGATGCAAAGGATTTGCCCACCCCTTAAGTAGGAATCACCATCTATTTTGGAACTTCAGTTTGTTGATATTAGGATTTGGCCTGCCTTTGAATCTTGTTAGGCTGATAACAATCAAGAAGGAAAAGAGAAAGAGAGAGAAAAAGGAGAAGAAGAGAAGAGAAGAAAGGGAGAGAAAGGTCTGATTCGAATGAGAGAAAAATCACATCTCCTATTCGGTTAGATTTGTTTTATATTATTAATACTGTGGAAAAGACACATGTACCCCTACTTAAGTGAGGGACACTAGATCTAACATAATCTTACACATCAGCAACCTAAACATAAGCATAAAGATAGAAATAACCCTACATACTCATTATTAACACTCCCCCTCATGCTGGTGAGTATATATCATATAATCCCAACTTGTTACATATGTAGTCCACTCTTCCCCGACTCAACCCTTTAGTAAATAAGTCTGCCTACTGGTTCCTTGTGTTAACATATGCAGTATCTATCACTCAACTCAGCACCTTCTCTCTCACAAAGTGATTGTCAACCTCTATGTGCTTGGTTCTCTAATGAAATGCCGGGTTAGAAGAAATATGAAGTGCAGCCTAATTGTCACAGTAGAGTTTCATTGGAGTGTCAATAATCTATCCCATCTCCTGYAGAAGGTTCCTTAGCCACACTAATTCACAAGTRGTATGTGCCATAGCTCTATATTCTGTCTCTGCACTGCTTCATGCCACAACTGTCTGCTTCTTACTTTTCCATGTCACTAGATTAGCCCCAAGAAAAGTGCAATAGCCTGTGGTAGATCTCCTATCAGACATAGAACTAGCCCAATAAGAAGYAGTATATCCTTCTATTTCAAGTTTTCCACCACTTTTGTATATTAAACCATGACCAAGAGCCCCCATTAAATACCTCACAATCCTTAGAACCGCATCCCAATGTGGAACCAGAGGTCTCTGCATGAATTGACTTACCACACTAACCGCAAATGAAATGTCTGGCCAAGTAATGGTTAGGTAGTTTAATTTACCTACAAGCCGTCGGTATTTGCTAGGGTCTTCAAACACTTCACCCATATCACTGCTCAGCTTAGTGTTTGTTTTCATAGGTGTTTTAGCTGGTTTAGCACCTAACAAACCTGTTTCTTCCAACAAATCAAGGACAAATTTCCTCTATACAAGTTAATACCATGCTTAGACCTTGCTACTTCTATCCCCAAGAAATCTTTCAATTTACCAAGGTCCTTTGTTTGAAAATGTTCATACAGAAAAGTCTTTAAACTATCAATGCCCATTTTATCATTTCCAGTAATAACAATATCATCTACATACACCACCAATAGGATCTTTCTTGCTTGAGAGTCATGATTGAAGACTGAATGGTCAACTTGGCATTGTTTCATATCAAACTTCTTTACCACCTCACTAAACCTACCAAACTATGCTCAAGGAGACTGTTTAAGCCCATAAATGGCCTTCTTTAGTCTGCACAACTTACCGTCCTCCCCCTGAGCAACAAACCCTGGTGGTTAGTCCATATAGACCTCCTCGAGCAGATCACCATGCAAGAAAGCATTCTTGATATCAAGCTGATAGAGGGGCAAATCATACATAGCAGCAACAGAGATCACAACACGAATTGAACTAATCTTAGCAACCGGGGAGAAGGTCTCTATGTAGTCAATACCATAGGTTTGGGACTACCCTTTGGCAACCAGTCTAGCTTTCAGCCGCTCTACACTACAATTAGGTAAGTACTTAACAGTATAAACCCACTTATAACCAACAACCTGCTTACCAGGAGGAAGAGTGGTGATGTCCCATGTATGATTATGAGTTAGAGCTGAGAGTTCTTCTTCCATTGCATGGCACCATCCTAGAGAGGCAAGGGCTTCTTGGACATCCTTAGGGACAACAATAGAGGATAACAAGGAGATAAACTGGTGATGGGAAGTAGAAAGGTGAGTGAGAAACATAATTAGAAATAGGATGAAGGGTACAACTACGTTTACCTTTTCGCAAGGTAGTGGGAAGATCAAGGTCACATATTGAAGATGGGGCTGGCATGGGGACAATATCGGATCTGTCGATTATGATGGAGCTGGAGGTGGAGCCGGTACATGTGGGCGATGTGTATACACTTAATGGATAGGTGGCCCTTCAACAGGTAGTGGCACTGGAGGCAAGGACTTGTCACAGCTGTAACAAGAGGAACATAATCCACAACTAAAAGAGGAAGGGGAGGAGGTGATGAGGAGGAAGAAACATCATCGGACTCCAAGAAAAACATAGTAGACTCAAAGAAGGTAACATCAACACACACAAAAGAACGTTGAGAGCTAGGATGATAACACTTATACCCTTTATGAGTTTGGGAATAGCCAAGGAGGATGTACTTAATGGATTATGCATCTAACTTGTCCCTTCCTAGCCTCGGATTATGGACGAAGCAGACACACCCAAAAACCCGAGGAGAAAGAGGAAACAGAGACAAGGTGGGAAACAAAGTGGTGAATGGAGAATGACCATCAAGGATAGACGTGAGCATCCGATTAATCAAGAAGCAAGAAATAAGCACTTCATCACTCCAAAAGGGTTTGGGGACAGTCATGTGATGCATGAGAGATCGAGTTGTTTCCAAAAGATGACAATTCTTTCTCTTAGCCACCCCATTTTGTGGGGTGTAGGTACTGGTGTCTCCGAAAGCGTGTCGTTAACAACTTTGGAACACCAGTTTCAACATTTATAAATTTTTCCATGTAGGAAACTGTGGACCCCACATTAGTGTACTTGTATGTGGACCCCACATTAGTGTAATCGTGTGATAGCCTAAGTTGTACTTAGATTTAATTAAGTCTTTGATTAGGATCAGCTTTCCTAGTAGGATTAGTTTTAATCCTATTCTATCTTATCTAGGATTAGTTTTTAATTATCTTATCTTGCCATGTAAGCATTAAAGTTCTTTCACAATTAGGAAACTATGTATATAAATTCAAAGGGTGGGGCGGCTGTTTTAATACAACCAACCACTCTCTTCTCCTAAAACCCTTCCACGAGTACTTCTCCATCTCTCTTCTCATCTATTTTTTTCTTTTATTTTCTGTTCAAATCTGTAGTCTTGTACGACTACTTGGTATTAGAGCTTGTATTAGGGAGTCTCATGTGAATTTGATCTAGTCGACCACTTGAGAGCTGCCTTGGGCTGGAAGAGTAGAGGAAGCTCTTTTTGGCTGATTCTTGGAGGTTATCTACAATAACAATCCAAAGATTAGATCGTATCCTTGATAACCAGGAAGAATCAGAGGAAGAGAAAAGGATCAAGATCAACCCTTGATTAGTATTGGAGTTGGTGATCAGCATTTCAAAGGATTTCTGTTCGATCAATACTAGAGGTTGYAATCAGAATTTTAGAAGATTTCTAGTTCAAGATCAGAGCTTTTCAGAATTTTTTGGTAAGTTTTTCAATCTTTCTCAAGATTGGTAGTAAGAATACAGTAATTAGGAAGCCTTTTTACTGATTATTAATGGAGTTTAAAAGCCAAGGGGAGGGTGTTTTTGGGACTGGTTCAGTTAGCATGTCTGAAAACACCTTGCAGATTACAACTGTAAAGTTTGATGGTTCAAACTACTTATAGTGGTCCCAATCAGCCATGATGGTCATTGGGGGAAGAGGGAAGTTGAACTACTTGGGGKATGTGAAGGAACCAACTAAGGAGGATTCCATGTATGTTAGGTGGATTTAGGAAAATTATTTGGTGATGACATGGCTGTGCAACTCCATGCAGCCACACATCAGCTGAAATTACTTATGGGTAAAAACAACTAAAGAAATATGGGATGTTGTGAAGGAAACCTACTCTCAGCCCCTTAATGTTGGTAGGGCTTATGAGCTGAAATTGGAAGTTAGAAATCTCAGATAAGGAGAGAAACAAGTCTCTGTTTATTTTTTAACCCTAAAATCTTTGTGGCATGAAATTGACCATCTTGAGACAATAGAATGGGAAAGTCAAAGAGATGCATAGACTTACAGAAGACAACTTGAAACTAACAGAGTATTTGAGTTCCTAGCTGGTCTAAATTCTAAGTATGATATTATAAAACAACAGTTGTTGATAAGAGAGGGTGTGACTCTGTCTCAAGCCTATTCTCCAGTGCACAATGAGGAGACTAGGAGAAAGGTTATGTTGCAGCAGCAACCTTTCGAATCTGCCTTGGCAGTAGTTAAATCCAAGTCTGGGCGAGATAAGGAAAAGGATATGAAGAAAGAGGCTAAGAAAGACCTAGTGTGTGAACATTGCAAGAAACCTAAACACACTAAAGACACTTGTTGGGAGTTATATCCACATCTGGTTCCACCAAAACTCAGAAATAAAAAGGGGAATTCCAATATGGTTATTAATAGTAATAGTGCAGCCTCAATAGCCTCAAGAGGCACTCCTCTAGACACCCTAGCTGTTGTCCGAGCTACTCTGACACAATTGGAAAGTGAAGTTTGTAACTCAGTCTCATCTCCTCAGCCACCATTAACTCCTTCAAGTAATCGGGCCTCAGCTTATCATGCTTCAGCTCCAGGTAATACAAAAAATTCTTGGATAATAGATTCAGGAGCATCTGACCATATGACTGGCTTGCCATCATTTTTCTCTACCTATCATTTATCTTTTGGTAAAGACAATGTCCATTGTTGATGGATCCCTTGTTCCTATTTCTGGCAAAGGAGACATCAAGTTGTCTGATGCCATTTCCCTATCCACCGTCTTGCGTGTTCCTAAGCTTAATACTAACTTGCTCTCAATTAGTAGCATTATAAAAAAAAATAGAATTGTTCAGTAACTTTTTTTCCAGATCGATGTGTTTTTCAGGATTTGGAGACAAGGAAGGTGATTGGGACTGCCCGTGAGACAAATGGAATCTACCTATTTGGAGGAAGTGCTCGTTAGGAAGATAGTGAAACTAAGAAATCCTTTGTTTCTTAGTCTTTGGCTTAATAGGCTGGGTCATTTATCCTTTTAGGCTATGAAGAGTTTGTTTCCTAGTTTATTTGAATTTATTTAGATGTCTAGTTTGAAGTGTGAAAGTTGTGAGCTTGCAAAACATTGTAGGACAACTTATTCATTAAGTAATAGCAGAAGCAATATTCCTTTTGAAATTGTGCATATTGATGTTTAGGGACCCTATCATACCTCAGCCATGGGAGGGTACAGATATTTCCTGTTATTTGTTGATGATTATACTCGGTTTTCTTGGGTTTATCTTATGCGTTCTTGAGATGAGGTTCCTGTATTAATCCAGATCTTTCATCAAATGATTTTAGCCCAATTTGGGTTTAAAATTAAACTTTTTAGATTCGATAATGCAAAAGAATATTTTGCAAACCCGTTAACCTCCTACATGCTTGAACATGTGATTATCCATCGGAGTACTTGCCTACATACACCACAGCAGAATGGGATTGCTAAAAGAAAGAATAGACACATATTAGAGGTAGCCAAAGGTATTATGTTTACCTTAAATGTGCTTATATGTTTCTGGGGGGATTCTGTTCTTACAACAATTTATCTCATCAATCGGATTCCCTCACGGATTCTTGACATGAAACTTCCATTTACCCTTTTATACCCTGATAAAGAATTGTTTACCATTCCACTCAAAACCTTTGGGTGCACTTGCTTCATTTAAATCCTTGCCTCATCATTTCAAATTTGATCCTAAGGCCTCCAAATGTATTTTCCTTGGTTATGCCCAAACTCAAAAGGGATATTGTTGTTATGAATCCACTTCTGCAAAAAGATTTTTTCAATGGATGCCACTTTTTTTTAGGATAAACCCTATTATCCAAGGGTTTCTCCTTAGGGGGAGAGTAGTGAGGAYGGGAGTAGCTCATCAAAAGTTCCTTTACCAATCCCATTAAGTGAAGAAGGGTGTAATGAGGAAGGTTGTCAAAGGTGCAGGGATGTAAGAGTCTATCATAGACGATAGAGACAGGTTGATTTCGGACATCAACAGTGCAAGCCAGTCCCAGTCCCCTCTACAGATCCAGATCCTAGTACCACAGTAGCCTCGGCTCCTTCTGCAGATCCAGATCCAAGTACCACAAATACTACAAATGAGAGACATCATTGCACCACATCTAATGAAGCCTTCACCTTCATTAGATGATCTTGACCTTCTTATAGCAGTTCGTAAGGGCAGGCGTCATTGCATCACATCCACAGCTTACAACATTTCTCWGTTATTATCCTATGATCATTTGTCTCCCTCTAATAAGTCTTTTCTCGCATCCATTGCTGATATTCCCATTCCTAGAACAATACAGGAAGCATTGGAAGTACCAGAGTGGAAAGATGCAATAAAAGCATAAATGAATGCCCTCATCAGAAACAATACTTAGGAGATAATTGATCAGCCTAAAGGAAAGAAATTGGTTGGATGTAGATGGGTATTCACTACGAAACATAATGCTGATGGTTCCGTTGAAAGGTATAGGGCCCGGTTAGTTGCAAAAGGATTTACTTAGACATATGGTATTGACTACCTAGAAACTTTTGCACCGGTAGCAAAGATGACCACTATTAGAGTCCTATTATCTCTTGCGRCTATTAAGCCGTTGTATCAGATGGATGTTAAAAGCGCCTTTCTCAATGGAGACTTGTAGGAAGAATTTTACATGCAGTTGCCTCCTGGTTTTTATGGTTCAGAGACAGGAAAAAAGGTTTGTCGGTTGAACAAATTTTTAGATGGACTAAAACAGTCCCCCAAAGCTTGGTTTGATAGATTCAGATGAGCCCTTGATAGGTTTGGATATGTGCAGGCCCAATCAGACCACACCTTGTTTATTAAGAGAGTGGATTCCTCCGTAACTTTGCTTGCTGTGTATGTGGACAATATTATAATAACAGGGAGTAATACTAGTGAAATTGATTCTCTTAAGCAACTTCTTCATCAAGGGTTTGAGGTGAAAGATTTGGGGGAACTACGAYACTTCTTGGGCATTGAGGTAGATAGATTCAAGCATGAGATTTTTGTCTCTCAACGAAAGTATGCCCTTGATCTACTAGAAGAAACAGGAAAGTTGGGAGTTAAGCTTGCAGATACACCTATTGAACAGAACCATAGGATTTGTGCAGAGGGTGGAGAGCCTCTTGAAGATAAAGCTATGTTCCAATGGTTAGTTGGAAAACTTCTCTATCTTTGCCTCACATGACCTGATATCAGTTATGCAGTCAGTGTAGTAAGTCAATATATGCACTCTCCCAAAACTACTCATCTCCTTGTAGTTGAGAGGATATTAGCATATTTGAAGAGGTCCCTAGGTAGAGGCATTTTGTTTAAGAAAAATTACCACATGAAGATAGAAGTCTACATAGATGCTGATTGGGCTAGGTGTGTTGATGATCAAACATCTACCTCTGGATACTACGCCTTTGTAGGAGGTAATCTGGTCTCCTAGAAGAGTAAGAAACAAAGTGTTCTCTCATTCTAGTGCTAAAGCTGAATATAGGACCATGGCAAATGGTGTGGCTGAGATTCTATGGTTAAGATCATTACTTGAGGAATTGGGTATTGTTTATGAGAAACGCCTAATGTTGTACTATGATAATCAGACTGCCATTAATATAGCTCATAATCTAGTACAACACGACAGAACTAAGCATATTGAAGTGGACCGACACTTTATCAGAGAAAGGGTTACATCTCAAGAAGTATGCCTCCCCTACATCACCTCCGACATGCAGCTTGCAGACCTTTTTACCAAGGTTGTTTCAAGAAAAAAGTTAGAAGAAGACCTATGCAAGTTGGGAATGACAAACATCTACTCCCAACTTGAGGGAGAGTGTAGGAAACTGTGGACCCCACATTAGTGTACTCGTGTGTGGACCCCACATTAGTGTAATCGTGTGACAGCCTGAGTTGTACTTAAATTTAATTAAGTCTTTGATTAGAATCAACTCTCCTAGTAGGATTAGTTTTAATCCTATTCGATCTTATCTAAGATTAGTTTTTAATTATCTTATCTTGCCATGTAAGCATTGAAGTTCTTTCACAATTAGGAAACTATGTATATAARTTCAAAGGGTGGGGCGGCTATTTTAACACAACCAACCACTCTCTTCTCCTAAAACCCTTCCACGAGTACTTCTCCATTTCTCTCCTCTTCTCTTCTCTTCTATTTTTTTCTTTTATTTTTTGTTCAAAATAACTATAAATGCAATTAGTGGTGAGAAAGGGGTCGTGTCCACAGGGAAGCAAGGGAAAAATCGTTGCGTACTTCAATCCAGACAAAATAACTCGATTGGAGATTGCAAAAACACAAAATTTAATTAATTAAACTGGAATCCATTAAAATAAAATTCTAACAATGCTGAAAGTGAAACATGCAAAAAGATAAATAAATAACAAAAATAAATAAATAATAAAAAAGAAAAACTAAATAGAAAGTTTGTAGCTCGGTTAGAGGTAGCAATCTCCAGATCTATCCTTTGACCCTCGAACTCCTCGAGCTAGTCCTTCCGTCTTAGTTGGCCGAATTTCAGAAATGCAGAAGGAAAGACAAAAGTCACACTAGATAAAAGTAAATTGCAGAAATAAAAATAAGGACTAGAAATTAAAGGACGAAAAGTAATTCTGAAACTAATGGAAAATTGGTTGGGATCCGAATTCAGAGGTGGCAGTAGTGGCTAGGTGAACTGCAAGCAGGAACCCCTCCTCTTGCTTGGGTGTTCTTCTCTTTCTCTACGCTTGAACTTCTCAAGAATAGCCTTCTGTCTTACTTGGGGGTAGAATCCAACCCCTTCCCAGGACCCCTTGGGTCCTTTTTATAGAGAATGGTGGATAAAACTGGGATTAGAGAGAAAGAGGGGGGCGGCAGGTGGGTTTTTGCAGAAATATGGGCACCCTAGGGTTTAGAATGGAGGGTTAGGATTGTTCTAAGGTGATCCTAAGGCTGAAAAGAAAAGGAAAGGGTGCCCAATATTATGTAGGGTTGAGATTTGGCGCCCAGAATTTGATGGTGGAGATTTAGGCGTCTAGGGCTGAAATGTGGAGATTAAAAGGAGTGAGTGGCGCCTTAGGGTGAATGGTTGAGATAGAGAGTGAAATGGAGGGCTGAGATTTAGTGGATAAAAGCTGAATGGTGAGGAAAAAAAAGTTATGTGGTGCCATAGGGTTAGAATGCACTCCAAAGAGGGTGCCCTAGAATGGAGGGTGGAGATTAGATTTTAGGAAGGGATGGAAGGTAAGGATTTAGCAGTTAGGGGCGGTTAGGGTTTGTTAGAGATGAAAAGAATGAGTGGAGAAGCACCTTAGGGTTTACTAGGGAGAGGGGAGTATGCTAATATAGTAGGAGGGGCGCCATTCTAGGTTTAGCCRATAGGGGCGCCCTCCTGTGCTCAGTTTTTCACAAAAATACCCCCTCTCTCAACTAGAATTCACATCAGCTTCCCAAAAACTGCATTTCAGCCTTAAAACTTCCAGAGTTTTCCCCAAGATTTGCACAGAGACCCTCGGAGGTCAAAATATTGAATTTAACTAGGAAAATGGGACATTTTGACTATTCTAAGGCCTAAGATACCCCTTAAATGATGCCCTTAAGGCATCAAATTACCTAGTTATCTGGTATATGRAGTTTGATGGATAATGCCATGTTGGTTTAAGTATTCTTGAAATGATAAAGAGAAATATTCTTGGTCATTATCGGAACAAAAAATTTTAATGTGAACACCAAATTGATTGCAAATCTCAGCATAAAACTTTTGGAAAATGGTAAACAATTCACTCCTTTCTTTCATTAAATAGAGCCACATTATCCTTGAATAATCATCAACAAAAATGACAAAATATTTATATATCCATTGTATCACATTATTTTATAAGGACGCCAAAGATCTGAATGAACCAAAGAAAAATGACTCAACATACGGTTATCAACCCTAGGACTAAAGGGAACACGATGATGTTTTTCCAACTGACACGACTCACAATCCCAAACAAAAAGATGACTCAATGAAGGAACCAAAGACTTCAAAACTTTCAGTGAAAGATGACCAAATCGATAGTGCCACTGGAGAGGAGAGAGAGATGACTGGAGAGCTGTTGACGTTCTTCCACCACAAGATAATACAATCCACTAGCTTCATGCCCTCCACCAATCTTCGTCCCCATCTTGAGATCCTGAAAAACACACGAGGAAGGGTCAAAAGTAAAAGAGCAATTAAGAGACTTTGTCAACTTACTAA
The DNA here is from genome assembly GCF_000365185.1 of Nelumbo nucifera. The sequence continues at coordinate 1,069,930 of NW_010729131.1, forward strand.
CTGACATAAGGTTAAACGGAAATTTAGAAACATACAAAATTGAGGATAAAGGTAAGGGGGTCATGTTAACATTACCAACACCACAAATGGAGGATGTGGACCCATTAGCAAGGATAACAGATTGTGATGTTGGGCAATGAGAGAGGGAAGAAAACACACTTGGTGTTCCAGTCATGTGATCGGAGGCTCTAGAGTCAATAATCCAGGGATTGGGTGTGGATGCCAGACAAGCCATATGACGGGTTGTCGAAGCCCTTAGATTTAATTCTAGTCCCACTCTACGAGTAAAATTGTAGTAACAGTGGTACCAGGTTGAATCCCACAGGGAGCAAGTACTTAATTTCTCAGCCACATGCACAAATTAAAGAGTGAGAATTTCAAATAATTAAATTTCTAAACAATTAACACAAAATAGCAAATAACAATTAACAAAGAAGATTTCAGTCTTACCAAACTCTGATCCAAGGGTTCAATTTGAGTCAATTGATCACCGATCCTAGGCTAAAAATAGCAATCTTGCAATTCAAGCATTTAACTTTTAGATTTATTAGGATAGCCATAATAAACCTTATACTTTCCTAGTTTAGTTGACCAAACCCAACATTCGATCAACACTTATCATTAACCGACTGGGCACGATAGCGTTCCATATCAATTAATGATAGCAATAAATTTTATGAAAGCAGTTAAAACAAAAATAAAAATAATTAAGATAACTGCAATTATTAAATTTTGTTCCGTTTATTCCCTTTAGATTAAAACATGCCAACACATTGGTCAAAGGCTGTCACGAACAATTGACCCACAAAGATATTAACCTAATTGCTACTTGTACCACTATTTGTGACAATTACGGATCACTGAATCATAGATAGCAGTAGAAAGATCAATGTTAATTAATTTGTTAGATTAATCAATATCAACTTTCATAAAAATATGCACAAGAATAAACGAATACTTGAATTAATGGCAAGAATTTAAATTAAGCACATAACCTCACGGTGACACAATTGAACTAGAAATTCCCCTTGAATCAGAAAAGAGAAGCTCAGCCACTCATGGTTGTTGTCTCCTTCTTGCTTTGCTTCCAAGATGGATGGATTGACCGATGCTTGACTGATGCCTAAAGCTAGTCCACCCCCCCCCTCCCCCTTTATATAGCTTTAGGAGGATGAGCTGTTTCCAACTCCTTTTAGGAGTTCCTTCTCAAAAATAGAAAGTCCTAATTAGTTTTGATCTAATCCTATCATATCTCTTATCTAGTAATCTCAATCTTCTTATCTTTCTAGGATTACATTTGAAATTTAAATCTGATAAGACTCTTTATTCTTCAATTCGAGTTGAGTTTCTTTAATAAATTGGGCTGCTACAAAGCTTTTCTRCGAATTAGGCTCTAGCTGTGAGCTGGGCTTCTCTACGAATTTGATTCGACTCTGAGCCCGATTTTGACCTCGATGCAGACCAAATCTGTCAAAACCCAGAACATGAAAGTTGTGGAGTTCTCCCTTATATTTTCGGGGCATCTTGAATCCTCCCAATCAGAGTCCGGATGTGAGAGTTATGCCCAGATTACTAAATAGTGCCAAAACTGTGCAAAATCATCCGATTAGCCTTGTTTCCCACCTGTCGCCTTCTTGCTTGCCCTAAATCGAAATACAAAAATAGTGAGTCCAATTAGGTACTAATTAAGTATAAAAGACTGAATATTGAGGGATAAAAATATGATCATTTTTATTCTCATCACCATACCTGAGTGTGTGAGAGTGGTCGTATTCTGTTGAGATGTGGCCTGGACAAACCTCTCATACTCATCACGGGGAACACTCATCATCTCCTTCCTGAGAACATCTGTGGATGTAGGAAGCATCAGATCAGCTGAATGACTCTCCTGTCTAAACCTACTGTCACTAGTCATGGCATGATTGGCCCAAGTTGAGGGTGGAGCATGCAAGTCATAGCAGTTATTAATGGTATGTCCATCCATACCACAGTGTGTACACCTCCTCGGACCCGAACTACATCCTCTTCCACAGGCTCCCCCTGAATCTCGTCCTCTAGTACGACCACCACCACGGTTATATGTAGGTCCACCACCACCATTCCAGCCATATACTGGTCCACTACTACCACTACATCCAGACTGAGCTCCTTGAGCTCCACCTCTAACAACACGACCCCTCGATACTACAAAGGCTGATCTATCAGAAACACTAGAGTTCTCGGTAAATCCAATGGAAATCCTCCTAAGTTGAAGAAACACCTCTTCTAAGGAAGGAAGAGCTTACCCTCCTAGTATCTGAGCCCGCACTGGTTCATACTCAGATTTCAGCCCCACCACAAATCGAGTCACATCAAGCTGCTATCTTTGCTATTGCTGAATTTTGAAATTAGATGTGAGGGGGTGATAAACATTCAACTCATTATGAATGTTTCTCATACTAGCATAGTACTCCTTAAGACTTTGATTACCCTATTGCAGTTTAAAGTATTCCTGATACAACTGATATACTCTAGTTGTATTGTCTTGACCTGAATACAACTTCTTAGCATGGTCCCACATTTCTTTGGTAGTGTCAAGAAACATGAAATTTACACTAATCTTGGGTTCCATACTGTTTTATAACCATGTGATAATCTATGCATCTTCTTGTTCCCAGTCATCATACTCATGAGAATCAGTGAAGGGTTTTTCTTCCCTTATGTGTTTCATCTTCTTCTTTGCCTTAAGAAAAACTTCTACATGTTTAGCCCAAGGTACATAATTTTCTCCATTTAGTTTAATGGAGGTCATTTGAACATTCAGGTAGTCAGTAGGGGCACATGTGTCTTGCTATCACTACTGTCTTCCATTGCTGAATTTTGTTATTGCTGAATTCGGCACACTACACACTATACCACACTACACACTGAACACATTGGTTTTAGCACTTATTATTGCTGAAAATTGCACTCTTTACACCACAAACCCTACCCCACAACTACCTGAAAACTCACCACACTGTTTGAGAACTACTCCCCCTTTGAATCACACTAAAAACAACATAAACCCTACCACACTACAATCTGAAATCCCACCATACAATCTGAAACAAACTTATCATTTGATTCACAACAATAAATTGCATAGAAATCTCTTATCTAATCATCCAAAAAAAAGACCACACAAGGCACCCACTGCACCACACGAATCAGCCCTCTTTTCTTCATCGATTAGGGAGGGCTTCTTAGAAACCACAACAACTAACCATGAGCAGCACAACTAGAGGCATAGAAACCTCCAAGGGAAGAGGGTGACCACTCCTTTTCAGCCCTTTCCCTTATCTCCAACTGATAGCGAAGAAACCAAGAGAAAACCCTAAACTGGGTGCGCAGAGAACAAAATTCTAGGCAAATCCGATTTGCTCAGTTTTGCTCTGATACCATATTAGGATTCRGCCTTCCCTTGAATCCTGTTAGGCTGATAACAGTCAAGAAGAAGGAAGAGAGAAAGGAGAAGAAGAGAAGAGAAGAAAGGGAGAAAAAGGTCTGGTTCGAATAAGAGAAAAATCACATCTCCCATTCGGCCAGATTTGTTTTATATTACTAATACTGTGGAAAAGACACATGTGCCCCTACTCAAGTGAGGGACACTAGATCTAACATAATTTTACACATCAGCAACCTAAACATAAGCATAAAGACAGAAATACCCCTACATACTTGACACTAATAGTTCAATTTGGACCTCCTYCGTAATTGGAGTTTCTGTTACTTCCCTTTTTGTAATAACCGCAGGAGYTCTACGAACTTCCTGGTAAACCTGCTTCACACTTTGTTTTTTTAGGGGCTTGATCATGTTCTGCTGGCTTTGATGAAGTGGCATGTCTTGGCGACTTCTCCCTCTGCTTTTGGAGATCTCTTCAGTTTCAGTTTGCAATCACCCTCGCCATGACAATGTTTGAAGCAGAAAATGCAGTATTTGGGAAGGTTCTCATAGACTATTTTCTGCCAGAAGCCCTCCTTGCCAAGCCCAACCCAAACACGACTAGGGTTTTCTTTCAACAAATCTACTTCCACACAAACCCTAGCCGCCGTAGTTCTGGTTAAGCAAGCAGTTGCCGGATGCACCTGTAGGACTCTTCCTGCTACCTGCATAATGAACGCAAATATATGTCATTGTACAGATTGATCAACAACTTTGGCAATGAGATCCAAAGTGGTACCACCACCCTAACTCCAACCGGGCATCCATTTCAAAAATCTGAGCAGGTAGTCCTTGACAAAAACCACCTCTCACAGCCAAACCCTAAGGTATTCCTCTCCACTTTCAAATCTGAGAAGCACATGCCTAGGATCCAGGGCTGTGACAACAAGAGCTCTTTGAAGTCTGAAAGTACCTACCAGAAATTCCCTGATTTCAGCAAGGGAAGGGCGACCATAAGAACATTTTCCAACCAGTGCGAATTGGAGAGGGGAGAGAGATTTCTCAATATCTTCCTCTGAGAACAGCACAACAGGTTCTCCCCACTTGATCAAAGGCACCTTCAAAGGAATATCCACCGCTGGTGGATCAAGAACAGTAGGAAAGGGGTTCGCAGAGGCAGCAACCACCGAAGCAAAGGAAGGAGCACCATGAGAATCCCCCGGTGGCTCCCCCATCCTTTATAGGCCAAAGCATCTGCATGAGCAAAAGATTGCTGGCTACTGTAAAAGAGGCTTAAAATAACCTCCCTAAATGAACCAAACTTTTTACTCAAACTGTAATAGAGAATTAAAACACACCTTTGTCTTAATATACCTCACCTCTAGTCCCTAAAATTGTAGAAACTTATGCATCTGAAATAAGATATGGAGAAATTATAAAACAAGAAAGAAATGGAAGAGAATAAATTATTACATATACCTCTAGGACATGGAATGAAACCCAAATGACTTATTTTACTATTAAAAGGAAGTATACTATAATTCATGCCAAATACTATGAATTACACTCAAGAATAGACTAAAAGGAAATATACTATAAGTCATTTGGAATGAAACCCAAATGACTTATTCTACTATTAGAAGTCTAGTATTAAATTAATTTGAACATTAATTAAACTAATAAATAATAAAAGTGAATAGTAACAATGAATAGTACTAAAATTGTGATTATAAATGAAAAGAAACAGTAGTTATGAACAAAGTCACAATATTACTATAACGAAGAGAGGCTTACATGGGTTTAATGTAGTACTATTACTAACACTAAAATCATAGAGATCACTCAAACTTAAGCAAATACTTGAACAATTATACAAATTCAAAACAATTGAAAGAATATGCCCTCACTACAACAAATTTAACTTCTAGTAATGGACAAAACCATTGCTAGAAACCTATAGCAATTGACATAAAACCGATGCTTCTTCTACAATGGCAATAGGTTTTAGTAATGGTGTTATAAAATCATTGCTAAAAATATCATTTTGCTATAGCAACGGACAAAACCATGGTTAAAATAGTGCAAAAAAAAAAAAAAAAAGAAAAGACAATTGGTGGACACATATTAGTACAATTTTTGTATAAACCATTGCTAAATGATACTTATAGCAACGGTTCATTATGAAAACTGTTGTTAAATGATACCTATAGTAACCGTTCACCATGAAAACCGTTGCTACAACACACTTCTAACAACGATTATTATATAAAATCGTTGCTAAAAGCTAAATATGGTAGTGGTTAATTATGAAAACCGTTGTTATAACACACTCCTAGCAATGGCTTTTATATATAATTGTTGCTAAAAACCATCTATAGCAATGGTTTTTATTTAAAACTATTGCTAAAAGTTGTCTACAACAATAGTTTATCATGAAAATCGTTGCTAAAGCATGATTGTTATAAATAGGTAATCTTGAAAAACCATTGCTAAAAATTATCTTTAACTACGATTTTGCATTATAACCATTGCTAAAGGCACACTATACTAGTGATGAATATTTACATTCTCTTTGTTCCCATGTTATACAAATAAATAATAATTTATAAACAAATATATATTTTACTCAAATCATCAAATGCTATTACAAAAATACACTTACCATTTGTTAAGAATACATGAATAAATGTTTTTTTTTAAACTTCAATGCCTTGCTCATGTATTCAACCAATAATGTCTACTTTAATGTTGTACCATTTCCTTTTGAAACTGCAAGAGTTAACAAATAAACCATAAATAATAAAAGCAATAAAAATTCAAATGGCCTTCCCCCAATAATTTTCTCAAAGAACTACAAAAATGAAAAATATCAATTATTTTAACTTGTAAGAGAGGATAGGATAAAAAATGAAGTCATTTGGAGGAACTTAAGGAGCAACTCTTGTTGTTTGCCATTTAGTAGATTTCTCCGTAAAAATTCTCCAATTAAGAAGTTAAGGGGAGAATTGTTAGTACCCTTTATATATTTTATCTCGAAATCAAATATAAACAAAATATCTTGCCATCAAGCAAAAATTTGTTTTGAGACTAGTTTTTTAACATTTTTTTCTAAGATTTCTTTTGTCGATTACAATCTATTTGTAAGGTGAAATGCCGATTTATTAAATCACTTTGAAATTTGGTTATACACAAGGTTATACTTAACATTTCTGTTTTAATAGTAGATTAATTCTTTGGGGTTTCATTCCATGTCCTCGAGGTACATTCAATAAGTTATTTTCTTCCATTTCTTTCTTGTTTTAAAATTTCTCCATATCCTTTTTCAGATGCGTTAGTTTCTACAATTTTAGGGACTTTAGGGTGAGGTATATTAAGACAAGGGAGAGTTTTAATTCTTTATACGATTTGGGTAAAATGTTTGATTCATTCAGGGGGATCTTTTTTAAGCCTCTTTTGTAGGAGCTTGCGATCTTTTGCTACCATTCACTATTTTGGGCATTTTATGGTGAATCAGTGCATTTATGGTTAATAAAAAATGAAAGAAGTAAAATACAATCACTTTTACTATTTTCTACCCATGTTTTTAGCGATTAATATGAATATTAATATAATATAATTAAAAAACTATTAGAAAGTTATCACTAGTTGCTGAAGATTCTCATAAATTATCAATAATTTTCTATTAACAAGAAATTTTCATAAATTATTGAAAATTACCAGAAATTATCAATAATAATTGAAAAATGCCTAGAATTTACATTAATTATATAAAAGTACTAGAAATTATAGTAATCATTGAAAATTCTCATAAATTATCATAATCTACTATTAATAGGAAATTGTCATAAATTGTTGAAAATTACTAGGAATTATCAATAATTATTGAAAATTACCTAGAATTTATAAAAAATTATATACAAGTAATAGAAATTATAGAAATTTTGGGAAAATACAAGGAATTATGTGAAATTGTAGAAAATTACAGAATTTTGAATAAATTTTAGAATTTCCAATAATTATATAAAATGTTATAAGGGTTTATGTTTCCAATCAAACCCTTTGTCATCATATTGGATATCATTGCAAGGGGCTCACGGGGCCTTGCAAGTCTAATATAATATATTAAAGGAATGTGGTCAAGCAATAGTCCCCTTGCCCTTTTCATACATATGGCATCCTAAAATTATAGGAAAAAGCATCCCAGAAGTGGGTTCTTCCCATTCTTAGAAGTGGTTAACTACACTCTCTAATAGAATAACTACCATAGAAGTGGTTTATTCAAACACACTCAATCCTCTTTGAGGATATAAATTGTGGCTACTTATAAAAAAGAACCACATAAAAAGTCTATCCACTATAAAAAAAAGTAGGTGATTAGCAAACATCTTCCAACGTGACAACATATTGAGAGAGAGATTTAAAAAGTATGGGCCCATTATTCTAAAACATGGTAAGCCTCTTAAATCAAATAAAAACATAACCTAAATTTCTAATATATATTATTATTATTTTTCATTTAAATAGTTCAAATCAATGGATCCGTACTTAGTACGGGGGTTATTCCTAGTGTATGTATTAAAGGAAAGCCCTTGAACTAAGGGTAGTGGGTGTTTCTACTTCAAATAGGAGTTTTCTAGTAAAGATACATGTTTACCCACTCTCATAAAGAAGTTTTCAAATACAAACCACATAATCACTTTTTTTTTTCCAATAAAAGGTATCTATTAGAAGAGTGGTGGGATCCACTCATCATTCTAACTAAATTTTTATCAAACCCAAATTCTTAAGGCTCAGTTTGGAAGGAGTACAAATACAAATATGTACAGTACAAATACAAACAACATAATACAAAATACAAGGTTTTGCACTCTACATATTTGCATTTGTACTCCTTCCAAATTGAACCTAAGGCTGTGTTTGGTTGGACGAATACAAATTTATAGAGTGCAAAATAAAAATGTTTGGTTCATGCGAGTGCAAAGTGGTTTAAGATTTACACATCCACTTTGCACTCAGTTCATTTGTTTTGAAAGATGCATATAAAAATACAATTTTTGTGGATGTTTGGCATTTTCATCAATGCAAATACAACTGTTCCTTGCTACCAAATGGTGTTCCAGCTACTCCCACTGATGTAGCGCGATCTGGTCACTCCTACCTGGCAGGGGCTTCGCTCGTAAGTGGCAACGGACAACACCTGAGAAGGAGAAGAAGATGAGGGATTCCCGGGGAGTTCACCCGGCAGGAACACTCTAATGCTTAAGTTAGAACTCGGTGGGAAGCTTAGAGAATAGTAAAGGAAAATGAGCTAAGAGTGGAGATGCGCACTTCGTAGAAGTTCCCTTGCCCCTTGGGAATCGAGGCCTTTATATACTGATGTTCTGTCAAATCGGGTGTAACCGCCTCTGATCCTCAGTTACAGTCGTTATTCGTCAGGCTGATTCGATTGGTGCAGGTAACCRTCGCAGAGTACGGTCTAGTCAGCCGAGAGACGTTGTGCAGAGCCGACGTGCATGACACCGCCTGGCGTGAGATGTGGGTGCAGTCCTCTGGACTGGCAGGTGCTGCGCCGCCCGACAAGAGACGTGGGAGCAGTCTGATAGGCACGGTCTTGGTAAGAAGTTTCCCRAAGACTCCGGGATATCCAATAGCGAGCTCCCTTGTAGCGAACTCCTTCGTAGCGAGCTGCCTTGAGATGTAGCGAGCTGTCTTATGGCGAGCTATTCTGTTGGGGTTTCAGCGAGCTCATTATGCCGAGTTGTGGCCAAGCGGTCATGCTGAACTGTCACTTACGTCGAGTCATGTCCACATGTCACCTGGTTAGGAGGTCGAGCCAAATCACCCTCCATCAATTGCCCCCCACTCATTGGGCTAAGGGTCTTGCTCTAGCGCAAGGATTTCATGAAGTGACGGGTGGATTTGACTCGTAACTCAAATTACTTTGATCGACGGTGCGTGGTTTTCAGGTTTTTTGGGCACAAAAAAATGCGCCGAACTGCCTTCAATTTGGGAAGACATGTGACCATCTTTATTGTGAGCCGTTGGATTCACTTTAATCGAGAATGTTGGTTTTTGAGCACAGTGGCTATAAATAGGAGGGTCTCAGGCCTCATTTTTTTACGCCAACTTGCCTTGGTTTTGGTTTTGAGGTCGCACCTTCACCTTGTTCTCTCGAGCTCTCCCCGTTCTTCGTCGCTTTCTCAGTTCACTTTTCTGGTGAGTCCTCTACTTTATCCAAACAATGTTTAGGTGCCCGTGGAATAGTAACCAGAATGAGGTCCCCTCGAGCTCGGGGGGAGCTTGGGGTTTCCCCGAAGGGCGGTCTTCAGAGGCTCGGGAAGCCTCTGGTAACTCGACTTCTACTTCCCGGGATAGCTTCGGCCCTTCCTCCATGTCAATGGAGAGACTTCGAGCCTTAGTTTTTCATTACAACCTCCCCAGGGATCTTATTTACAGTCTCCCATCTGGCAACTATCCCTGGGAACATGGTCATGACGAGGTGATTTTTGAGGAGCAGCTTGTGGCTGGTCTCCAACTTCCTCTACACCCTCTAATAGTGGTGGTTCTTTCTCACTTTAACGTCACCAAAGACCAACTACACCCGAACTCTATTTGAAACTTGGTGGGGACTATTTCCCTGTTCTTTGAGTACTTCCTCTTTCCCTTGATACCTTTGCCACTATTTTGTCAATTAAGAATGCCTCCCCCAGAGCCCCTCTGGAAAGACGCTCTTATTACTTTTCTCCTCGTCCTGGCTTCAAGCTCCTCCATGAGCTGCCCAACAGGATCCCGATGTGGAAGCAGAGTTATTTTGTAGTTTGTAACCCCGAGGGGTAGCCCTTTCCGACCCACTGGAGGGCTGCCAATCAGGATCCGGGCGTTGACTTGGACCCGAAGGTTCGGGAAACGTTGCAGTCCTAGGCGGGGGTTGTCTTTCTCTGTTCGGATTACTTGGCTGAGGACAAGCTCGTGCAGGCCGACCTAAGCCCCGACAGGTTACCTTTAGGTCGCCTTCTTTTTTTCTTTTTTTTTTCTTTTGCGAGATGGACTAATGCCTTGTGATTCTTGCAGCCAACATGTTTGGTGTGGATGCACGTCGCCTATTGTCGAGCAACCAGAAGCGTAGGGCGAAGAGGTCACGCCCCAACCAAGCGTCCACTTCTGGGACCATCAAGTTTGAGGCTGCGGACCCAACCTTTGTTCCGCCGTTGGAGGTCCCACCTCTGCCATTTGAGGAAGTAGCCACGGGAGGCGGCGAAGAAGAAGAGGAGGTCCCACCCCAGAAGTAGTACCCTCCGGCTGCGTGGTCCGGCCCCACCGTCTTCCCACGGTTCCCTACTGAGGGGAGGGATGAAAGCATCACCAACTTCCTCCTGGCCTCGCAGAGGAGCCGACAGGTAGTCAGTCATGAGGAGATCGCGAACTGGGCCGGGATGCACCGTAGGCGGCTCTCTCAATTGACCTCGGTTCACTGTATGGTGGTAAGTGCCTACTTCTTCCATCTTTCTCCCCTCTTCTTTTTTTTTTTTTTTACTTACCTTGGCTTTCCATTGGCAACTGAGCTCTGCCATCCACGCCATGGCTTGTCAGTCGGCCATTCACTCCCGGGATGCCACCAACCAGAGGTCGGAAGTGCGGAGGCTCCAACACGAGCTCGACCAGGCCCGCGGTGAGGTCAACCAAGTTCAGAAGGGGAGCGATGCCCAGGAGTTGCTCGTTAGGGACCAAGAAGCGTGGATCTCCCGACTATTTGAGGAGAGTGCCCGTTACAGGGAGGAGTCTTCGAGGGTGGTAGCGGAGAGGGAGCTTCTTCGTTAGCAGGTCCAGAGTTTGGAGTCCATGCTCCATGAACGGACCTGAAACTTCGATGCCGCGGTGGAGGAAGAGCGAGCTAAGGCGGTGGAGGACTTTAAAGAGTCCTAGCAGTTCCATGACCTCCAGGTCGAGTACGGCTTGTATTCCTACCGCTCGGGATTCAAGCTTTGCCGATGATTGGTCCGGAAGAAGTTCTCCAGCCTTAACCTTAAGGGCATGCCAATGAAGGACCTGGCCCCAGAGATAGCGGACACTGTGGAGGAGGAGGAGCCTGACTCCTTGGAGGAGAGCGACGAGGATGTAGAAGTGGTGGGACCTTGAGGCTGGTTGCTCTCTTTTTCTTCTTCTGAAATGAATCTTTTGAAGTGGTTGTTCCCGGGCTGTTAGGCCCAGTTTCTCTTCTTTAGAATTAGTAATTAAATGTTCCTTTTTTTTCTGCTAAGTGTTGTGCGATTTAACCTTTTTCCGAAGTAACTATTTCACCCGAACTGCTAAAGCTAAGCACCTAAAGTGGGGTTTCTCAACTGTCGTCACCCCGAGTTATCTCCCCATACTTAGTAGGGGTGATTTTATAATGTACACCGAGGTGATCAACATAGTGAGCATATACCCGACCTGTATGCACTTGGGTTACTTAAGTTGAAGTTGGTTGTCCCTAACGGGTCCAACTTGTATATTGGGGCGGGCTATGCATCATAGGATTCACACCCGAGCTGCCTGCGCCTTTGGTATTAATACTTAACCTATGCCGATGAAGCGGTTAGGTCTTATACGGTGCCGAGGTCTTCGTTAGCTTGGCGTTTTAGCCCTTAGGCTAGGGCAGTGACTTATGGTCCACTCTCCTAGAGTTCGCCCATGCCATAGAGGCGACTGGGTCTTATAGTGCCGAGGTCTTCGTTAGCTCGGCGTTTTGGCCCTTAGGCTCTTGGAGCGACTGCAGTCCACCCCCTTCTGGAGTTTTCCCATTCCGTAGAAGCAACTGGGTCTTATAGTGCCGAGGTCTTTTGTTAGCTCGGCGTATTGGCCCTTAGGCTCGGAGAGCGACTTGTAGTCCACTCAGCTTGGTGATTACATGTAATACTACCTTAAGTTGACAATATTCCATGCCCGAGGTACTTGTTTCCCTTCTAGGGTTTTGAGCTCATACGTTCCTTCCTTGAGCACCTGCTTTACTCGGTAGGGTCCTTCCCAATTTGACCCGAGCTTACCAACACCAGGCTCAAGCACCATAACTTTACGAAGGACCAGGTCTCCAATGTGGAGGTTCCGCTTCTTGACCTTGGTGTTATAGTACCGA